>OY728134.1:1143219028-1143782024 GCA_963277665.1 Viscum album | reverse complement strand
CCCACCCCCTGGACACCCCCCCCCCACAACCCTGGAAAACCCCACCACCCCCTGGAAAGCTCTCACACCCATGGACATCCCCCACCCTCCTGTATACCCCAATCCCCTGGATAGTACTCCCACACCCCTGGACAGCCCTCCCACACCCCTGAAAAAGACCAAAAAGTTACCAAAAATAGATAATAACCCCCTCAACCCACTGGAAATCCCCCGCCACACCCCTGGAAACCCCGCCCCCCCCCCCCCCCAACACCCCTGGACAGCCCCACCCCTGGAAAGCCCCCAACACCCCTGCATAACCCCCACTCTCATGCACACCCCACACCCCTGGACTACCCCACCACCCCTGGAAAGCCCCCCCACTCCCCTAGACACCCCCAACGTCATGTATTTCCCCCACCCCCTAGATAGCACTCCTATATCTCAGAATATCCCCCCACCCCTGGATGACCCCCACCGTCCTGGACACCCCCCACTCCCCGTAACTACCCCACCTCCCCCTAGACATCCCCCCTCCACACCCACGGACAACCCCCACCCTCTTGTATACCCCTACGCCCTGGACATCACTCCCACACCCCTGGACAACCCTCACACACCCCTGAAACACACCAAAAAGTTTCAATGAGTAGACCAAAATAGACCAGAACCCCCCCCCCCACCCTACTGCACAGCCCCCACCATAACCCTGGACACCCCCACCACCCCCTAGACAGCCTCCCAACACCCCTAGAAAACCCCCACCTTCATGGACACCCCCACACCCCTAGACTTCCCCCCACAGCCCTTGGACAGCCCCCCACACCCCTGTAGAACCCCCACCCTCCTGTATACCCCGCACCCCCTGGACAACCCTCCCAAACCCCTGGACAGCCCTCCCACACCCCTGAAAAAGACCAAAAAGTTACCAAAAAGAGACAAAAATAGACCATAACCCCCTTCCCCTCCCACCCTACTTTACTACCCCAACTAGACCCCTAGACACCCCCACACCCATGGACACGCCCACCCTCTTGGAAACCCCCCCACACACACACACCCCTGAACTTCCCCTACCCCTAGGATAGCCCCCCACACCCCTGGACAACCCCCACCCTCCTGGACACCCCCACACCACTAGAATTCCCCCCACCCCTAGACACCCCCCACACCCCTGGACAACCACCCCACCCTCCAGTATAACCCCTCCCCTAGACACCACTCCCACACCCATGGACATCCCTCCCACACCCCTGAAACAGCCCAAAAAGATACCAATTACAGACCAGAACCCCCCCCCCCCCCCCCCACCCTACTGAGCAGCCCCCGCCACACCCCTGGCGACACCACCACGACCTAAACTACCCCACCCCCTGGACATCCCCCACCCCCTAGACCACCCCCACCCTCCTAGACACCCCCCACACCCATGGACTTCCCACCCAACCACACCAAGGACTTCCCGCCACCCTCCCGGGAACCCCCCGCACCCATGGAATACACCCCCACCCCCTGAATAGCCCCCCCCCCCACACACCCATGTACAACGCCCCCACGCTTCTGGACACCCCTGTAATGCCCCGACCCCAGTAACCCAAATTCGGTGCATTATTACATAACATTGGCATGATCACAAGAAAGATCAAGTCTCAAAAGACTGATTAGTTTAGTAGCCTTGGAAACACTAGATACAATCATAATGTTTTACATTACATCATTAAAAAAACATCTTGTCTTCATATCCCTTTATACTATCCCTGCAGTTCATTCATAAATTATTTCTTCATAATCATGGGAAAAAAATAAAACATTGAAAGGGGTGAGATCAGATGCTCAGTAAGGATAACATTATAGTTGAAGCTTTCATAGATAAGCATAAACACTTAAGGCAGTTTATAACTAAAACAAAACCCTTTTTAAACATGAACTTCAGCATAAAATGGAAAAGATAAAATAAAATAATGCCATTTACATACTTACATGGATATTCTACTAGTCGAATGATCACATGAAATATCAATAACCACTTTCATAATGATGGAATGCACAATTCTAGACTATCATAACCACATAGCCAAGTCCTCGTGCCAAGACTAGAAATAAGATTTTGCCAAGGCGTTGTTCCAAGACACTAGTTTGTCTCATGAGACCTACCGATGCATCAAGGAGCTATAGCGGGCTCCACCCGTCACTTATTAAGTCCAATGCATTCCTCATATGAACATGTTTAAACATAACACAACCATATGTATTAAAACTAGCTTACGAAATGTCAAGACTTTAACCACAAACCATGAATGGTATAAAAATAACATATCCAATTTCAAACATAACTCATTAGATACAATATGAAATATTGTATTGTATCACATTAACCTCAATCAACAATAATGAAGGATGTTGACATAGATGAAAATAATCATCAAAACTATTTGAGAGAAATATCCCCTTTTTCTTGAAATCATTTAAAAGTCACACTATTTGTTAAGAAGCCATTTAAAATTGATATTTGAATCAAAGTGTCCCATACCACTTTGAAACATTCAAAAGGAGTTTTAATTTTAAAACTTTAATGTCCATATAAATAAATCCTTAAAACCATTTTTTAAAACATGGACATTAATGAGCATGATTTAGAAGAATAGGTCCTTAAAACATTTAAAAATGGTATTTTAGTTAGTGATTCTAACCAAAAGAGAGACACTTGAATACAAATAATTGAGGTAATAAAAACTTTTTAATATCATGAGAATAAAGGGATTAATGATATACTATGTCAAAGTACATTATATAAACCACATAAAAGTGACTTGGTGTATAACAACAAAGAATTCTCAATGGAATTTAAGTTGAGATGAAATCGCTCATAAAGGCTGTATCATTAGGTTAAGGATAAATCAACGACATAGTTATGTGTGAAAAATATAAATACACTAAATATTATTGTATATTAAGTGTAAAACAATCAAAGGATATTCGAACATAATCTTGTAAAAACAACACCAATGAATTGGATGTTTAACTCAACAAATGGAGAATGAGTTAAAATTACTCTTATCAAATTCATATTGATGACTTGAGAAATTATCAATGGAGTGAATATGTGTATCAAAAGAATATCCACAGAAAAGGGGAGTGGAAATTATGACATAATCAAATGAATAGTTATTCCACACATAATCTCGGAATAAAATAATCAATGAAGTTTGCGTAAAGCCGAATAAATGTAAATTGAAATTTCAAATTCCTTTATCGATTAGGTAACTTATGAAACATACACCCATAAAATAAGGATCATACAATGATGATGTAAATGCCCATAAATTAAAGTATAATACACAATGAATACAATTATGGGTAGTACACATACACCACATGTAATAAATAAGTGGTGAACAATGGAATTCTCACGGAATTAAAAGTGAGATAAGAAACCCCTTACCTTGTACTTTTCCTTGGTTGGGGGTTGGTTAACCTCCTGTATAATGTTTAAATAATTGTTATTAAATTATTCATGAATCATATACATTAATATGATATCATATATGATCTTTTAACGTTTCTTTGTTAATAATATCATAGAATTATCGTCGTTTCAGGTGTTAACTTACTCCTTTTCCTTTATATGTTTTGTTACGTCAGCCATGTTTGTCATGGATAGGTTGTATCTTATTCATATCAATAATGATATCAAGTCCTTAAACATTATTTTTAGATAATCAAATGATAATTATATTTTAATGGATACGATAGAGAATGAATCTCATCACGTTCGTGGAGACGGTAGTCCGTACGTACGCACGAGCGACAATATCATTCTTTTGATATTAAAATAATATATAATTGGATGGTATATCATATATACAGAATCATTATCATGTTATATTTATTATTTTCATGAGTTAAACATCATTATTATACGCACCCAAATAATAATATATTGAATAACAATTACACCACGACGTGGAGACGGTAAGTCGTACGTACGCACGTATGGTGACATGTTATTCAAATGGTGGATAGAATACTGAATATGGTAGTACCATATTTATAATAACATCACATTATATATAATATATTGGAGTTATTATTTTAGAATGGTAATAACAAATAAAGACGAATTGGAAGAAGAAAGGAACTTGAAAAGGGTGGTGAAAACATTACCTCTTCTTCGGGTTCTTCCTTTTGATTTGATCAAAAGGGATCCTTAGGTTGGCTTTGTGATCATACTAATGCCTCTAGGTTTTATTGAGGGAAGTTGAGAGAGTATTTGATCAGGGGTTTTCCGAACCAAAAGGCTTTGAATGTGTGAATAAATGAGAAGGAGGAGTGCCCTTTTATAAGAGGGGTGAGGGGACCTTTGGAAAAGCTAAAAATATTAATTTTCAATAAATTCATATTCGGTTTCTAATGGCTCAAAAGTTTATTATTCAAATTTTAAGGTTGTTATAGATCTAAAACCATTCAACCAATAGAATTAATACAGGTTTGGGTCACTATATTAACCTTATCTTTTAGTTTTAACTCTTAGTTAATTAGTTTGACATTTACCATCTCACTTTGTATTTTTATATTATATAGTTAATAAACATACTATATACATACAAGAGACCCCCAAGTGGTCCTGTAATGATATACTTATCATGATATAAGTCTCTTGGCCGAACCTTAGATTTTTAGGAATTTAATATCAATTAATAATATAATATTTGTTTTAAAAACTCTTTTGTGTCAATTTTGACAACATTCAATAGTTGATTTTTTTGAAACTCATAACAGAATGATTACTTCGAAAAAAGTCCATTAAATCACTCCTAATATGTCATATTATCCTATAAAATTAGTTTAATTCATTAAAAGTCGTAAATTATATTTATTTGGGTATTTATAATATCAATTATTTTAATTTTTCACTATTATGGTAATTACTTTATCATCATTGTGTCATAAATATATTAAATTATTTAATATCTAAAAATTATAAATAAACTATAATTATGTAGGAAATCTTATTATCTTTCTAATGAATATTTACAATCGAATTTATCTTTTGTATAACCTTAGAGTAAAAATGTTTTAGTAAATAAACTTTGATTTTAACCCTTTTAACTCTTCTTTGAATTAAATAATAATAAATGTCCTAATCTAATCCAAGTGGACCTTAATGATAATATTTTATTCCTAAGGTTGTTTTTGGTCGAGATTCACTTGTCCAATAGAATTAGGACATGTGTTAGGATAATATTAATATCATTTTTACCCTTAATTACCCTATTTACTTTTAACTGTGGTAAATAAAAGAAAAAAGTTACTATTCACCAAAAATTATTTTAATCTCATTGATCCACATTTTACTTCTTGAAATTAACCTTGTCTCTCGGATTTTCGAAATTCCAATCACAGAAGCGGTAAAATTATGTTTTATGAAAAAATTCAGCCTTTTTTTAACTACCACTTAGTAGTTTCACTATTCATCACAAATTGAAGTTTTTCAGAACAATGCCAAAATTTCACCCTAAGCTATAATTGATATTCTGAATTCAAAAATAAGGCCTATTTTAAAAACTTCTAAACATATAAGTTGCATTAATTAATTTTATAATTATTTCCCGTTGTCACAACAAATAGTGTGTTTTTATGAAACAATATATATCAAATGATTGACAATTGTTTAGGTCCAATTTCAAAGTGAAATTAATTCTAATGAACACCAATGGATAAAATGGTAAAAATATATTCTAATTGTACATTAAAACCACTCAATAATATAATTTATCACAATAAATTATTTTTATTTAAAAAGTTGTTTTTAAATAAAATATAGTAATTTTCACTATTCATCAAAATATATGTGTTATTCGAAAAGTTAAAAAATTTCACCCTAGGATAAAATTGATATTACGAATCCAAAAATGAAGTCTATTTTGAGAGATAGAAATTATAAAATTTCAAAAATTAGGTATTACTATTCATAACGGCTAGTTTGATTGGTTGTGGTGTGTTAGAATCTTGAAGTTGCGTACAATGCACGACATTGCATTATTCGAAGGGAAATGTACCATGGAAGCTTGGGGTGTTACATTCTCCCCTCCTTTAATAAATTTCATCCTCACAATTTTTAAAATTATGGTTGGGAATATAATGGAAAGTCCCACATCAGAAAAAGAGTCAATAAAACTATCACATTAAAAGAAAGAAAGAGAGGTATAAAGGTCAACCAAGATAACCCATACTCTGATTCCATGTAGGAAAACGTGAATATGGATGATAAACTAAGTGTCAAGTTATGATGGAGAGGGATAGAAATCATTATTAGGAGAAAGTTAACAATAAGAAAACCACAAACTTGTGTTGGGAAAAACGGCCATTAGTCTCTTAGTAGGAAAGTAAACGGACAACATTTTTTTTGTTTTAAGTTACATTACATAAGGATGAGGAATTAATTTATGATATTGACTAAGAATATAAATATATATACTTATATTTTAAGTAGAGTTTCATTCTTTAATAAATTTCCACCAATAACTCATTTTTTTTAAACGATGAGTATTCAAGAAGACTTGGTCACACTAGAAGAGCTAGAATAAAATTTTATAGAATCACATGATCCATGCAGGATGAACAATATATTTACATTTTATTTAGAGATTAATCAAAACCAAAATTGTTAGTACAAGATCTAATGATCCCCTAAAATGATAATCCTTGAGTGAAATAAACACTAATCTTAATTTCCAAAATTAAACCAACAATACCCCAATGTTAAATAAATACCATTCAATAATCAATTTTCCTTAAAATCCTTCAATATAATCAAAACTAATATTGAAAACCAAAACGTATTAAGAATGTAGTCTTCCAAGTTAAATTGTATCTCCAAATGACATTAATTACTCTTAAAGTAACATACTTAAAAGTAATTAATCTAATCATTTCCATAAATAACCCAAATTATTATAAATCCACAATAAAAACATAGATAAAAATCCACCATTACTCCTCAAATGAAATCCCATACTATTCTATTTTCCTTGGGCATATAGTGTTCACACCAAAGTGATAAACTTCTAAAATAACATTTATCACTTAATCACCAAATCATTTTCATATACTAAGGGTATTCATTTTATAAGACATAAGACCCCAAATCAAATTATTATTGATCAATAAAATCATTTAACTAAAAATAATAGTCACACTAACCAGGGACTTCACGTAGTCTAGTGGTAGGTGATAAATCCCAATCGCACTTTGGTTGTGGGTTCGATACCACATCTTTTTCCAACGCGATAGGTTGTCACACGGTCTGCGTGTTGTCCCTTTTCAAAAACTATATTTTATAACATTATAAAAATGAGATAAATTCTTCAAAATAACAATAACATAATTTGACCACAAATTTTATGTCATACCTTGCATTTTCATCCCAAATTATAATAACTTATAATTGCCTCAAACCCAATGATCATATAAAACCAAATGGTTATTCATAACAATATCCACAAGAGAAAAGATAATTATTCCTCAAATATCATTCTCACATGGAAAACTGCAGGTTTACAAATACAAGAGAAAATTATTCCAAAGTAAACCCATAAACAAGGAGCACTAACACTTTTTAAACATTTCTCCAACCATTTATTTCAACATAGCTTCTTCTTTGACTACGAAAATATACTATAGAATAGGGAATTCACTCGGGTAATGGTCAGGTCCCCTACATTTACGGAAAATGACTGTAAATGGATTCTTGGGACCATTTTTATCTTCTTCCATATTACTCTTCATTTTTCTTCAGCAATTCTTTACTTTATGTCCTTCCTTTTCGCACGTAAAGCATTTCCTTGTCCCATTGAGACACTTTCCTAGGTGTCTCCTTCCACATTTCCGGCATGATGGAAATTGAGGATTCCTTTCTCCATGGTCTCCACTACTGGAGCTCTTATTATTCATCACCTTTCTTTTCTTTTTTGAGTCCGGGAATTGGTTAATATATATATTGTTGATCATGTTTTTGGAAAATTGATTTGGAATAAAGGAGATATCTTTTACGGCTATCAACATTCCATTTTGTTGCTCATTTCCACCACCGTTGCCACCATGTACATCATTCTCAAAGTCACTATGATTTCCTTGGAATCCAGCCATTCACTAAAACCAGAAATCATTGTGTGAGTAATAGTAGTCATACAATCATTTAGAGATTAACATGTCACCATATTCTCAATTTGAAACACATTAGGATTAACCAAGGTTATTTACTCTCATCTTATATATATATATTACTTTAAATCGGTTTGTAAAGAAAATGTAAATTATCCTAAGCATATCCCTCAGGAGTGTCATAACCAAGAGTGCAGCAGGGCCCGTTGTTGTGCACCAGTTCCCGTTCGAGTCTAGCTCAAAGCGGTAGTTTCAGGTTTTACCCCTAGGTGCATCTGTGCCAGAGCCGCCTCTACCTGCTCATATCCAGACAGGGATGTATTTCTCGGAAAACTCACAAAATATCTACAATACCAAAATTCTGGGAAGTTCTTCTATACTAAGACTCAAGGTTCATCTTAGGTCTACGTGCTCTAATTAGATTTTATCTAAATCTAGCTTCCAAGGTTAGTACTAAACTTTCTTTGATGCCAGCTGTAACGCCCTGACCCCAGTTACCCAGAGTCGGTGCATTATTACATAACATTGGCATGATCACAAGAAAGATCAAGTCTCTAAAGACCGATTAATTTAGTATCCTTGGAAACACTAGATACAATCATAAAGTTTTACATTCAATCATAAAAAAAACATCTTGTCTTCATATCCCCTCATACTATCCATGCAGGTCATTCATAAAATATTTCTTCATAATCATGGGAAAAAAATAAAACATTGAAAGTGGTGAGCTCAGATGCTCAGTAAGGATAACATTATAGCAGAAGCTTTCATAGACAAGCATAAACACTTAAGGCAGTTTATAACTAAAACAAAAGTCTTTTTAAACATGAACTTCAGCATAAAATGGAAAATATAAAATAAAATAATGCCATGTACTTACTCACAAGGATATTCTACTATTCGAATGATCACATGCAATATCAATAACCACTTTCATAATGATGGAATGCATAATTCCATACTATCATAACCACATAGCCAGGGCCTCGTGCCAAGACTACAAATAAGATTTTTCCAAAGTGTTGTTCCAAGGCACTAGTTTGTCTCATGACACCTACCGATGCATCGAGGAGCTATAGCAGGCTCCACACGTCACTTATTAAGTCCAATGCAATCCTCATATGAACAGTTTTAAACATAACATAAACATTCTTATTAAAACTAGCATACGAAATGTCAAGACTTTAACCACAAACCATGAATGGTATAAAAATAGCACATCCAATGTCAAACATAACTCATTCGATACAATATAGAAGATTGTATTGTATCACATTAACCTCAATCAATAATAATGAAGGATGTTGACATAGATGAAAATAATCATCAAACTATTTGAGAGAAATATCCCCTTTTTCTTGAAATCATTTAAAAGTCACACTATTTGTCAAGAAGCCATTTAAAATAGATTTTTAAATCAAAGTGTCACATACCACATTGAAACATTCAAACGGAGTTTTAATTTTAAAACTTTAATCTCCATATAAATAAATCCTTAAAACCGTTTTTTAAAACATGGACATTAATGAGCAAGATTTTGAATAATATGTCTTTAAAACATTTAAAAATGGTATTTTAGTTAGAGATTCTAACCAAAAAAGAGACACTTGAATACAAATAATTGAGGTAATCAAAACTTTTTAATATCATGAGAATAAAGGTATTCATGATATACTATGTCAAAGTACATTATATACACCACATAAAAGTGATTTGATGTATAACAACAAAGAAGTCTCAGTGAAATTTAAGTTGAGATTAAATCTCTCATAAAGGCCGTATCATTAGGTTAAGGATAAATCAACGACATAGTTATGTGTGAAAAATATAAATACAATAAATATTATTGTATATTCAGTGTAAAACAATAAAAGGATATTCACACATAATCTTGTAAAAACAACAACAATGAATTGGATGTTTAACTCAACAAATGGAGAATGAGTTAAAATTACTCTTATCAAATTCATATCGATGACTTGAGAAATTATCAATGGAGTGATTATGTGTATCAAAAGTATATCCATAGAAAAGGGCAGTGGAAATTATGACATAATAAAATGAATAGTTATTACACACATAATCTCGGAGTAAAATAATCAATGAAGTTTGCGTAAAGCCGAATAAATGGAAATTGAAATTTCAAATTCCCTTATCGATTAGGTATATTAGGAAACATACACCAATGAAAGAAGGATCATACAATGATGATGTAAATTCCCATAAATTAAAGTATAATACACAATGAATACAATTATGGGTAGTACACATATACCACATGAAATAAATAAGTGGTGAACAATGGAATTGTCACGGAATTAAAAGTGAGATAAGAAACCCCTTACCTTGTACTTTTCCTTGGATGGGGATAGGTTAACATCCTGTATAATGTTCATATAATTGTTATTAAATTATTCATGAATAATATACATTAATATGATATCATATATGATCTTTTAACATTGCTTTGTTAATAATATCATAGAATTATCGTCGTTTCAGGTGTTAACTTACTCGTTTTCTTTTATATGTTTTGTTACGTAAGCCATGTTTTTCATGGATAGGTTGTATCTTATTCATATCACGAATGATATAAAGTCCTTAAAAATTATTTTGAAATAATCAAATGGTAATTATACTTGAATGGATACGATAGAGAATGAATCTCATCGCGTTTGTGGAGACGGTAGTCCGTATGTACGCACGAGCGACAATATCATTCTTTTGATATTAAAATAATATATAATTGGATGGTATATCATATATATAGAATAATTATCATGTTATATTAATTATTTTCATGAGTTACACATCATTATTATACCCACCCAAATAATAATATATTGAATAACAATTACACCACGACGTGGAGACGGTAAGCCGTACGTACGCACGTATGGTGACATGCTATTCAAAGGGTGGATAGAATACTGAATATGGTTGTACGATATTTATAATAACATCACAGTATATATAATAATCTGGAGTTATTATTTTAGAATGATAATAACAAAGAAAAAAGAAGTGGAAGAAGAAAAGAACTTGAAAAGGGGTGGTGAAAACATCACCTCTTCTTCGGGTTCTTCCTTTTGATTTGATCAAAAGGGCTCCTTAGGTTGGCTTTCTGATCAAAATAAGGACTCTATGTTGTAGTGAGGAATGTTGAGAGAGTATTTGGGCAGGGGTTGGCCGAACCAAAAGGCTTTTAAGGTGTGAAGAAATGAGAAGGAGTAGTGCCCTTTTATAAGAGGGGAGAGGGGCACCTTTGGAAAAGCTAAAAATATTAATTTATAATAAATTCATATTCGGTTTCTAATGGCTCCAAAGTTGATTATTAAAAATTTTAGGTGAGGATAGGTCGAAAAACATTCAACCATTATAATTTATACAGGTTTGGGTCACTATATTAACCTTATCTTTTAGATTTAACTCTTAGTTAATTAGTTTGACATTTACCATGTCACTTTGTATTTTTATATTATATAGTTAATAAACTTACTATATGCATACAAGAGACCCCAAAGTGGTCTAGTAATGATATAACTATCATGATATAAGTCTCTTGTCCGAACCTAATATTTTTAGGAATTTAATATAAATTAATAAAATAATATTTGTTTTAAAAACTCTTTTCTGTCAATTTTGACACTATTCAATAGTTGTTTTTTTTGAAACTCGTAATAGAATGATTACGTTGATCAAAGTAAATTAAATCAATCCTAACATGTCATATTATCGTATAAAATTATTTTAATTCATTAAAAGTCTTAAATTATATTTATTTGAGTATTTATAATGTCAATTATTCTAATTTGTCACTATTATGTTAATTAATGCATCATCATTGTGTCATAAACATATTAAATTATATAATGTCTAAAAATTATAAATAAAATATCATTATGTATGAAATAGTATTGTATTTCTAATGAATATTTAAAATCGAATTTATCTTATTCATAACCCTATATTAAAAATGTTTTAGTAAATAAACTTTGATTTTAACCCTTTTAACTCTTCTTTGAATTAAATAATAATAAATGTCCTAATCTAATCCATGTGGACCTAAATGATAATATTTTATTCCTAAGGTTGTTTGTGGTCGAGAGTAACTTGTCCAATATAATGAGGACATGTGTTAGGGTAATATTAATATCATTTTTACCCTTAATTACCCTATTTACATTTAACCGTGGTAAATAAAAGTAAAAAGTTACTATTCACCAAAAATTATTTTCATCACATTGAACCACATTTTACTTCTTGATATTAACTGTGTCTCTCGGATCTTCGAAATTCCCTTCACAGAAGCGGTAACATTAAGTTTTATGAAAAAATTCATCCTTTTTTTAACTGCCACTTAGTAGTTTCACTATCCATCAAAAATTGAAGTTTTTCAGAACAATGCCTAAATTTCACCCTAAGCTATAATTGATATTATGAATTCAAAAATTATTTATATTTTACAAAATTCTAAACATATAAGTTTCATTAATTAATTTTATAATTAATTCCCGTTTTCACAACAAAAAGCGTGTTTTTAAGAAACAATATATATCAAAAGATTGACAATTGTTTAGGTCAAATTTCAAAGTGAAATTAATTCTAATGAACACCATTTGATAAAATGGTAAAAATATATTCTAATTATACTTTAAAACCACTCAATAATATAATTTAACACTTGTTAGGTCCACTAGGCTGAATACCCTGAGAGGGGGGGGGGGGTGAATCAGGGTATGACTAATTAAAAATTAAAGCCCGTTCTGATCTTGTTTCGCTGTTAAGCAAAACACTCTTCTCTCTCTTTCCTGCTGCACAATATAAACAGAAAGTAAAGCAAGCACAGGACACAACAATTTTACTTGGTTCACCGCTAAGGGCTACGTCCAAGGAGCATACGCCGACAGGTTGCCGGTCGTACCAAGTCCACTAAACTTCACTAGCTGTGGATTACAATGTTCGGGCTAGATCACTTCTATGCCCAGGCTCACTGCCTATACAAGGTTTAGGGTCAGCTCACTACTTTCCCAAGGGTCACTCCCTGTTTCTCTCTCTCTCTGGCTCACTGTCGGTGGAGAGGATCACCTTCTTCCTCTTCCTAAGCTCACTGCTCTTGGAAGGGATTCACTCACAGTTTATAGACCTGTAGGTCTCTTCATTTCCATGAAGGAATGCATCTTCCTCTGTATGTAGATGCTCTGTTGAAGTCCAACTTTCACCCGTAGATGAATCTCACTTTGCACCGGATGTACCGGGCAACCTCAATTTTTACGCGCAACCCTTACGGTGCCTTGCGCGCAATTTCTCTGATTTGCGCGAAATTCCTTTTTCGCGCAACCTCCAAATATTACGCGCAGCCTCGAAACTGCCTTGCGCGCAATTCACTGATTTTGCACGAAATTCACTTTTCGCGCAATCTTCCTTTTACGCGCCAACACCAACTTTCTGCGCAGCCTTTGCTTTTCGCGCAATCTGACTTTACGCGCAAACTTTAAGTTTACGCGCAACACACTTTCTAACTTCAATTTCGCGCACTAGAGCTCGGGTATTTTCTATGTCTTGAGCTCTACTGAATGGAGGAGGGTCACTTCATATTTATAGGCAAAATCGACCCCGCGCGAAAAAACCCTCCTTGAGCGCGTAATCCGCTTTGATCTTCCGCGCACAAACATTTTCCGCGCACTGCTCCATAATTTCGCGCACCTCATGCCTTTGCCATTTTACGAGCTTCGGACCTCGTAACACCTCTTGCGCGAAATACTTCATCCACTATTTCGCGCGCCACTTCAATTTTCCGCGCACGCCTCCAAAATTTCGCGCGCCTCATGCCTTTACCGATTTTCAAGCTTTCGGCCTTGAAACATCTTTTGCGCGAAATACAATTTCGCGCAACCCGCTGTTTTGCGCGCCACACTTCAAGATTTCGCGCAACCCTCTAGTTTTGCGCGCCACACTTAATTTTTCCGCACACCTCCTTCATTTCTCTCTCCTCAACCTTCGCCAACAACATATCACTCCATTTTCCATTGGCGATTTTCAGGCCAAAAAATTTGGCAAACATTGGAAAATGGCGCCACCTTGTACTGCTCTTTTGTACCGCCTCCAGATCGTCCTTTCCTTTGTCAAAGTTCTTTGTCAACATGGAATGTCAACAACTTCTCGGGAACACGACAATTCTCCATGGAAACCTGCTTTGTAAACAAACACAATCAACCCAAAAATGCTGCAATGTTACCTTGAGGGATTTTTTCCCAACAATCTCCCCCTTTGGGTTTGTTGACAACTCTTCACAACTCTGCTCAGAAATATTTTCTGCACTTTGATACCTCACTGAGTCTTCTTCCAGCTGCTACCACCATTCGCCTCTTGCGATAATGATAGCGTTCAAGGATTCACTTAACATGTACTCTAAGCCCACATGAGCAATGCTCGGCGTGAGAAACAAGAGTAGTATGAAAAGTTCATCAATGAATCACTTCATGTCAGACCCCAATTGTCGATTCCACCCTGATACCAATTCTTAAAATAAAACCAGTTGTTGAACCACACTGATACCAATTGGTGAATTCTTAAGTTGATACCAATTGTTGATAGCTGGACACCGTCTCACACCATTCCAACACCACTGTTCTGCTTTTATCACGATCCTCAGCTGTCGTGATTTCTATGATTTGATCGATCACTTCTAGCATCGTCAGATTTCATACTCCCCCTTTCTCATTGCTCCCCCTTTCTGGCTGCTCCACCTGTCAGCTTCTCCCCGTAACAATTATGATTTATCAAATCTCCGCACTATTTTCTCTCTTGAACTAACACTTTTCTCCCCCTTTGTCAAGCACTTGTCAAGCACTTTTCTCCCCCTTTGTCAACGAACCCAAAGGTCACGCCTTAGTAGTCTGTAACATAGTAGACAACACATATCAGCGCATTAGGGAAAAACACACCATACCTCGGGGAGAGGGGGGGGGTGGGGGACCCACATCCACACTATTTCAAGTGCGGGGAATCGACTGAACTCCCAGAGCCAGTCGATGCCTCTCAAAAGCTTCCTTGGGTAAGGCCTTTGTCAGAATGTCTGCAACCTGTAGCTCTGTAGGCACGTACTCCAACTTCACGATTCCCTGCTCAACCTTCTCCTTGATGAAATGATACTTGATCTCAATGTGCTTTGTCCTTGAGTGATGGACGGGATTTTTGCTGAGATTGATAGCACTTGAGTTATCACACTGGATTCCGATCGGAGACTTCACTTCAACTCCCATATCTTCAAGATGCTGTTTCATCCAAAATAACTGTGTGCATGCTTGAGTGGCCGCAATATACTCAGCTTCTGCGGTGCTCAATGAAATGCAATCTTTCTTCTTACTTAGCCAAGAAATACACAACCCACCAAGATAGAATGCACCACCTGACGTTGATTTTCTATCATCCGCTGAACCGGCCCAGTCTGCATCAGTATATCCCAATAACTCTGTCTGAGATTTGTCATTGTATGTCAAGCCGAAGTGCACCGTGCCCTTAATATACCGAAGTATTCTTTTCACTGCGAGCATGTGACTTTCTTTGGGATTACTTTGATATCTCGCTGCTTGGCATGTGGCGAAAACAATATCAGGCCTTGTTGCGGTTAAGTACAACAGACCTCCAATGATTTGCCTGTATTCTGTGATATTAACTGCCTTTCCATCCTCATATTTTGATAATTTCATCCGGGTAGCCACCGGAGTCTTCATCTCCTTGGAATTTTCCATTCCAAACCTTCTCAGGACCTCCTTGGCATATTTAGATTGAGAAATGAATGTTCCATTCCTTCCTTGTGTGACCTGTAGACCAAGGAAAAACGTTAGCTCTCCAATCATTGACATTTCAAACTCATTTTTCATGAATTCGGAAAACTGTCTGCACTGAGCTTCATCTGATCCACCAAATATTATGTCATCGACATAAACCAACACCATCATCCTTTGATTACTGTCATTACTGAAATAGAGATTGTAATCAACTCCTCCACGCTGAAAACCAAGCTTCTTCAAGTACTGATCAAGCCTTGAGTACCATGCCCTTGGTGCTTGTTTCAGCCCATACAATGCCTTCTTCAGCCTGCAAACATTGTTCTCATCCTCATGAATGAGAAAACCATCTGGCTGCTCAATATACACCTCCTCTTCCAGAACCCCATTCAAGAATGCGGATTTGACATCCATCTGGAACACTTTGAACTTCCTTTGCACTACGATGGCTAGGAATAATCTTATTGTCTCTAGCCTTGCAACCAGTGCAAATGTCTCATCAACATCAATTCCCTCGATTTGGGAGTACCCCTTGCACACTAGTCGTGCTTTGTTCCGAATAACTGTGCCATCTTCATTCATCTTGTTGCGATAGACCCATTTGGTCCCAATGACATTCTTGTCCGCTGGCCTCGAAACAATCTCCCATGTATGGTTCTTCTCAATCTGATCAAGCTCTTCGTTCATGGCCTGAACCCAGTTTTCATCTTCAGCTGCATCAGAAAAACATTTCGGCTCCACTTGAGACAAAAACGATGCTTGCTGTGATGATTTCATTCTTCGAGTCTGAACTGGAGCTGTTTGATCACCAATGATATTCTGCCTATCAATCTCAGCTCGACTCTTTGTCTTCCTCGCAGACATCGACTTGACACTTTCCTCTTCATCATCAGTATCTTCTTCTGAGTCAGCTTCTGCCACTTCTGCTCCCCCTGGGTTGCTTACCTCATCATCACTTTCATCCAGGAACTGTTCACTGGGTCGTTGAGAAGTCTGTTCATTTTCGACTATAGTGACATCATTACTCTCAACAATTTTTCCCAGCCTCTTGTTGAAGCATTTATATGCTTTGCTTTTCCCTGAATAGCCAAGGAATATCCCTTCATCTCCTCGTGCCTCAAACTTCCTATGATGTTCTTTGTTGAGAATGAAACACTTACTTCCAAAGATTCGAAAGTATTTCAACGTTGGCTTCTTTCCTTACCACAGTTCATACGGAGTCTTCCCTTGCTTCGGACATAACAGGGACCTGTTTGAAACATAGACCGATGTCAAAACGGCTTCCTTCCAAAATTTCTCTTGTAGGTCCTTATCAATAAGCATTGTTCTGGCCATGTTGTTAATGATCCGATTCCTCCTTTCTACCACTCCATTCTGTTGGGGAGTTCTTACTGATGAAACTTGATGCCTTATCCCATGTTTCTCGAGATAGTTTTCAACCTGACTATTTGTAAATTCTGTACCGTTATCAGTACGAAACTTCAGAATTTTCTGCCCAAGCATCTTTTCTGATTCCCTCCTGTACTGCTTTATGCAACTGAACACCTCAGTCTTATGGGTAATGATGAATACCCAGGCCATTCTGCTGTAGTCATCAATGAAAAGAACATAGTACCTTTGCCCATCTATATCTCGTGGTGAGATAGGTCCACATACATCAGCATGCACCAATTCGAGCACTCGAGTTGCTTTTTGTTCCTTTGGCCTGTATGTCTTCCTGATGATCTTCCCTTGTTGACAAGCATCACACGTATGAGTGCGATCACGTGATAGTTTGGGAAGGTCTCTAGCAGCATCACACTTTACCAGATCTTCCATAGATGGTTGACATAGATGACCAAGTCGCTTATGCCACAACTGATTTTCTTCTTCTCTGGATAAAAGGCATGAATCTTCTTCCCCACCTACCAGGTAAAGATTCCCCTTTGTTCGTTTTCCCTGAAGAATGTCTATTCCATCTTTTCCTTTAACAAAACCCATCTTCTTGGTAAGAAGTATAGAGTGCCCAGAGTCACATAGTTGACTGACGCTAAGCAAATTATGACTGAGACCCTCTACCACCAAGACATCAGCATGTCTCATTTCTTTGCCCCCAAACATGGATTTTCCTGAGCCAACAATCTTCAGGCCTTCATCATTTCCAAACTTGACAACTCCTTCTTTGTCATATTTTATGCCTGTAACCAGATCCTTATTACTCGTCATGTGGGATGTCCACCCACTGTCAAGGATCCAAACACCAGAACGATCTGATGCTTTGAGGGCAATTTCAGCAACTGCGGCCTTCTCAGTTTTCTTCTTCCTAGTCCATACTTTTTCTTTCATACTCGGCATGGATTGAGGCTTCTGTTCTTTCTCAGAGTATGATGGACCAGCTTCATCTTGCAAAACTGCAAATCTGTTCTGAACTTTTAACTCATTTTTCGGTTTACTGATCTGCTGCTTGCAAACATTTTGATTCTGCTTTGGCACATTTTTCTGAATGGTCGGAGTGCAGTACCTAGCCATGTGTCCAAATCCTCCGCACCAAAAACAGTGTCCTTCAAAAAATGTTCTGGAAAACCGTTCTCTGTTTGGCTGCCATCTCTATTCTTGTTCCCTTCGATATCATTTGGCTATGGAACACACATACTGTGAATGTCCCATCTTTCCACAACAATAACACCTGATATAAGGTGCATTCCTTCGTGTTACTTCAGCACTACGAGTTTCCCCTTTGGATCTCTGAGTAGTTTGATCCTTCTTTGTGCTCAAATCCACTTTCAATCTTGGGACAGGTGCTTGCGGTCTAACTTCAACTGCCGCAGATTTTTGTTTCTGATTAAGCCGTGAATCAGCCTTAACATATGAGTTCAATTGCTACTTCTTTCCTGCTGAACTACTAGGCTCTTCTTTCTTATTTTCCATCTTCGTAACGACCTGATTTCCCAAGAATGTGTTGGGATTCAAAGGTTTTTCCTGGTCTTTAACTTTTTTCCGCAGACCGACAACTTCCTCTTCAAGCTCTTCAATACGCTTGACGTGATCCTTCACTTTTCGACTCAAGCAATCGATCTCCCTTTTCTGCTCATCAATATTGAGCTTATGCTCATCAACCTTTTCTGTGCGCTCTGGCCTGGAAGACTTAAGATTTTCAATTTCTTTCTCAAGCTCAGACTTCTCTTCTTCTTGTTGTTGCATGTAGAGTTTGGCATCACGTACTATCTTATTGGCTTTCTTTGTTTTTGCTCGCCAAACATCTATCTCTTCAAGAGCTGCTTCTAATTCAGCTTCCATGTCAACTCTCCCTTCAATTTCTTCTTCTTCTTCATCAGTTTCAGTTTCTTTCTTTTCTAGAGTGCTACTAGCAACAGCCACCATCGCATTTTGACCACGATCTCTACAGTTTTCTATCTCTTCAACTTCTTCACCCTCAGACTCAGCTGAACTATCAATTTCTTGGGAAAGAAGATTCTTCTTTTTAAAGAAATTTCTCTTGAACTGCTTCTTCCCTTTCACATAGGCTGAAGATTTTTTCATGGGAATCTCAACTTCATCTTCATCGCTTTCTTCTTGAAACTTTTTGGGGCATCTTGTAGCAAGATGACCAACCTTTCCGCATCGGAAGCATGCTAGTGGAAGTTTCCCTTTAAACTTTCATTTTCCTCTTTGCAGATTTGAAGAAAGGAACGACATCACCTCATCTGACTCTTCTTCCTCCTTAGAATCTTCAATAGTGAGCCTCTTCATGGCCTTAAATGCCACCTCTTTGGATTTCCCCTTTTCCACAGCATCGTTGTCATCATTTCTCATTTCATATGCAACAAGAGTGCTGTGTAGGTTATCCAATGTTAGCTCTTTCGGATCTTTATCTTCCAACACAGAAACTTTCGGATTGAACCGAGGTGGAAGCTTTCTCAAGATGCGCTTTACGATTTTAATGTCTTCGATAATTTCTCCAAGACCCCGCATGTCTTCTACCACAGCATTTACCCTGTCAAAGAATGCATCAACAGACTCATTCGGGTTCATTTCGAGATCTTCATACTTGTTCCACAACACTTGCAGCTTTGCCTCTCTGACTTTTGTATCCCCTTCATAAATATTCAAAAGTTTTTCCCACATGGCATGTGACGTTTTGCATGACATCACCTTTGTATAAATGGGATTAGAGAGGGCTCCCCCTAAGGCATTTATTGCTTTGGAATCAGCATCCAACTCTTTGTGCTCAGCTTATGATAATGCACCACTAGTAATATCAGCTGTGATACCATGCATAGCTGCTGAAAACACATCCATTCCCAAAGATCGGAAATAGTGTTGCATTCGATTCTTCCATATCTGAAAATTACATCCGTCGAAGATCGGAATCCCTCTATGATTAGTGACCTCCATTGAGAGAAGACCAACTGTTAACCTTTCCTTCTGATACCACTTGTTAGGTCCACTAGGCTGAATACCCTGAGAGGGGGGGGGGTGAATCAGGGTATGACTAATTAAAAATTAAAGCCCGTTCTGATCTTGTTTCGCTGTTAAGCAAAACACTCTTCTCTCTCTTTCCTGCTGCACAATATAAACATAAAGTAAAGCAAGAACAGGACACAACAATTTTACTTGGTTCACCGCTAAGGGCTACGTCCAAGGAGCATACGCCGACAGGTTGCCGGTCGTACCAAGTCCACTAAACTTCACTAGTTGTGGATTACAATGTTCGGGCTAGATCACTTCTATGCCCAGGCTCACTGCCTATACAAGGTTTAGGGTCAGCTCACTGCTTTCCCAAGGGTCACTCCCTGTTTCTCTCTCTCTGGCTCACTGCCGGTGGAGAGGATCACCTTCTTCCTCTTCCTAAGCTCACTGCTCTTGGAAGGGATTCACTCACAGTTTATAGACCTGTAGGTATCTTCATTTCCATGAAGGAATGCATCTTCCTCTGTATTTAGATGCTCTGTTGAAGTCCAACTTTCACCCGTAGATGAATCTCACTTTTCACCGGATGTACCGGGCAACCTCAATTTTTACACGCAACCCTTACGGTGCCTTGCGCGCAATTTCTCTGATTTGCGCGAAATTCCTTTTTCGCGCAACCTCCAAATATTACGCGCAGCCTCGAAACTGCCTTGCGCGCAATTCACTGATTTTGCACGAAATTCACTTTTCGCGCAATCTTCCTTTTACGCGCCAACACCAACTTTCTGCGCAGCCTTTGCTTTTCGCGCAATCTGACTTTACGCGCAAACTTTAAGTTTACGCGCAACACACTTTCTAACTTCAATTTCGCGCACTAGAGCTCGGGTATTTTCTATGTCTTGAGCTCTACTGAATGGAGGAGGGTCACTTCATATTTATAGGCAAAATCGACCCCGCGCGAAAAAACCCTCCTTGAGCGCGTAATCCGCTTTGATCTTCCGCGCACAAACATTTTCTGCGCACTGCTCCATAATTTCGCGCACCTCATGCCTTTGCCATTTTACGAGCTTCGGACCTCGTAACACCTCTTGCGCGAAATACTTCATCCGCTATTTCGCGCGCCACTTCAATTTTCCGCGCACGCCTCCAAAATTTCGCGCGCCTCATGCCTTTACCGATTTTCAAGCTTTCGGCCTTGAAACATCTTTTGCGCGAAATACAATTTCGCGCAACCCGCTGTTTTGCGCGCCACACTTCAAGATTTCGCGCAACCCTCTAGTTTTGCGCGCCACACTTAATTTTTCCGCACACCTCCTTCATTTCTCTCTCCTCAACCTTCGCCAACAACATATCACTCCATTTTCCATTGGCGATTTTCAGGCCAAAAAATTTGGCTAACACTGGAAAACGGCGCCACCTTGTACTGCTCTTTTGTACCGCCTCCAGATCGTCCTTTCCTTTGTCAAAGTTCTTTGTCAACATGGAATGTCAACAACTTCTCGGGAACTCGACAATTCTCCATGGAAACCTGCTTTGTCAACAAACACAATCAACCCAAAAATGCTGCAATGTTACCTTGAGGGATTTTTGCCCAACAACACTATAAATTATTTTGATTTAAATAGTTTTGTTTAATTAAAATTTAGTAATTTTCACTATTCATCAAAATATAAGTGTTATTCGAAAAGTTCCAAAATTTCACCCTATGATAAATTCGATTTTCCGAATCCTAAAATGAAATCTATTTTGAGAGATAGAATTTATAAAATTTCAAAAACTAGGTATTACTATTCATAACGGCTAGTTTGATTGGTTCTGGTGTGTTAGAATCTCGAAGTTGCGTACAATGCACGTCATTGCATTATTCGAAGGGAAATGTACCGTGGAAGCTTGGGGTGTTACAACCCCCACACCCCTTGACTTCCCACACCCATGGGACTTCCCCCCCACCCTCTTGGACACCCCCCCACCCCTGGACTGCCCCCCCAGACAACCCCCCCACCCATGGACAACCCCCACCCTCCTGGACACCCCACTCCCCTAGACTGCCCCCACCCCCGGGACTACCCCCCCCCACCCCGTGACACCCCTTATACATCCCCCACTCACCTGGACATCCCTCCCACCCTCCTGGACACCTCCCACCCCACTTGACAGCCCCCACCACAACCCTAGACACCCCCACCTCACTGAACACCCCCATACCAAATCCCGACCAAAACCAGACTAGACCCCCCCCCCACCCATGGATTGCCTCCCACCCCTGGACAACCCCTGGACAGTTGGTGTTGAGAGAGGTGGCGCTTCCATCCCTCAGGGGTCTGAACACCGCTGGAAGTTACTCATCACTCCCACATGAAAAACTTGAACTCTCAAAATGTTTTACCAATGCTTTCTTCCCCGGTAAATATCATTCATTATATCACTTTGATACCAGTATAACCAGGGGGAAAACACCATCACACATGACGACGTTTCACCCCTGGTTATACTGGAATCAAAGTGATAGAATGAATGATCTCTACAAGGGAAGAAAGCATTGGTGAAACATTTTGAGAGCTCATGTTTCACATTGGGAGTAATGGCTACCTTCCAGCGGCATTCATCCCCCCGAGGGATAGAGTTTCCTCCTCTCCACCCCCAGGACTACCCCCACCCCACCGAACATCCCTCCCCCACCCCTAGAGACCCCCCTGACCCCACATGACACCCCCACACCCCTAGACACCACCTGGATAGCCCCCCACTCCCCTGAACAACCCTTCCACACTCCTGGAAACACTCCCACCCCCTGGACTCCCCCCCCCCCCACTCTCATGGACACCCAGGATACCCCCACCCTACCGGATGTCCCTCCCACACCCTTGGATACCTCCACCCCACTAAACACCCCCACCCCAACCCTTGGAACCCCTCACCCCAGACCAGAATCCATACTATTAAAACCATCATAAGTAGACGAAAACAAAAAGTAGAGAAAAATTAAACATTTACATATATAACACTCAAAATATACAATTTCAACATAAAAATACTAAATCCAACCTAAATGACTACCAAATACACAATTACAATGACAATATTCAAAATTATATTTTACACTACAAACAACTAAAATTAAATCAAACGTGTAAAATAATTTTACCATTTCACTTGTAAGTGATTGACGTCTTTAGCACAGTAGGGTTGAGGGTAATAAAATAGCTACAAATTAAAAGGATAGTCCTTAATATGTATAATGAATAAATAAAATGGAATATTATGGCATGTTTTAATAGGAAATATTACCAGTCAAAGTTCAGAACTGCCCCAGTTGTTATTATTTCATACATAAATCATAACATATAATATTCACATTCGATGATGCGTTGTTGTTCATGAAAATTTTGATTGAATGAGTGTAAATTAAAAATATTATTTTTATATAATAAATCAAAAGGTACAAATTATAAATGGATATTTACCTTTACATTTACATATTTGATCTTCACACTACTTTTCTTTCTGTTTTTTTTAAAGTACACCCATCCCATGTTAGAAAATAATACGAATGGGATAAATTTAAACTAATTATAATATATAACACTATTGATAAATTGAAACTTAATTTTCTAACATTTTCTTAAAACATTCCCGCACATCACCATGGAGAGAGCATATCTAAAAAAGTGTCTTCTCCGTTGGTAAAAAAACCCCTAACATCCAATAATAGCTGATAAAATAAAATTAAAGGATAGTGGTTTTTTATGTTAATAGATAATGAACACATTGAGAGAGATGTGTTTCATACCTCTCACAAAAATAAATCATCCAACATTGTGTGACTATATTCTGTTCAATTCTTTCCACAATATAAAGCATTATTTGTTCCGCATCCAATGCACATGCTTTAGGGGAAATCAAATGCAGGTCCATGAACCCATATACATATTTCCTTTCATTACAATCACAAATTTTATAAGGATACCTAATTAAAAACAGACATAAGTATACATTTTTATTAAATATAACGCAGGGAAAAGGTGTTAAGAATTACATGGAAAAAATTTGCACCATGTTGATGCCCAACATATCTCCAGTAACAAGCTCCATGATATCAGTTTTCACAATCCCCACAGTTATTGCATGTCCACAACCATGAGATTCCATTGGAAACTCATAATGATCCACCAAAAAATTTGAATATCTTGATAATCTATCAAAACTACTAGAATCTGTATCGGATATCATAGTCATTTGCCTTTGTTTTTTTCTACACATTATTTATTTACCTTTGAAGTATTCCTGTAAAAATAAATTGAAAAATATATTAGTTTTCAAATGATAGACCAAATTTAATAAAAAAAAAATAAAAAATAAGATATAATATACATACCTCTATTGAAATGTGTCGAAGAAGTCTGGATGTCCAAATTTAAAAATGGCCAATACTATGTCCATCTATCTTCACCTCATCTGTAGGTAATGGTACTCATGCTGATCTTTCTATAATTTCCTTTATAGTGACCCTCTAATTCTCTACCTCTAATTGTTGATGATGAACTGTATATATTATACAAAATACCAACCCATATGTAACTGTATGATGTTAAAGATCATCAACATAAAACTCAAGATAAGTAAGAAGCTGCGATAGAGTAGGATAAATAATGGGGTTCACAGGAAGAGGTGGTGGAGTGTGAGCTACTGGCAGAGGTGGAGGATAAATAATGGGGTCTGCAGGGGGTGGTGGAGGAGAGGGAGCTGTAGTCTGAAATTGTATTTTCATGTCTTAAAACACAGACTGAACCAACGCTCTAATATTTTCCTCCATCGTCGCATTAAAATTATTAACTTCAGCCTCCAATGAATCTATTTTTTTATAAACACCATCAATATAAAAAGTTGAAGAACGTGTCAACACTTCTCTTACTGATACACCTGCCGGATATCCTCGTACACGACTAGGATGTTCGGGCTTTCCCAATTCCTCAAGTAAAATATCTTCCCTCCCAACAGTTGTAAGTACCCCATGTGAGATCTGCTCCTCAATATAATACGGTATTAATTAATTGAACATTTCTGTAATGATTGAAATTATATGAATAAAGTAGTTAACTTAAATAAATAAAATAGATTTCTTACAATCCTCTCAGCTATGATTTTCGAAACTTCCAAAAGATATTTCCCTTTTTTCCCATCCGAGATCTCTTCCATTTTTCTTGTCTAGATGTAGGGGATGAACGGGCCACCTATCCAGAGCTTGAAGACTCGGCTCTTATATTTTTTAAAATTTCAACCATCATTTGTTCTTCCAATAATGTATACCCTCCCTAATATAAACAATGAGTGTATACATTTTTAGATTGGATCTTCTAATAAGATTTCCTTGCTTATAGTAAA
This sequence comes from Viscum album, assembly GCA_963277665.1. NCBI lineage: Eukaryota > Viridiplantae > Streptophyta > Magnoliopsida > Santalales > Viscaceae > Viscum > Viscum album. The sequence continues at coordinate 1,143,756,318 of OY728134.1, read as the reverse complement.
TTAAGAATTAGAAATCATTAACAAAACATTAATAAGATCATTTATATAAGAAATATTATAAAATTTTACATTCCCCTTACTAAAAATGAATGCTTTCTTCTACATTCACCAAACTATCTCCATGTGTCTTCATCTATGAAAGGATATATACGACATGGATTGTCATAACTCTTATAAACAAAAATGAATTCAAATGTTAGGGTTGATTTGAAATCCCTCCATCTCCTGGCAGCCATCGATTATCATTTCTTCATGACTCCTCCTATTCTAGGAATACAAAATTTCATCTGATAAGGAAGAGGTTAAAAAAATTATATATACTAGAAACATTTAAATAATAGTCAAAAAATAGATAATGATCTTACCAAAATTGTCTCTCACAATTAAGAGATTATCGCTTTGTCCACACTTCTCCAGTCATCATAAAAAATGATTACTTTTATCTTACCCTGAGTTGATACAAAACTCTTAAAATATTTTGCATTTGGACCTCTACAAATATCATCCTCATCAAACTCAATGAGTATCCTCTGATCCTACATACAGCTAAGTGATAATTTTTTAAAATGTGTGCACCCAAATTTACCAACTCTTGAGCTCTTTGTCATAATGGGAGCACATGAGGAAGTTAGGGAACCTCAAGAGGATCATGTGAATGTTCCTCACCAGAGGTATGAACAATATGCTCATCTCTAGAATCATGTGGTTGATCAACTGATTGATCTATCATTATCCTTCAAATCAAAAAACAAACATTAATTCACAAATATAAAAATTAAAATATTTTAATACTACTGTAATCAGAAAATAGAAAATTGTACTAAGTTATGTAATAGTAAACATGGTTAATATGGTAAGCATGTTAAAAAACAGTAAAGATGGTAAATATGGTTAATATATTAAACATGGTAAACATGGTAAACCTGGTAAACATGTTAAACATGGTAAATTAATTATCACTGAACAAAAATAATAGATATATAATTTATGTAATTGTAAACATGATAAAGTAAACTAAACAAAATTAAAACCTGAAAAACATGGTAAACATGGTAAAGTTATTGTCACTGAACAAAAATAATAGATAAATAATTTATGTAATGGTAAACAAGATAAAGTAAAGTAAAGAAATTTAAAACAAACAAAAACTTATACTTATTTTTTAATAAATCTTTTAATAAAGAAAAAATGTACAATATCTAAAATTTTATGAAATTAATAAATGTAAACAAGAAATAAACAAATTTTACCTATAATTTGAGGAATTTACAGATGGATTATTTACCAAAAATTCCTCCATCGTGATCGTTACTTATGGCAAAAACCATGTCTTAAACATGCTCATCATTATGTTCTGTTAATCCTTCCATGGAAATAGGGATCTAACATAAATCAGCATCTTCATCAAGTTCATCCTCACCAACATATTGTTTTTACCCTGTAAAACAACATCACATTGCATATATGATTGATCTACTACATAGAAATTTTTTATGTGTTTCCATTATAAAAGAATTAACTGTGTCTTCCAATCTATTTAGATTAACAAGTGTCATTCCAAATTCATTGTGTCTAACACTATTGTTACCGATAAACCATTTACAGCTAAAAACCTGAACTTTGATTTAAAATTAATCAACCGCCCATATGTCTTCAATCACTCCATAATATTCACTTGATGCAGCAATTGGGTTTTTGTCCTTAGCACTCCAAAAATTCATTGCTTCGGCAAACACCAATTCACCACTATTCTGAACTTCACTTCTTTTCTCCTGAGATTTCATATGAAATGTATAGCCATTAATGTCATAACCGCACCATGTTATCACATTTAATCGTGGACCACTCACTATCCATTTTAATGTCTCTGATACATCTGATCTACCATGAAAGGACTTTTTAAACCATGAATTTTTTTATGCTCATTCAAAATCCACATTTCTTTCTTCTTTGGATGACATTGTTTCAACTCATTAGTATGCAACATGATATACAGTTGAGCATAAACTATGTTATTTATGATGTATGATTATAACTTCTTCGTCTGTTCAACTGACAAGGATTTGACTTCCAAGCCACGAATCCCCTTTCCCTTATTATTAACTCCTTCATGGAAATATGGAGGAAAACCTATGTGTTGTGTCATAGCCATGTAGCTCGTAAAAATTTTTGCAACCTTCTCATAAATATACTTTTCAATAATGGAGGCTTTATGTTGATATGGATTCTTAAAATACCTCTTTAATATTTTATTATACCATTCAAAAGGATACATTCAATGAAGATATACAGGTCCATAAAGCATTATTTCTCGAACCAAATGAATCATTAAATGCACCATTATATCAAAAAAAAGTTTGAGGAAAATACATTTCCAATTGAAAAAGTATACAAATAGCATCATTTTCCAAGATGTTCAATGCATTCGCATCAATCACCTTATTACAAATTGAATTTAAAATATAACACAACTTCATTATAGTCTTTCTGACACGGATGTGCAATATTCCATGAAATGCAACTGGTATAAGTTATTTCATCATGACGTGAGAATCATTAGATTTCATACCTATCAACTTCAAGTCCTTAAATGAGACAAATTTTTTTACATTTTAAGAATAACCATGAGGCACTTTGATATCATGAATACAATGAAAAAAGCTAATATTATCCCTCTTGGATAATGTATGAAAATCTGGGGAAATGATTGTCTTCCATTAGGAGTGGGAGCTAACTCTAACTGTATTCCCATTGACAGTAAGTCTAATCTTGCATTCAACCCATCTTTTGTCTTTCCTTTTAATATCTAACAATGTTTCAATCAAACTATCACAGTTATTATTCTCCACATACATGACATCAATATTATCTTAAACTTCATGATATCTCCAATATGGTAGCTCAAAAAATATTGACCTTTCTTCCAAATATGTCTATCAGTACCAGATTTCTATGTCATTCCCAATGTCACATCGAGGTTTTTCACCCACTCAAAATACAGATCAGGGGATAAAGTTTTTGGAGAAATATAAAATTCTTTTGTGCCATTGAATTCCTTTTTTAGTCTTCTATAAGAGTGATCTATAGGAAAAAAATTTTGATGTCCCATGTACACTGTTTTCCTCCGATGATGAAATTGACAATATGACGTCTGTTGTTCGCAAATTGGACATGCTTTATTATCTTTAACACTATATCGAGAAAAATTTCCAAATTCTAGGAAGTCATTTATAGTGAACAAAAGCACTGCATGCTATTGAAAATAATCCATTTTATAACAATTATACACTGTAATACCATCCTCTCATAAATGTTTCAAATCATCAATCAACGGTGACAAGAAAACATCAATATCATTGTTGGGTTTCTTCGTACTAGAGATCATTATAATCAACATGAAATATATGTGCTTCATAAAAACTTCAAGAGAGAGGTTGTAAATTACCAATAAAAACGGCCATGAACTATGTGTGCTACTGAGGGTTCGGTATGGATTCATTGCATCTGTGCACAACCCTAGTCTATGATTTCTAATTTCATTTCCAAATGTAGGATACTACTCATAATTTTTTCCATTGTGGAAAATCATATAGATGATTTATTTTTCCATTACATAACCACTCATTAGCATTCCATCCTAACCCTTTTGCATCATGAGAATTAGAAAATAGACATTTTAAACGATGAATTATAGGAAGATACCAAAATTCCTTTGAAGGGATCTTTGTAATCTCTACATCAGCATGTGATTTTTCTTTCGCCTTATACCATGATGTCCCACACTTAGTACACTCTTATAGAAATTCATATTCCTTATTATATATCATACAATCATTTGGACATGCATGTATTTTCTTTTATCCCAATCTCATCAGGCATAACAGTTTCTGGGCCTTATAATGTGAATCGGGAATATCATTATCTTTTAGAAGATTGTCTTTAATCAATTATACCAACTCTGTAAAACTTGTGTCACTCCATCCATGTTTCTCCTTCAGGTTAATAAATATTAACATCACCAAAAAAAACCGTAAAATCTGTACAACCAGGATATAATGGGTTTTCAGCATCACCATATAGATGTGCAACTATCGGTTCTCTCTCAATTTGTAATACTGAAATATTGTGAATCATTTCTTCAATTCCATCAGATTCACCATCTTTCGAATCATCATCATTAGTGAAATTCCATCCAGTTTCACCACAAAAAATCCAAGGGTAGAAAGCTAGATTAAAACCATGACAAATCAGATGATCTTTTATCTCTCTACTTTTCAACTTCTTCATATTAAAACATTTCAGGCATGAACATAAAAACTGTCACTACTTGGAACACTTCGTTTAGAAAATTCCAAAAAGGCATCAACACCTTTCTCATATTCATTGCTCATTCGATGTTCCGTAATCCAACTTCGACTCGTTATTACCTATAACAAATATAAAAATTATACATATTTTTAATATAAGACAAATAATTTTGATATGAAAAAAATCATAATTTGAATGTAAAACAATTTTGAAATATAAAACAAATCTATGCGTGTTTAAAAAAATATGCTTGAATATTATTTTTAAAAGAAAATATAGTTAGATATAATAGTTTTAAATTCATCTTGGATCCATTCTTCTTATGGTTCACAAAGAATACATCCTGGTGCAACTGGATACCAAATTCACCCTTCTGTAATAAAGAAATATGAATTATAAATATTAAAATATGTATAAATTCACTACTGAAAATTACAAATATCTTAACGATTTGAAACCTCTTGAAATCCCCCCCCCCCACACCTATGGACAAGCGCCACCCCCCTGGACATCACCCCCACCCCATTGGACATCACCCCCACCCCTTGGACACCACCCCCACCCCCTGGACACCTCTACCCCCTTGGACAACACCCCCACCCCCTTGGACTCCGCCCCACCCCACCACCTTGGAAACCCCATAGACACCACCACCCCTTGGACATCCCCCCCCCCCTCAACCCCCTGGACACCACCCCCACCCCCATGGACACCAACTGGACACCACCCCCACCCTTGGACAACCCCCCACCCCTGGACGTCACCCACCCCTGTACACAGCCCCCCACCCCTTTGGACACCCCACCCCTCCTAGAAACCACCCCCACCCATACCCACTTGGACACCACCCCCACCCCCTTGGACACCCCCTGGACACCACCACCCCCTTGGATAGCCCCCCGCCCCCTGGATATCCCCCCACCCCCTGGACAACCCCCACCCCCTTCGACACCCCCACTCCTCCTAATAACCCTAGAACACATCAATTAATATTAACCCGCCAATTTAAAAATGACAAAACATCCCTAATAATAGATGGAATGAAGGAGAAGAAGAAGTGGACGAAGAAGAAAAAAAATAAACAAAGAATAAAGGAAGAAGAACTTGAAAAAAGTAACATATTTAAGGAAATTCCATGGAATCCAAGAAACCCATGGGGTCTCCAATGGTTGATATAAAATTGGATAAAATGGAGTAATATAGATAATCAAATCAAATTAAAAATAAAAACCTAGATGGATAAAATCACAGTGTAAAACCTATCATCACCGCATAATGGGGTCAGGATAACTATTCATCTTTGAAAACCACGACATGGTCTCCCCATAACCCGTAATTTTCTCATAGTCAATGATTGGTCAAAATATATAAAACCAAATAGAATCATATTGCAACACCCCTAATCTTTTCATAATTCTTGAATCCCTAAAAATCATAGTGGAAACCTCACACATAGACTATAACAATGCCCTTGGACACCACCCCCATCACTATGGACACCACCCACCATCCCCTTAAACAACACTAATAAATTATAGCCTAATATCCATGAACCAATACAATCATCATGTCATAATCTCAAAAACCACGATGAAATTTTCAATCCCAACTAACACTTATCCCCCACCCCCTTGGAAAGCCCCCCACTCCATGAACACCACCCCCACCCCCTTGGACACCACCTTAGATAGCCCCCACCCCTTTGGACACCCCCACCCCCTAGACAGATCCCCACATCTCTAGACATCCCCCCTGTTGGAACCATGGTCATCAATGCATGAATTGGAGTATGATTTGTGTTTGTTGTCAATACTCAAAGAAATTTCAAAATGTGTTCCAGCAAAGTGGTCATACAGGTCAAGAAGATTACAGTATTCAAAGTGGTACCTTTTTCCAGTGTTTGCCAAATTTTTGGGCCTAAAAATAGACAGATGGAGAAAAGTGTTTTTGGAAAAGAGACTTGCATGTTGTGTACTTGAAGGAGAGAGAACTTGCTCGCCTAGTGTTTTTCAAGATTATAACATGGAAAATGGAAAAGGGATAAGGGTCACGCAAGTATTGGCTGTGTCGTGCAAGTGACATGCGCGCCAAGAAGGGACTTAAGTGCCGGTGCCTAGGAGGTTTGGAAACTTGCATGCCTATTGTTCTTCATGATCAGAACATCAAAATATGATAACGTAAATAAGGTCGTGCAAGTATTGTTTTGGTCGCACAAGTGAGTTTTGCGAAAGAGGATGGGGTGGTTGGAGTTGCGCTCTGAGACCTACGCGCCGTGAGGATACTTGCACGCCACCGCGCAGGGGGTCCAGTTTTCCTATAAATATAGGACCACCCATCCTCATTTGTAATGAAGTTCAAGACTTAGTGATTTTTCAAGCTCTCTTCACGCAAGTGGTTGAGTCATGCAAGTGGTTGATGGGTCGCGCAAGTAGAGGCTGCGCGCCGGTTGTTGGCTGCGTGACCAATGCGGTTTGGGAGTTAAAGGTACAGAATTCTGCAAGTGTGGAGTTGAAGGAGGCAGTGTCGTGCAAGTGAGTTGGAGACACCTGAACACCAAATTTGTACCATGCAAGTGACCTGAGCACCTTTCATGAAACATACGCGCTAGTCTTGGAGAAGCACACCAGGTGAGGTTGTTGTATGCCGGCCTTTCTGGAGCTACACGAATGTTGGAAGATTTCCTGATACCTTCGGTGCAAAGTGGGATTAGTCTATGAGTGAACGTTGGACTTCAACCGAGCATCTACATACAACAGAAGATTCATTATTTTGAAATGATGAAGAGACCTTCACATCTATAAACTAAGTGTGACTTCACCTTGGGAAGTGATCCAGGGGGAGTCAACAAGAGTGACCCAATGGAAGGAGTTAGCTATCCAAGAATCTTTGTAAAGGCAGAGAGCCTGGGACAGAGTGACTGTGCCCGAACCTTTATAATCCACAACTATTGAATATTAGTGGAATTTGGTATGACCGACAACTTGTCAGTGTATGCTCCTTGGACTTAGCCCTTTACAATGAACCAAGTAAAAATTGATGTGTCATCTCTTTGCATGTGAATGTTTCATTGGTGATCATATCCATCATACATGTTTAACTAGTTCCTACCAATGTGGGAACAAGATCCTTGTTTTTAAAAGGAAAATTTGACACCCTGATCAACCCTTCCCCTGTCAGGGTGTCCTGAGGTCCTACGATTTGTATCAGAGGGAATTTTCTGGTGTTGAATCTGTCATTTTGTCATCATGGAGAATATAGTCAATGTCAGGGGACTACCTCTCTTTGATGGAAGTAATTTCTAGATCTGGAAGAACAGAATGAGATCTCATCTAAGATCCCTTGGAATGGAAGATCTGTTTTCCACCGTGCAAGGTGTTAACATTTCTAATCCAACTGGGATGGTTTTGACTGATGCAGATAGAAAAATTCTTGATGCAGATGCTAAAGCACAAAATGCTATCACCGCAGCACTTTCTGATCAGATCTATCTAAAAGTGATGAGTTTCACCTTAGAAAAGTCCATGTGAGCTAAACATGAAAATATTTATGAAGGAGATATCAAAGTGAAGGAGGCGAAACTACAAGTGCTACACAACAGGTTCGGTGATCTAAAGATGCACCCAAATGATAATGTAGACTCCTTGTTCAATCAAATTACTTAAGTGGTAGGAGCAATTTGGGGCCTAGGAGAAGAAATCAGAGATGTTGAAATTTGGAAGAAAATACTGAGAATACTACCACCACTATACAATGAAAAGGTTTTAGCACTTGAGGAAAGAGATCTTTCCAAACTTTCATTGGATGATCTGTTGAGAAGTTTAGTGGCATATGAAAATAGAGTCAAACCAGAAGATGCTACTACATGAGTAATCAAAGAAATGGAATTCACATCCATGGAAAAAATGAAAATATAAAAATATAGTAGTGGTGAAGATGATGAGGAAAAATAAATTCTTTCTCTCATTTCCATGAAGTTCCAAATGGGAAAATGGAAATTCAAAGGGAAGTTACCTGTATCTTACTTTCATTGTGGAAAAGTCATGTATATTGCTTTTTACTGCTTAAGAAATATTGATGATGATGATAGTGATTCTGAAAACATTGAGAATCCCCGGAAAAGGTTTTTCAGGAAAAGAGACTTCAAATCTTGAAAGAATGTTCTGAAGAAGATTTTTTTCTGTGAAGAGGAAGAAGATGATAATGAATTCTGTGATGAAGAAGAACCAGAATTTAAAACTGGGAAACATACTTCCATGATGGCCACTGTTGAAAAACCAGATGATACTGGTAACCAGATGATACTGGTGGAGAAAATCGGCTAAAAAATTGTGGACATCTCGAGTTGCAACTTAAGGTTGTTGTTACCAAGATTAAGATTAAATGTGATAGTTGAAATAAGTGGAAATAAATTTTAGAAGAATCATCTGAATATGTTGATCAAATTGATACTGAAATTGAATGACTGGAAGAATTGGTGAATGTACAGTCTAAAATTATTGAATGAAATGATGATGTAGTGGATCTGAAGCTGAGAATTGAAGAGCAGAAAAAGGTCATCAATGACCTCACCTCTATACTATAAGAAAAATCCAAGACTGTTGAGGATCTTGAGGAGGAATTTGTTACCCATAAAATTAAACTTCAGACTGAATCAATTATGAGAAAATCAACTAATAAAATACAGTTTGGAAGATTCTCATATGAAGAATTACTAGCAAGAGCCAAGAGTGGTTCATATGGGGTTGGAAAAATCTTGAGTGATCAAAGACCCTCTTTCATGGGAAAGAGTGGAATTTGCTGTAAAGCAAAGACATCAACTGCTTTAAGTAAAGAGATTCAAAATAAAGACAAGATGAAAGTTGGACATGTTGAGACATTACCGGAAGTGCTGAAAAATAATACCTTAATCCAAACTAAAAGGAGAACTGAAAATTATCCCCAGACATTCAAAAATGACTGGCAGTCCAACTATTCTCCCAAGGAAGAAAGTATGTGGAACAATTCAAGTAATAAGTCATTTCCTCTTATAAAGTGTCAGTTATGTGGCTATCTGGGGCATACCATGTCATACTGCGAAGAGGAAAGGAGCTACTTGAATGGGGAAGATCTGGGAAGTCAACCAAAGAGACCAGTTTTATATCCTCCATCGTATAGAAGAAATAGCTTCTATGGTTACTATTTTCACTACTCTAACATTGGCCATAAAGCTATGTTTTGCAGGTAGAGGTTTGACCGGAAAACTTTATTCAACTCTCCGAGACATGCCAATTTTCACCATCCTGATGGTGTTGTTCTCACAAAAAGTTTCACTCCTCTGGAAGAAGATTATGGGTATGAAGATTCAGATTATGTGGAGGAAAGTATTAGAAGGCCATCCGTATCCTATTTTCAATCCAATATATCATGGAATGAAAAGAAGAAGATCGAGAAATCCAATCTTGCAGATGTAGACCTCATAGCTACAAAGAGCAACATCACTTGGATTCTTGATAGTGGATTCTCTTCCCTTATGATGGGAAATGAAGATATTTTGAAGAAAATTAAAAAGAAGGTTGATGGAACAGTGATGTTTGGTAATGATGTTGCTTTGAAGATTAAAGATAGTGGGAATACTACTCTCGCCAGTGGAGAGATAAAGAAGACTGAAGTTTTTTATGTGGATGGTCTATGTCACAATATCCTTAGTGTAAGTCAACTCTGTGACTCAGGACTCATAGTTACATTAAATCAAAAAGGTTTCACTATAAAGTGAAAAATAGGGATTTCTCTTATGAAAGGATGTCAAACAAATGGAAACAATATCAGGTTGATAGCAATGTGAACTACTGGTACTTGTTTGTTGAAGAAGAAAACAATTTGTGGCATCGAAGGATGGGGAACATTAACCAACAAGAAATGTAAAAGATATCTAATCTAAATATAGTCATGGATATCCCCATTCTGAAATGTGAACGGGAAAAATGTTTTGATGCATGCATTAGTGGGAAGCTAGTCTGTAGTTCATATCGGCCAAAGAAGAAAAGGGCATCACATCTTCTTGATCTCATTCATACAGACATTTGTGGTCTGATAAATGTTGTTGGAAATCATGGATAATGGTACTTAATCCTTTTCATTGTTGATTACAGCAGAATGGCATGTGAAATGGTTATACATAGGAAATGACAAGTTCTTGACTGCATGTAGATGTATTGTCGAATCGCTGAGAATGATACTGGACGAACAATAAAAGTGTTGCGATCAGACAATGGAGGGGAATACACGTCCATTGAATTTGAAAACTACCTGGAGAAGCATGGGATAAAACATGATGTAGCTGCCATGAGAAATCCACAACGAAATGGAGTTGTTGAGCATAGAAATCGACAGGTTAACAATATGGTCAGGACTATGCTGATTGAGAGTGGTATCTCTAACCATTGCTAGAAAGAAGCTGTTGAATCTACATTACACATTTAGAATCGAACAAGGAATTATATGTGAGAAATGAAGACACCATATGAATTTTTTCATGGAAGGAAGCCTTCATTGAAATAATTTCGTGTTTTTTGGAAGTAAATGTTTCATCCAGAACAAAAGAAGGAAATCAAGGGAAGTTTGGTGAAAATGATGATAAAAGAATTTGTATTGGGTATCCAATGAACAAAAAAGAATACATATGTTTCAACAAGTGATTGGGAAGGATTGTTGTAAGAAGTGATGTTAAGATAATTGAAAAGAAAACCACAAATGCTTCAAGGACATCATATGTTGATGTGATAGAAAGTGGGGAACAAAGTGAACGTGGAGAAAATACAAATAAATAAATAGAGGAAGCTGTACAAAACAATCAACAGTCACATCATGATGTTGACTCAGAAGAAGAATCTGAAGAAGAAACTGTTGCTGGAGAGAATGAAACTGGACTACATAGGAGAAATCGAAGAGCTGATATTGATCCATGTAATATAATTGGGGACAAGAGTGCACCCACACAAACAAGGAGGATGAGGAATAACACGCAGTCTGCATTTCTGTCAGTTGCGGATCCATCCTCATTCGAAGAAGCTACAAAGGATGAATCTTGTGTGAAAGCCATGAATGAAGAGTTAGATCATATTGACAAGAATCAGACATGGGATCTTGCCCAGAGACCCGAAGTTCACAATGTGATTGGTACAAAATGGATCTTAAAGAACATGTTTGATGAGCATGGAAGTGTTATTAGAAACAAGGCTCGACTGGTACATATGGGATATTCCCAGATTGAAGGTGTTGATGTTGAAGAAACATTTTCACCAGTGGCTATACAGGATTCAATCAGGCTTTTCCTTACTATGGCACTCCAAAGAGGATATAAAGTGTATCAAATGGATGTCAAGACTGCATTCTTGAATGGTGTACTCGAATAAGAAGTCAACAATGAACAACCAGTGGGTTTTGTTCTTGGTACTGATGAGACAATGGTCTGCAAACTGATGAAATCTCTATATGGTATGAAGCAGGCACCATAGGCATGGTACTCCCAGCTGGACTCCTATCTCAAGAAGCTATAATAAAAAATAGGAGGAGTAAATCACAATCTATATGTGGAGAATTCTCTAAAATATCAATTCATGGTTCTTTTCTACGTTGATGATATCATATTTGGTGGTAGTAGGTAGAAATATGTGGATGAATTTTCCAATCAAATGAAATAATAATTTGAAATGTCTATGATTGGAGAACTCACATATATCGTGGGAATTCAGGTGATTCACAAGAAGGATTACAATTTCATTTCTCAGAATAAATATGCAAGAGAGCTACTGATAAAATTTAAACGCAAGACACCAAACCAATGTCAACTCCAATTGCAGTTGGAACTAAACTTAGAAAACATTAAGATGGGACCTTTATAGATCCCACCATTTATTGAAGGATCATTGGGAGCCTACTATACCTAACCGCGACATGACCATATATTGTATTTGCCACATGTCTTGCGGCCTGCTTTCAGATTAATCAAAAGGAGGAACATATTGCGGCAGTAAAAAGAATCATGAGGTACATTCAAGGTACACATAACTTTGGGTTATATTTTGCTGCAGGTGGGGAATGTGAATTATTAGTGTTTTCTGATGTTGAGTGAATTGGTGAAGTAGTAGGCAGAAAGTCCTCCAGTGGTGGAGCCTTCTATATTGGGCAGAAAAGTGTTGGCTGGTTGAGCAAGAAACAAGAAAGTAATTCTCTTAGTACTGATGAAGATGAGTATATATCTGCCACAAAGGCATGTACTTGACTACTATGGATAAAGCAACAACTAACAGATATTGGTAATGAGGTGAAGAAACCAATAGTAATTTACTGTTATAACAAAAGTGAAATTGATCTCACGAAGAATCTTGTTCAGCATTCTCGTAAAAAACATATTGAAATCAGGTATCACTTTATCAAAGAGAAAGTTGATCAAGGGGTGATTATAATGGATCATGTGGGAATTGATGAGCAAGTGGCTGATTTCCTGACCAAGACACTGTCCGCAGATGTGTTTGAGATGCATCGGTTAAACGTCAGTGTTCAACCACCTCCCAGTGCATAAGGAGGTTACACAATACCCATCTCCCCGATTATGATAACTTTTTTTATCTGTTTATTGATGTGATGAAGGTTTGTGGGGGGAGATACTATCCGGGGGAGTATGGTTTGAGCTGAACATTGAATAAATTACTGGTCTTTGGGTATATTGTCAAAGGGAGAGAAATGATTAAATTCAAGCATATTCAGGCATGTAATACTTATGTGACATGATGCGAATTCAGTGTCAGAGATATGATGTGAAGGATGAGAAGGAATACAACAGACATGTAATGCTTCATGGGCATCATTGAGAATTCCAAAACACTGGAAACCAATTCAGGCTTCCTCTCTTTTTTTCTACACCGGCCATTGCTCACGTAGACTTAGAGTGTTGGCTGATTTTATTCTTGCATTCTTTGGTTTACATATGGATGATGATCTATTGAATTTATCTTCTGATTTCCAACAAACCCAAATGGGGAGATTGTTGGAACCGTGGTCATTTATGCATAAATTTGAGTATGGTTTGTGTTTGTTGTCAATCTACAGAGGTAGTTCATAATGGGTGCTAGCGAAGTTCTCAAACAGGTCAACCATATTATAGTATTGAAGGTGGAACCTTTTTCAAGTGTTTTCCAAATTTTTGGGCCTAAAAATCAACAAATGGAGAAAAGTGTTTTTGGAAAAGAGACATTTGCGCTGTGTAATTGAAGGAGAGATAACTTGTGCGCCTAGTGTTTTTCAAGATAAGAACATGGAAAAATGGCAATGTGATAAGGGTCGCGCAAGTATTAGTTGGGTCGTACAAGTGACCTGTGTGCCAAGAAGGGACTTGCGCACCAGTGCCTAGGAGGTTTAGAAACTTTTGTTCCTATTGTTCTTCATTATCAGAACTTCAAAATATGTAAATGGAAAGAGGGTCGCGAAAGTAATGGTTTAGTCGCAAAAGTGAGTTACGCGATAGAGGCTAGGGTGGTTAGAGCTGCGCACCGAGACCTACGCGCCATGAGGATACTTGTGCGCCATCCTGCAGGGGGTCCAGTTAGCCTATAAATATAGGAACACCCCTCCTCATTTGTAATGAAGTTCAAGACTTAGATATTTTTCAAGCTCTCGTCACGCAAGTGGTTGAGTCGCGCAATTGGTTGTTGGGTCGCGCAAGTAGAAGCTGCACGCCGGTTATTGGCTACGCGAGCAAGGCGGTTTGGGAGTTAAGGGTACATAATCACACAAGTTTGGAGTTGAAGGAGGCAGTTTCACGCAAGTGAGTTGGTGTCACCTGCATGCTGAATTTGTACCATGTAAGTGACTTGCTTGCGGTTCCTAAAACTTTCACGCCGGTATTAGAGAAGAGCTCCAGGTGAGGTTGTTGTACGCCGGTCTTTCTGGAGCTGCACGAAAGCTGGAAGATTTTGAATACCTTCGGCGCAAAGCGGGATTAGTCTATGAGTGAATGTTGGACATCAACATAGTATCAACATAAAATAGAGGACTTATTATTTTACAATGATGAAGAGACATTCATGTCTATAAAATGAGTGCGACTTCACCTAGGGCAGTGAGCCAGGGGGAGTCAATGGGAGTGACCTGAGGGAATCAGTTAAGTATCCCTGAAACTTGGTAAAGGCAGTGAGCCTGGAATAGAGTTATTGTGCCTGAACCTTTGTAATCCCCAACTAGTGAAGACTAGTAGAATTTGGTATGACCAAAAACTTGTCGACAGATGCTCCTTGGACATATCCCTTAGCCGTGAACCAAGTAAAAATTGATGTGTCATCTCATTGCATGTGAATGTTTCATTGTTGATCATATCCACCATACGTGTTTAACTAGTTCCTACCAATGTGGGAACAAGATACTTGTTTTTAGAAGGTAAAGTTGACACCCTGAATCACCCCTCCCCTCTTAGGGTGTCCCGAGGTCCTACACCCCCACCCCTTGGACGCCCCACCCCTCCTTGACACCACCCCTACATCCTACACCCTTGGACACCCCCCCCCGGACACCCCCAACCCTATGGACAGCCCTCCCCAGACAACCCCCAAACCCTCTGGACAAGACCCAATCCCCTTGGAAAACCCCCACCCACCAACCCACCTACTTGGACAGCCCCCCACCCCCTTCAAAACCCCCAACCCTTTGACCCCCCCCCCCCCCCCCCACACCCCTAGACTTCCCCCCCCCCCACCACCACCACCATGGACACCCTGGACACCCCCAAACCATCTATAAAGACCCCTGAAACCTCTGGACACCACCCCCACCCCCTTGGACACCCACTGGACAACACTACCCCCATGGACATCCCACACCCCTCTGGACAACCCCCACCCCTTGACAATCCCCACCCCAACTCCTCTAGACAGCTCCCCCCTGGACACCCCACCCCTCCTGGACACCACCCCCACCTCCTACCCCCTTGGACACCCCCCCCCCCAGACACCACCGACTCTCTAGACACCCCCCCCCCCACCGGAAAACCCCCCAAATCATCTAGATAGGCCCCCACCACCATGGACATCCCCCACCCTCCCACCCACCCCCTTGGAAATCCCCCACCCCATTGGACATCCCCCACCCCCTTTGACACCCCCCCCCACCACCACCACCATGGACACCCTAGACTCCCCCAACCCTTTGGATATCCCCCCCAAACCCTCTAGACTACACCCCCAAGTCCTTGGACACCCCTCTGGACACCACCACCCCCGTGGACAGCCCCCACCCCTCTGGACAGCCCCGACCCCCTTTACAGCCCCCACACCTCCAGACATCCCCCACACCTTAGACACCCCCACCCCTCATGGACACCACTCCCCACACCCTACCCCCATAGACACCCCTAACACTCTGGACAACCCCCCCCCCCCCACCCCCAGACAACCCCCTAAACCCTCTGGACAGGCCCCCCTCCTTTGGAAACCCCCCCACCCACCCACCCCCTTGGCCAGCCCCCACCCCCTTCGACCCCCCCCCTCCCGCGAACCCTCTAGGAAGCCCCCCGAACCCTCTGGATAGCCCCCCACCCCCTAGACACCACCCCAACCCCCTTTGACATCCCCCTCACCCCCTTGGACACCCTCAAACCCCTTGGATAGCTCCCACACCCCCTGGACACCACCCCCACCCCCTAGACAACCCTATCCAACTAGACAACCAACTCAACTGCCCTAGACACCCCCACCCACTTGCACATCCCCCCACCCCCTTGGAAACCCCCTATACGTTCACACACACATGATTAAACACACAAAAATCGTAAACATGCATGATATCACTTCCATAGGTTTATTTTACCGGAAAATAATTTAGAATGGTATAGATGAACACTAGGAAACTATCCATGATTGAAAGAACAGAGAAAAGTCACATCTCAATAAATTAGTTTAGGGAATCGTGGAAAAAAACTAAAAATGAGTCGTGTGAAGCTTACTTGAGTGTTGTGAGTTGACCTGCTAGATCTGATAATAATAAATATGAAGAATGATGTTGGAAAAATGAGGTTTGAGGGCAAGACTTCGATGAATCAATTCTAGGTTTTCTGTGCTTGAGCGATGTGTCACAGGTCGCCCAATCGAAGAAAACAGAATGACTAAATATGGGATGTGATAAATCATTTGAAAGATTTATCACATCGATTATTAAATAACCTCCATGATAAACTATTTTTTTAATGTTTATAACGTAAATTATTTAATATCCGATGTAGAAAACTATTTATCTCGTCTGTTATTTTATGATAGACATGATATATGTCGCTTCATACAGATGTGATAAATTGTTGATATTTTCTTTATCACATCGGTTTTTTATAACTGACGTGGTAAAGCGTCGATCATTCCTTTATCATCGTGATTATTTAACAACCACCGTGATAAAGTTCCAAGCTTTCCTTTATCACGTTGGTTATTTTATAACCGAGGTGATAAAGTGCGCCAGATTCGATTTTCACATCGGTTATACAATAACCGACGTAAAAAAGATTATATCCATATATTTGACATCGGTTATAAAATAACCGACATAAAATATGGATCATGATCGATATATAATGTCGGTAATAAAATAACTGACGTGATATATCGATCATTGTAGCTTTTCACACCGGTTATATAGAACCGACGTGAAAATGCAGACGTGTTAAATGTTTTTTCCACTTGTGTAATGATTGGGTTTCTTTTTTTCATTCTGAGATAGATTTTAGGAAAAAAGGTGTTTTTTTCTATAAATAATTTCAGTTTTCATACAAGAATGAACCCATACCATTAATAATATATCAGGAAGCTAAGAAATTGATAAAGTATGGAAATTAAAGTTTTCATGATCTTATTTTTGAAGTTAGGGGAACTATCGAGATTAATGATGTACTAGTGGTAAATGAATATTTGGATGTTTTCCCCAATGATTTTCTTAGTGTGATTCCTAATCGATAGGTTGAATTTATTGTTACCTTAGTTTCTGATGCTAATACAATTTCTAAACATCCAAATCGAATATCCTAAATGGAACTTCTGGAATTAAAAAAAGTAGTTACATGAATTATTAGATAATGGATACATCCAACCTAGCAATTCACCATGGGGAACTCTGGTATTTTTTGTTATGAAAAAATATGGTTCAATGAGACTTTTCAATGATTATAGAGCCTTGAATAACATTACTTTTTAAAAAAGTATCATTTTCCTCATATCGATGGTTTGTTTGATCAAATCTAGGGAGCACAATATTTTTCGAAGGTTGTCCTAAGGTCAGGGTACCATCAGTTGAATGTAAAGGATGAAGACATCCCAAATATTGTTTTTCGTACTAGATATGGTCATTATAAATTGGTTGTTATGCCTTTTGGGTTAACTAATGCACCTACTATATTCATTGATCTTATAAATAGAATATTTCATTAGTTCTTGAATATGTTTTTTGTAGTATTTATTGATGAAATTATCATATATTATAGAAGTAAAGAGGAACATGAAAAACATCTAAGGGTTTTTTTAAACCAAAAAAGAAATGAAATTGTATGGAAAATTCAGTAAGTGTTATTTTTTGTTGTAAGAGATTTTTTTTCATGGAACCATTGAAAATAAGGATGGAATAACAGTTGATCCCACCCCAAAAAAAGTGTTTGATGAATGTCCAAAACCTACAAATGTTACAAAGATTTATAGTTTTCTTGGAATAGGAGGTTATTACTGAAATTTTGTTAAAGAAATTGCATGCTTATCGATCCCACTATCTATGTTAACACAAAAAAGGGTTAAATTTTTTGGAAAGAAGAATGTGATTTTCATTTTCATGAACTAAAGAAGAGATTGGTGAATGCTCTAGTCTTGGCCTTGCCTTCCTGAAGTGGTGAGTTTTTCATATACAATGATGCTTCATTGAATGGAATTGGTTGTGTTATGATGCAGAATGATCAGGTAATTGCATATGCTTCAAGACAACTAAGACCTCATGAGTTAAATTATCCCACACATGATTTGGAATTTCTAGATTTTGTTTTTTTGAAAATTTTAAGGCACAAACTATACAAATATAAATGTAAAATATATACTGACCATAAAAGTCTGAAGTATAAAGTCACTCAAAAGGAATCAAACATGAGGTAGAGAAGAGGTACTGAACTGATAAAGGATTATGATTGCATGATCAACTATTATATAGGAAAAGAAAACAAAGTGGAAGATTCCTTGATTCAAAAACATCATGCATCATTAAACATGTTATGTCTGGAAAATGATCCATTGATTAATGATTTGATGAATTTTGGATTATAATTTGTTGTTGTAGGGAATACACCTGTTTTGTTTCATGTTTATGTGCAGTCATCGATATCAAACAGAATTAAGCCAGTATAGAAGGAAGATCGGGAGCTATATAAAAAGATGGAATTGGTTAAAATGGGTAAGCTACCAGAATTTATCCTTTATAAGGATTTGTTTTAAGATTTAAAAAATGGTTGTTTGTGCCTTCTGATTCTCAGTTTTAGAAATATTTTTTCTATGAATCTTGTAGTTCTCCATTTTCAGTTCATCCAGGCAGTACTATGATGTACAAAGACCTTCCAGAGTATTATAGGTGGGATGGAATAAAAAGTGATATTACTTATTTTACCAAGAAATTTTTGACATGTTAATAGGTTAAAGAAGAGGGGCAGTTAATGAAAGAGATTCTTCATCATTTTCCAATGCCATAGTGGAAATGAAAGAACATGTCCATGGACTTTATGGTGGGACTACCTAATGATTCTCAAGGAAACAATGTGACTTGGGTAATTGTTGATCGGCTGACAAAATCTACACAGTTTCTTTATATTCGAGATACAATATATTTAAATCATCTTTCTCGACTATACCTCATATATATTGTCCGGTTACATGGAGTTACTCAATATATGGTATTTGATCGGGATCCCAAGTTCACTTCTAACTTTTGGAAGGGGCTTCAGAAGTCATTGGGCTCATAATTAAATTCCAGTACAACTTTTCATCCTCAATCCGATGGGTAGTAAGAATGAATGATTCAGACCTTGGAGGATATGCTTCGACCATGTTCAATGGACTACCAGGGAATTAGGGATCATCATATCTCTATAGTTGAGTTTACTTATAATAATAGTTTTTATTCTGGTATACGGATCAAACATTTTTAGGAATTGTATGGGAAGCGGTGTCGAACTCCATATTTTTTGGATGAAATCGGGGAAAGGAAAGTTATGGGGCCTGAATTATTAGAGGAAGTAGCTGAGAATGTGATGATGATCCGGCCGCACATGAGGACAGATCAGAGCAGGTAGAAAGGTTATGCAGATAACAGAAGTAATGACTTCTCTTTCAAGGTTGGTGACCATGTTTTCCATAAAATATTTAATTGGAAATGATTGATGTGTTTTGGGAAGAAAGGAAATATTAGTCCAAAATTCATAAGTAATTTTGAAATCGTAGAGAAATTTTGACTAGTTGCATACTAAGTAGATTGGCCTCTGAGTTTGTCTCAGGTACCCAATGTTTTTCATGTTTCGATGTTGAGAAAGTATGTGCTAGATTCATCTCATGTTTTGATCCTAGAAGCAGTTCAGCTGGAAGAGAAACTTTCTTATGAAGAGAAACCAGTTCATCTTCTAGATTGAAGGAAAAGAGAATTTCGGAATAAGTTAATTCACCAGGTAATCGTTTTTT
The DNA here is from genome assembly GCA_963277665.1 of Viscum album. Lineage (NCBI taxonomy): Eukaryota > Viridiplantae > Streptophyta > Magnoliopsida > Santalales > Viscaceae > Viscum > Viscum album. The sequence goes on along the minus strand of OY728134.1, from coordinate 1,143,736,297 downwards.
GGAGAAACCACATGGTAGAAGAAGCAACATGGGAGTCTGAAAATTCTTAGAGGGAAAGATACCCACACTTGTTTAATAAGTAAATAAAATTTCAAGGACACATTTTCTAGAAGGTGGAGATAATGTAGCACACCAAGATATAAATAAAATAAATGAAATTCATTAATTTTTTTATGTTGATAATTATAACTAGCCTTTAAACATAATTTTTCAACTTCTATGTTTTGAATTTCAGAAAACAGTCATCTAAAATTGTGTTCAGTAAGTTATTTAGATTCTGATAGAACCGACTTGTTTTTTAGTGAATAGTAAAATATCCATATGAACAGTAATATGAACCAAATGAATAGTAAATTGTTTTATTATTTTATTTTATTAATGATTTAAGATAAAAACATCTTGGTTAATTTTTCAATGTGATATAAAAGCAATTATAGTTATAAAATTATTATTTTTTGAATTAATTAATATTTTATTTATAAATTAAATTAGTAATAATTAGAAAATTGTTTTCAAAAAATGGATTTCATTTATGAATTCTACATATCAAAAAATATTTAGGGTGATATTTTAGGATATTTAAAAAATAGTTTATTTTTCAGTGAATAGTATAAATATAGTTTTATGTTTTGGTGAGTTAATGACATCATTAATGATGTAATAATGATGTAATAAATCTGGTAGAATTTTGTACAGTAATATATGATATTAGGTGTCCCAAGTGGCCAATACCATGGGAAAATACCATGGGAAAGCCCATGGTTTTCAAATACCACTAATGAGGTGTCCCTTGGAAATTATTAAATATTCCATCATTTTTTCTATAAGTAGCAACCCATTCCTTCATTAAATCCATTCCCAATTCCTCTTCAATGAAGCTTTGGCCTCCTTACCTTCCAAGTATACCTCCTAAGGATTTTTCAATCCCCCAAGGTCCCAACCATCATGTTCTAGGAGTTACTATACAATATAAGAATATTCTCAATTTCTTTCTTTTTCCATTCAAATTCTCTATTATGTGGTATAAATATCAAGTTTCCATACCATGTTCTTATTTCATTATTATTCTTGATATATTTATTATTTTGATTCATTTAATTATGGGTGACCCTTTCCGCCGTCTTTTTAATATTATTCTAAAATCTTGTTGCATAGTCGTTAGGTTATCGAATTTTTGTAAGAGATTTCTCAATTAGTATTTTATTATAAGTTCCTTTATTTTATTATTATTTCCTCATCTCATCTTACCCAAGAGGCATGAAGGATCCAAAAATAATTTATATTATTGATGTTCTCAAGTTCATGCAAAATTCATCATCATTGTCCTTCTCCTCTCACACTTATTCAAGGAATAAAAACGTCGCTCGGGATTTGTCGAATTACCGACATCGTGGACGATGTGATTTGAATTTTCATTAATTCTTTAAATTCTGGTCATGAAACCATTTTTTGGTTGCAAAATGTTATAATATATGTATTATGTCTCATACATGGTTCTGAAATTATTTTTTACTCATGGTTTTAATATATATGATAAAATGAGTTTGTTATTATCAAAGAACCACTAAAATGATCTAAACGAACATCATTAATGTTTTAACTTATGAATCATCATCATATCAAAATTCAAAATGATAAATGGTATAAATTATGGTAATGGAAATTTTAAATACACTTCCATTCCAATTCTGTAGGTTCACTTCCAATCAAAATGAATATCCATCATGAACCAATCATGGAAAACTTGTAAAGGAAACACCCCAAAACAATGAAAGGAACAAAATAATAATAAATTAAGGGTGAAATGATGTAATAAAATGATCATAACAGATATTATAAATATAGATATGTCTCTTTAATATATTAATAACACTCTATTAACCCTTATACATAATTTATAAACAAGTTTGAAGTATGACAAGCCCGGGGTAAGGGAATTCTTAACCCAATTTCCATTCTTTGGGTTAACCATATTCTTTATTCATTATGTGGTTATTATATTATTGGTGTGATGAATTTATATTTATATTATGTTTTATTTTTTTATTTAAATTTTCTAAACATATACAATCTATTCTATTAATTCACATTCAAATTATATTTTTATGGTACTTTCCTTTTAACATCCTTTTAAAACTCACAGTAATAAATTTCAAAAGGATTTTTACTTTTATGTGTTTAGAATGAGAGGTTTAGTCTGTTTTAAAGATGCTTTATTACCATGATACGTTTCTTGGACATTATTTATGTTGGGTTGAGCCCATTATAGCTCATGATATATTGGGTTGAGCCTATTATATCTCATGATATGTTGGGTTGAGCCCATTATAGCTCAAGATATGACGAGTGATCCCCATTATAGCTCTCCAATGCATTTGGTACTCCAGAGGCGGAATTTGACCTAAAGGTTATTTCATGTGTAAGGGTGAATGTAATATTGATATGGTAAATATGTCCCAAGGAAAATACATGATTTTTCTATACATATGAGTTTTTAGGATTATGGGTTTTATTGGTTTTTATGTTTTCACATGACTAACAGTTTCTATCCTTATACACCTTACTTAGTTTTATACTCATACCATGTTTTTAAAATGTTCTTGATGGGATATAAGGATGGGTAATAGAAAGAAGGGACTTGTGATGTTTTATATAGAGTGTTGTGAAATAAATCATGCTTTATGTTTTATATTTTAAAAAAATAAGGACTATTTTTAGTAGTATCCTCTTGTATAATTGTGGTATGTTCTATAAGTAAGGTAACATAATTCTTTAAAACTCTAAACCTGAAAAGATCCTCAATGTGTAATAATGTATGGTCTGGTGTAAAATTCAAGATTAAGAAATGTTATAAGGGTGGTTCCTTATACTAAAACCTACCAAAATCCAATTAGATGGATAAAATTATAAGAATATCACCTATTGGTTGGAATTGATTCATTTAATGGACTTTTCCCTTGAAAATGATATAATTATAATCAAAACTAAAGAATGTGACAACATGTAACTATCATATATCTTATAAGTATAATAATTTTAATAGAGTGATAAACATGATAAAACATAGAAAATAAATAGTCTCCTAAACACTAATGAAATTATATAAATCATGTAAATTTATTTATAATTTTTAGTGATTAAATAATTACCATTAATGATAACAAATTAGTGATATCGAAATTATTTTATTTGATAGAAATATCAAATAAATGGTTTCAAAAAATTTTAAAATAAAGAACATATGAACTAATTAATGTGACCCAAGAATTTTCTAGGTGACAATGAGATGATAGAAGTGTATTAAATATTTTTTTTTGAATTTATCTTTTATATGGATTTTATTTAAAGTCAAATAATTGAATAATGTCAAAACTGATAATATAGATATTTCATAAAAATTACATATTATTAAATTTTTTAAAAAATCAAAAAAAAATTAAAAATTAAAAATTGATAATTATATGGTAAAAAATTTCATAAAGTATCCAATTATGGACAATTTAAGACACATAAGTAAATATTTATAAACAATTAATATTTATAATAATATTACCACAAATAATATTAAATTGATTAAATAAGGATAAATAAAAATGATAAGGTTTAACATAATATCAAAACATGTCTAAATTTAATTTGTTGAGAGTATTTAGACCCATAATCATATTAGATTTGAAATAAATTACTCTTGGAGCATTATAAATAGAAAATAAATTTATATTAAATTAATTTTCCAAGACTTCCCAAAGGTACACCTCCCCTCTTTTATAAAAGGGAACTTCCTATTCTCTTTTAATAAAACCTCAAAATCAATTTGGATCAGACAAAACAAACCCAAATATACTCCCAAAATCTCTGAATTTATTATATAGGCCACTCTTTGGCTAGAAATCCATCTTAAGGAGTCCATTCGTGCATACCAAAAGGAGATACTCAAAAATGAGGTAATTGTTTTATCACCTCTTTCAAAATTATGTTCTTCTTCTACTTCATCATCTAATGTTTTTCCATAATAAAGTAATAAATATAGTATAATATACATGATGATAGGTTATTATAAAAATAGGAGAACCTTATACCTCATTTTACCATCTGACGAATAACAATATCTCAATTTGTGAATACGTACAACTTACCATCTCCGTACTATGGTGTTATTTTTATTAAACAATAAAAAACTTGGGTGGGTATATTGATGAGAATAATGGATATATATAATTAATATAACATAATAAGTATTTTTTACTATTCATATACCATCCAATTATATACTATTTAACCATCAAGGGAATAATAATGCCGCTCGTGCATACGTACAACTTACCTTCTCCACGAGGCGATGAGATTCATTCTCCATGTTAACCATTAAAGAATGATTATAATATATATATAATAAATAATAATTGAATATATACTGTAATAATGCTACTATATATATATATATATATGTCATTTAATTTCTTCCATTCAATTCAATAAGGAAATGAAAACAATGTTCATGTGTACTTATAGCCTACCATCTCCATGAACGGTGTATTCCATTTAATTTGTTTATCTATTATATATATTTCTATATTGAATATTTATGATATCTAAACTATTTTCTTCATTATTTAAGTATTTGAAAAACAATATAATTAATAATATCAAGAATTACTACTCAAAACATGTATGATAAATAAAAAAAGTATTACCCAAAATGTTTCCTTAACCTAGAATTGATAAATAAATGGGTAATATAAAATCATAAGATAATCATATATTTTTATAATTGATATTATTATTGTTCTATTACAAGTTAATAATATGTTTATACCCATTATATAAGTGTTTCAGACACATACAAAAGAAATCAGATATAAGGTAAGGGATAATTTTTCAATCTCATTTTCATCCATGATTGTTTATACGTACGTATTTACTGGGGATATATTTTTCATATATTTAAATTATTTATAAAAATGTTTTCATAAAATTTTTACTATTATTCAATGTTTTTTTAAATTAATTTTACCCATTTATGACTTTTACTACTTGGTATGGAAGTAATCTTTCTATTGTTTAACCTAAAAGGAACTTTTTAACATTTCCAGAAAAAGTATGAGGATAGTGTTTTTTATTATACATCATAAATAAATTTTTTCTCTTGTATGACGTATTATTTATTTGATAACTCCTCTACACGATTTCAATTTTCTTTTCAAATAAATTATTTTATTTAATTGTGCGGCATTTTGAGAAAATTGAATTTTTTTAAAGAAGAAAGGATATTTTCCTCAATAATTAAGCTCAAATGTATTATCAAAATTATTTTATATCTAAGATTACATAGGGTTATGTTCCTATACTTATTATTAATTGATATTATTTTTTTTATGATTGAATTATTTTTATGACATCCATTTGTTTTATGTGGATTATATTCTGATAGAATAATATTTAAGAAACCCATTTTATTTATGGTGTTATGCTATGATGAATGGTTTATGTTCTTATGGAACATGTAATAATTATTTCATTTTGAGATGGTTGAGACCTATATATCCCTCCAATTCATTGGGTAATGATTTATATTTCATGAGCTAGACAGAAATGGAATGACTAGTAAATCTAGATTAGTAATACAAGACTGGAATAACAAGTAAATCTGGTTCAATAATACATGGTTGGAATGACAAGTAAACCTGGTTAATTGATGGAAATTTTCCACTATGATGGTCTTGGAAAAAATTCCTTGGATTCTATGAAAATCATATTATGTGCTTATTTTTTTCCATCATTCCATGTTTTATGCCAATGCTATTTTGCATGGTTAATGTTCTTATATAATCCATTCCTTATATACTTCCGAGATTTATATCAGGAATCAAGATTTAGATATTTAGACATTATTTTTCTATTTTAACAATATTATATATATTTTGTTTTATATACTCTATGTATACCCTTACAGAGCATTTTAGCTCACCCTTTTTATGTGTTCTTTTCCACATGATATAAAGAAAGGTTTTTGATAGGAAACCAATAGGGGAAGATATTTATGGGAGATGTTGAAGATATTTTTCCAAGGTAGAATATTATATTCCATATTTCCAAAGCTGCTAAAAAAATATGGCCCTTGGTAATATATTTTTCTAATGTATTCATTATTCTAAAAAAGAAATTTAATGTCCACGTACATCAAGCTTGGGACGTTGAACCAATACAACATCAAACATTAAAGAAGGAATTAAGAAATTATTTTCTATGTGGTTTATTCTATAAACGTTGACTAGGGATGAGTTACATATATTGGATACAATAATTAATTTATTTCCTTTTCTAATAGACATCTCATATACCATGGTTTGAGGTGATGCTTGAATAGATCGAAAAAATTTTAAAGATATGAAAGAATGAATATCACCAAGATCAAATGGTATGATATCTATTCATAAATGAATGACAAGTTTACCAATCAACACATCAATTTTGGGATCCACCTACACAATAGTGATGAAATAATCCATTACATTCACTCAATGCCCTGTTGGTTGTTTCCATTAATTGTCTCTAGAAATCCATAGCTTTGGTAATTGGTTATCATAATGTTCATGTTCTATTTAGTAAAAAAATTGGACTAAATTCTGTATTTTAATCTAAATATTATTTTTTTCTATCACATTAGTGGTGCTATTTATATCCCTTCAATATTGATTAGTCTGGTGGACCTATTTTCCATATATTAAGCGTCTCTTAGTTCCCTTCAGATATTTTCAGGGGTGCTTCTTCCTACACTATTTACAAGTGGGTAATTGTGTTTTCATTCAACCATGAGATTTTTTACAATACAACCAATAAAAATCTAATTTATTCCTTTTATCTCCAAACCCATGAGTCCATTTAGAGTAACTAATCTCCATCATGGACTCCCAGGAAGAACATACATACTATTTATAGACGTTAAACTCTCTAATTTCCAAATATATTTTTGTACATAGATTTTATCCATTGAATAAATGGTCCACCATACTTTTTGTTTTAATGATTAAGCTGATGGCATGCCATAAAATTCCTTTGAATTTATCTTCATATTCTATGATATAATCATCTTTCTTTTAGTTAAATCTAATGAATTACCTATCCATTTTATGATGGAGAGTACGGTGAAAATATAAATCAAAAAATATTTTCATGAATCTTTCTCATTCCATGGAATCAAATTCCTCTTTGGACTCTATGTTCTTGATCAATTTCTACCACTGATCACTTATGCAATCAAAATGATAGAAAACTAGTAGTACATTCTCATCTTTCAATTATTGGAAGAAATAAAATATCTTCTCAATAGAATCCATTATACAATGATGTGGGGATGAGAAGATCCACTAGTGTTTGAAGGCCTTTTTAACATAATGGATTCAACCAAAAATTTGTCTTTCTTTTGAAAATAATGGAATTCCACATTAGCCAAGTTTTTATTCATTCCTTTTTCTAGTTTATCTAGTACATTCATGAATTTCTCTAATACATCTCCCATCATGTTAGGAATCTCATTGGGAAATCATCACATTGCCTATCACATTGGTTTTTTATAGGTTCTCATGTTTTACACCATTTACTAAAATAGAAAAATAATAATTAGGTATTTGAGTACTTAACTAATAATAATATAAAAATGAAATTCTGAACATAGAAGGGATATCTTATAAATGACATATAAATACCAACTTATGAGTTTTTATATTTCAATCTTGGTTTTCCATGGTAATTTTCCTATTAGGATTTATAACGTAATAATACATTCAATTTCATCATAACAGTTCATAAAGAGTCAGTTAATTTTACAAAGAATATTCTCTAATAGTGTTAATATAGGTGTTCCTCAATGTCACTTTTTCATACACCAATTTCTGAATGATTCTGTACCCACAACACCCTTTTCATGCTTACTACCCCTGGGTAAGACTATTCCAAATCCATATCCAATTTTAGTATCCATGGGGAATGTATTTACTCAGAAACTACTCACTCTATACTTCACCAAAATATTTGGATATTTTCATACACTTATACTTATACATATACTATTCTCAATGGTTATTACTAAATTATTCTACCAAGTCTTAATTACCAAAAATAACTAGACCATCCTATTATACTAACTAAAGTTACCCATGCCATTTTCACATATTATTATATGATTTTTCGCATAAATATCTCTTAAAACCCATCAAAGGGTCAAAAATACTAATGTCTTACGAATAATATTTACCAAAATCATAATTATTAATATAAAATAAAACCTATTTATTTTAATCTTCATAATGAGATCTGAAATAAATTTTATCTTCTAAAATGTCTTAAGATAACCTAGGGAATACATAAAATAAAGGGGTTAGCTAAAAATCACAACTAGGGAATAAACATGATACCGATTAAAACATGAGTTTAAAAATTGAATATGATGACATCATAAAAGATAAGGGTCTTGAATAATATCATGGTATCATAAAATATTGAACATATTATCATATGAAAGTAGCTGCAATATAAAACAGGACATAAACATATGTTAAGGATAACTGTCAAGCAAACATCACATGGTGGATGGAGTCCCATCATGGGTTAGGTTCACTATCTAATACAATAAAAACAATCTCATGATAAAAACTATAACACCCTAAAAAATTTATTTAAAATAATATTAAATTTGATAGCATTCCTAACACACAATATCGAGCTTCAAATGAACTGTGGTACACTTTTAAAATATTATTATTTTAATATGACCACTATAAAATAGCTGTTAAAATTGGTATTCTGTAATGGAATAAAAAAAATATAAAAAATATGTAAATGTATTTATATAACTAAAATAATTTAATTAATAAGATCTAAATTTTTAGTTATTCAATTTTAGGCTTCAAATATGTATTTTCATCAAAAAATATTTGTAGTGATTTTTTGAGAACATTATATACTTAATTTATAAAAACTTTATAACATGTATTTCAAAACTAAAAAGAATTTTTGAAATAATCATGTCAAAATTAACATAAGATTACACTTTGGGATTTTTTTGAATTGCATGATTTTTTAGTGAATAGTGAAAAATACCGATTTCACAAATACTTCCACTTATTTTTATTAAATCATTAATTTTAAAGATATAATTATATAATATAATTTAATATAATTGATAAATGTTACATGTGATTTATAATAGTATAAAAAATTCTATGTTAATTTTTAATATTCATGATTTGGATAAAACTTAATTTTTTGCTTAAAACATATTTTTCTAAAGATGTTTTTCGTTATGTTTTCTGAATTTATATAAAAATTAATTCCTAAAAATATTAGAAACTGAAATTGATGAAATGGAATTAATTATTGTATTCATAAATTCATATTTATCTTATTATGTTATTTTTATATTATTTTTATGTGGTTTTTTTAATAGTAAAAAACATATTTTATGAAATATGGTATATTTATTGATATCCCCGAGAAATAAGAATGATATATATATTATTTAAAAATTTGAAACTAATAATTTATGATAACATAAAAAATATCATTAAAAAATAATTCAAAACATTTAACATAGAATTTATTTCATGATAAATATGAAAATCCATTTTAGGGTCAACATAGTGCATGCATATCATAGGAAAAGTAAAATTTTGTTTCCTAAAGATAGTATTTGAGAAAAAATAATTATTTTATTGAATTGGATGATAAATTTTAAATATTATTTATGATTTTAATGGATATATATGTGTGTGTGTGTGTGCATGTGAATTTCTTTGTTTTATAATAAGTGAGTTATCCAAGTGCTTGTGTAATGCTTGTGGAAGGCTAGAAAAATCAAAATAACATATTAAATAAGATTACATGACATATATTTGAGTTAATATAAATAATTAATTAAAATAAAATATTATCTTTATGTTAATTGAATTTTTTTATGATGGTAATTTATTTATAGTTTTTATTAATGTAATATTTACCATAAATTCTTAAAGAACACCAAGATATTACTTAATAAAATAATAAAAAAATAAAATAAATTATTTTAAAAGTATTAAAAGTATTAAAAATTTATATCCCATGAATTTTGAAGATATATATAACATATTATATATATATTAAATGATTATATTCTAATTCCAAAGTTTTAATGTTCTTTCCAGATTCAAATTATGTGAATATAGTTAAAAATACATAAAATGTATTCTAGGTTAAATAATATTTTACTAAATTATTTGAATTTTATAAAAATATTAAAATAGGAAAATTACAATTCAAAATGGTCTAAAATTACATCCATTATAAAATTATGATCCAATCATTACCTTATATGTAATATTATAACCCTTTAATGTTACAGAATTCCTTGCCATGGTTAAAGATAAAATTGCTTAACCAATGGGTTAAACAAAAAGATAAGGTTTAGAATTTTATACAATCCAATAAATATTTGATTGGGTGATTATATAAATACAATATATGTCTTTAAATCATATAAATAACATTTTTATGTCATTTTACCTGAGTTAAAAACATATTATTTTATAATATTTCAAGTATTTGAAAAAATGTGATTAATGATATTCTATAAAAAATATTATTTTATTAAATGACTTAAAATTAGTAATAAAAATATATTTTAAAAATAATATTGGATATGTTTTAAATAATTTCCCAGGGTGAATTTATGTGTCACAATTCCTTTTATATTAATTTTCTTTATCCATATAGAGTAAAAAACTTTAAACGATAATTTTCCAAAAGGGTTAACGATGTGTTAAAAAATATATGGATAAATATTTCATATAAAACATCCAGAAATACAATTTTTAAAATTTTTTACTTATCATAAATATATATTTCCTATATATCTGTTAGGATCCATTTGACCATGATAATTAATTTATAATAATTTTACACTTTGATAAATTCTAAAATTGTTCTTCCATCACATATAAAAGGGCACATCTTCTCCTCACTTCCTTAGATATATTTATCCATATAGCTCAACTAAACCCTTAAAACATATATCCTCAAAATCCTTATAAACATTATAGAGGTTATAGTTTTCATAAATGTCCATCCTAATGTCCCTTGATGGTATATCTAATTGAATTCTATCGAAGTATAGGTAATGATCTTGAATAACTCTTTTAAAAAACATTCTACTTAATATAAATCTATTTAACCCAAAATTAAATAATAATTATGGTATAATAAATATATTGATTTGTTATTATTATTTTTTACAACCATTTTCTATCATAAGAAAATAAAAAACATCTCTTGTGTGTACGTACCGTTCACCGTCTCGATGTAGCAAAGTAATTTGTTTTTCATAAACACTTTACATGGATGGTAATAAAGATATTTTTAATGAATATATGTGTTACGTATGATATAATAATTATTATATAATGGTGAATTATTATTTAGCTTTTTTTATTTCCTTGTTTTGAAAAGTGAAAATATCGTTCATACGTATGTACGATCTACCGTCTCCAAGAACAGTGTAATTCATTTTTCTATATACACCATTTATGGATGACTCTAAAAATATACATATATATATATATAAATTAAATATATATGTTATATTAATATCATTATAAAAATTATGGATATGATGGAACTGTGTTCGAATTACAAGAACCAAAAATACTGAACCAAAATAAAAATGATAAATGAAGTAGTTACCTCCCAAATCAGTAATTTCAACAATGAATTGTTAATAAATAGGTGATAAAATATTATAAGAATATTATATATGGTTTTATATATATGATTATTATTCATTATTATATGTATAAAAATATATTTAATATACAATATGTTTATAACATATATGAAGGAAGTTGGACCGAAGGTAAGGGGTTTCATAACTCAATTTTCATTCAATGGGTTATACTTCTACTTAATTATATATGTTATTCCATGATGATATATGAAAATTAAATTTTACTATATTATCCTTTATATACACTTTATTTTTTTGGATTTATATTTCTCCCAAATAATCAATTCATTTAATAATTTTAACTTTAATTATATAATCTTTTTAAGGGTTCTTCATCTCAATTTTTTTCGTTGAGACATATTTGATGTTATGGTCCTATTTATTCATATGATGTGTATATAAGGATCCTTTGAAATTATATTTCATGAATATATCTATGTAACATATATTTAATTTTTTTTTGATTTTTTTCACTGGGACTAGGATTCAAAAGTTACCAAAGTTGTAAGGGTTTATCTCACCATCTCATCATTATTTGGGATTATTGATGTTTAAGTATATATTAGGGGAATTTTATGATCCATAACTCATGAAATAAATATATTTTATTCTCATATAGTTATTTTTGAAAATTATTAATTCTGTTTTCATTTTCCTCTCTTTTACGTACTCAAGTGATTAAAATATATTTTTATGGAAAACATACCTTGTTTTCAACTTGATTAGTAATCTATTTCTCCCATGTCCATATTTTCATGAAAATGTTTTCATAAATGTTTTTACTATTTTCCAAATATTATTTTATGTCATATTTAAACATGTTTTACCTTTTATAAAATGTTTTAAAGGAAATCTTCCTTTTTTCTTTCGAAAGGGGAACTTTTCACCAAAAGTGTAAACAAAATATTTGTTGTAACATACACCTCACAAATTAATTTCTTCACCATTAAGTGTAATAATCAATTTATATCTTCATTAATAGTATTCCAATGTAAAATTTAATAAAATATATTCCCTAATATTCAGTAAATTTTAATATTTTAATAAAGGTGATTTCAAAATGATAATGATTTTTTCTAACGAAATATTATAGTGATATTTTTAAACTATATTCATCTAGGTTAACATTATTTGGTAAATATAATAATTTACTAGGGATATACTCTATTTATACCATCCAACATATTAATTTTTATGTATTATGATATTGTTATATTTATTGACTATGGTTTATATTAACATTTCATACTCTATTTTTTAAATTCAAATGTTTATGTGTATTGTGTGTTGACTTTTTATTTACCCCATTTATATGATGAATTAATTTGACTTATTAATTGTTAGGTACGGCTCAGTATACCACTATATTCATCAATAAGTCAAATGATACAATCCAGTTTAGTTACATGGCATATTATTTACCCATTTATGAATGTTATATTGGAACAAGGCCATGATAGTAAAATTATGATGTCTAGAATTACACATTCTATCATCATGGAACATGTTTTGGATATCAATATGATTATTTATGGTGTTATGTTATACATGGATTGAGTTCAAATTTTATGGTATCAGTTATATGTAATATTTGGTTATTGTTTATCTCGGCAATATTATTCATGTTTTATTTATTCTATGATTGCTTCAACTGTATGCATTCCCTTAGTGAGAATCAAATCTCACCACTTTATTATGTTTATTTTACCTAGGATTCTTGTAAGTGAACTATATTCAAGTATATTTTAGAGAGAATAATGAAGTTATAAAATAAAATACTAACTTGTACATTATGTTTTCAAATGAAATTTTGGATTCAATCATGTATCTTGTTTACCATGACTACTAAAAAATTTGTTCCTTCTAGATGTGATCACTTATATCTAATTATAATATAATTATGTTACCATCATCTCTTGGCTACTAGATTTTGGGTCCTTACACAAAAACATTACCCAATTAATTTAAGAACTATTTGGGAGCACCCATAATCACCTGTACATTTTTCCTTGTTCCACAAAGTAAACCGATTATAATGTATAATCTTATGATTTTTCCAGTGAAACAAATTGGTTGCATAATCTTTCCACAAATCATAATAATAAGAGATCTCTAAATAAGGAATTTTATAAATAAACATAATAAAGGTATCACGATATCAAAATAAAAGAAAATATTCTAGGTATATATGTGGAAGACTTAAAAAAATAATTTGTAATCATTCCCTAAAATTGGAGAGAGATAAAGTAATTTAGTTAGAGAGATAAAAGTCATAACTGAAAAAGGTTCATTCGGTGAGATCCCTTTCTTTATGTTCCATAATCACTATGAACTTTTAGAAAACATCCTCAAAAATAAAATTAGATTTATTAATTACTATGTCCAGAACATTTTCCTTCAACATTTTTTATTGTGTTTTTTATGTTCAAATATAACAATTTCTTGGAGATATAATGGTTAATTTTTTTTGTTTTGATGGCATTCATTTTATGGTTCAAAGGTTAGATCGCATGGGTATTATTATTGATTTTCTTATCAAATTGAACTACAACTTCATAAGAGAGATTAAATTGTATTAATTCCCATCTAAAAATTTCAATGGTCCAATTTTTTTTCTGAAATAGAATCAATTAATTTACTAATAATGTTGACATTGTTCGATTAGTTCATTTTGTAGATTTTATCAACCATCACTACCTAGATTTAATTTATTTGAAATTATGACTATATATTTGTTCCAAAATGTGAAAAAATATAACATACATATTTATGTCACTTTAAACCATTATATGATAATTTATACATCCCATTGTGAAGCAATAATAAAAAATGAATACTCATTATCCATGGAGGTGGTAAACTGATGTAATATGGGAAATAGTTTCAGTTTTTTGAATAAATAGGAAATGAAAATGATGGATGGTAGATATTACTTTACCAATATAAAATTACATAATATATATATATATATATATATATTATTAGTGTTATTGTTCCATTTTGGAAGAGGGTGTTGAGGAGAAGGTGGAAGAAGATAGGAATTCAATAGAGGTCGTTTGAAAATGTTACCTCTTGAATGTCTCCTCCTTGAAGAACTCTTTAAGGGAATTTGAATTGCACTTTTGGTTGGATGAGAAGAACTGGCTAATGGGGAGGATATTGGAAATGAAAATGGGAAAAAATTTAGAAAGCTATAAGTTTTAGAATTTGTGAGGAGAAGGGGTTTTGAGGGTTGGTATTTTTAAGTGGAGGATATATAACTTTTTAAATACTATATTCCTTGGATTATTATTTTATCCTTATACTATCAATATTACTGATTCCTATGACTATATACAATAATTCATAAATGTGAGAGGGAACTAATTGTTTCTTACATTATTCATGACTGAAAAGTCATATATTTAGATTATATTGTTAAATACCAACATTTACCATGTTTTACTTTTCACCAAAAAAAACTATTTTAGAAAAATAATAAAACTTCACTCGAATTTTTTTCAACATGTATATTTAAAAAAGAAATTAATTTTAAGAATATATATTTCTAAATATGATAAATTTTATTTTTAAATAAAATCATCATTTGTTTAAAAATTAAAAATTTTAATATTATGATAAATTTTCTACCATATTAAAAATTACTAAGGTCCTCAAAAAATTATCATATAAATAAAATATAATGTATTATTAATTAATAAAAAATTAGTAAAATAATATTTTATTTAAATAATTATATTTATTATAAAATTGAAATTAAAAAATTTATGTTTTACAAAAATACAAACACTCAATTTACTAATTAGGAACTAAATATGCTAAAATTCAATGATTATATCTTAAATTTTCATGTGTCCCAAAGTCTATAAATATAATTTTTAGTTCATTATAGAAATTGAACTTCAATTTTTATGTTAAGTTTAATTCTTGTTTAAAATGAAAATATGGGCCCAATTAATCATCTATTTGTGGAGAAAAGTTTATCTATTTTTTTATTTGATATTTTGGGATAAGAGTTATCACTTTTTTCGAAAAAATTATCTTTTAGGATTGAGGGATGAACCGCAAGGTAATGTGGAGATTTTCGGTCATGAATGAAGAAATTTTGTAGAAAAAACATAATGGGCCTAAGGCCCACCAAACAAATATGCATCCCATAATCAAGGCCGGATGAAGCTAAAATTGTAAAAGTAGAAATAGAAAAATATGGGTATCAATTACTTCAACTATGGACAGAGCTAATGCTTATGTTTTCATGGATGGGAGTGAAGTTGATATTTAAATGGTGAGCCAGTTCCGAACACCCATAAAGTCATCTTACAATTTCGAGAATAAATTCCAAACAGATGAACCAGATGACATGAAATTATTAAATCTGATATAGGATACATGGAAGATCATATTTCTCTTCTACGAAACCTATGGATTCATCCATATTTAGTTTCAAATTCACACGCACGATGGGAGATACATATGGTCCTATTTTTGTTGTCATATTGGTAACACCCAGTTTCATTTATTCTCATCCACCTTTTGACTCTCATAATTGATGTGAAGGAAATGGATTGTGGGGGTGAACCTAAATCTCCTAATATTCCTATATAAGGATATAGATTTTAAGCGATTGAGTGTGTTCATGTTTTTCTTTCAATTTTATTGTTATGCTTTCATTTTGTAATCTCATTGTCAATTTCTCCCATGTGTGTTTTTCTTTCACCTTCATTTAATTAATAAAAGTTCATCTTATTATTATAGATTTATTATTTAATTCTCCATTTCATGTTGATACCGTTTCCTTAATTAGTGAGTTTATTCACATAATATTTTTTTAAACTCTTCACACAATGGTGGGGTGATTGTTTTTAATTTGTTTTTTCCTCCAATCCCACTTTCATAAGTCTACTACCCTCTTCCATTGATTGAGTAGAATAAATGGAATGAAAACCCTAAAATAGGTTGATCTAAGGTAGTATAAAGGGGATGGATTGGATGTTGTTTCTCTTTTTAATAATTCCTAATCAATTATATTTTTGATATTTTCATTTAATTATGTACGTTTTTCTTTGAACTCATCAATTTGATGGATACACATCCCGAGTGATAAAATTATCCTCTACCGTGGATTGATCATAAATATGATCCTCCAAGTGGTAGTTTATTAGCCTTATGATAGTGACGACTGAGAATTCCACGAGGGATTTGGGATGTTCATATTTCATTGAAGGAAATGCTTGAATTAAAACATTGAAATAATTTAGAAATAATGTCCTCCAACCCACCCCCTGTGATAACCAAGTATCAAATCATTCATTTAAATTGAATTCTCTCAAGTCTTTAAAATATCATTTATAATCCAATAAATTCAAACCCATGTTTTCCACTTCATAGCCAAATCAAAACCATTAAATCACCTGCTTATAATGAATGTTTCTTAGGTTTCTTCTTAGGTCTATGAGGATACATAAACCAAACCATACTCCAAGATACCACTTACACCATAAGCTTCGGTAAATATGGGCACAAAAAAAATTGGCACCATTTTTGGGGGCCATGTAAGTCAAATTATAATAACTTTCTACTCTCTCCCAATTCCCTTTTCTCACCCGAATTCTCTCATCTTTTCCCCTTTCTTTTTTTTTATTTTCATGACGCGTTTATGCCTACACCTGTGACCATTCAAATCATCTAGTTAGGGTTGATATTCCTTGATAAAGGGATTCATGTACCAAAAGGGGTCTCATTCTATTAGATATTAATCATCCTAATACTCAAGATTCTAATTATGAGTTAAATACAATGGAGAATCTTCCACAAAACCAAATCATAAACTAGGGTGGGAACCCAAATGGAAACAAAATGAGAATGACCATAACATGGGAATTTTTGTAGATCAGACCATGAATGGCTACCTAAAACTAGATTGAAAAAATGCACCCTCATGTATTATGAAGGATAACATTTGATATACCCAATATGTCTTCAAACAACATGTCTTAAACCACCCTCCAACCTTTCATAGGATGGTGTCTGAGATGCCTTACCATAAGGTTGAAGAATTCAATGACATTGTCGAAACCATGTGCCCTCTTAACCAAATTGAATCTTCTAAAATGACACTCTTCCCATTTTATCTAAATAATTTGTTAAACAATTTGATACCATAATCCCTTCACTCTTGGGACCAGCTATACTAAGGATTCTATAAAAAAAATACTCCCCCCATAACAATACAATTGCACTTAAAAATATAATTTGAAACCTTTTTAAAAGAGAAGGAGAAACATTCTATGAAACTTGGTAAAGGATCAAGGACACTTTAAACATGGTACCACACCATGGTTTCTTAGTCCCAGAATAAGTGATAATTTTTAACGAAGGGTAGGGTCTGGGAAACAAACAATTCATTCATATGACGTGAAATAAAACCTTAAAAAACAAAGCCCTAAATGATGCTTATGAGTATCTCAAAAATGATGATGAATAGAACCAAGAATGGGAAACATCACATTACTATGTGAAACCTCCCAAATTGAGTGGAATGAAAAATCTTGGAAAAGAAGAAAACCTTAAAGAAAAACTTATTGCACTAACTAGGATGGTTGTGGAAATTGATCTTATAAAGCTCCACAAAACCCAAACTATTGAGATTGTTTGTAAACTTTTTGACAAAAACGACCACAAGATTGATAATTTACAAACCATTCCTTCTATCAAGGATTTTATTTTAATAGGACCACTATAATAAGTTAATGAAAATAACTTTCAAAAAACACAATTCCAAAACACCATCCATCCAAGTAATAATGATCATCCAAGCTTCTGTTGGAAGGAAAATCAACAACCAACACAACAACAATATCTCAGACCCTACCCTCAAAAAAAATATTTCAATCCCATAATCAGTTCCAACCACAACTAAAAATACCAATATCTTCATGTCAAATATCAATAACGTTTCCAGCAACCCATTCAATATCCAATCCAATAACAAAAGTATCCTCATGGGATAATCCAACTAGAACAAGCCACCACATAACTTGTCCAAATCCTAGAATAGTAGTTTAAAAAAATGGAGAAAATGAACTCATAATTCTCATCACATAAACAATAGTTAAAAAAATAAAAACTAGAATGGCACCCATGCCTACTAAGGATTTTTCATCCCCAATTGTAAGGGGAGAATCAAGTTACACACAAACCTCTCATGAATAGCTAAAAGATGTGACTTTCTTAAGAAGTGGGAGATCAATTGAAAAAACAGAACCAACAATTCTAGAACCACTAAAATATTCAAAATCACGTGAAATTGTTGAATAAAAACCCTCAGATTTCAAAAAATAAAATCCAAATGTGAATGAACCACAACCGCAATAAACAATCAAACAATCTGAACCTTTACCCCAATGTATGAGAAGAAAATCAAAACTTGGACTAAATGAGACATTGAGAAAAATATTCTCTCAGGTTAATATTAACATTCCCCTTATAGATGAAGTCCAAAACATTCCATCCTACTCAAAGTTCCTTAATGACTTGTACAATTTTAAAAGGAGAATTTCACTTCAAAACCATGTACTTTTGGTTGCTAATGTGAGTATCAAAATTCAAAGGACAATTACTATTATGTTGAAAGACCAGGATGACCATATATCAACATTGATTTAGGAGATAGAAATGTTTTCAATAACCTTTGTGATTTAGGTTCTAGTGTAAACATCATTCCATATGCCATGTATTGTCAATTAGGGATTGAAGTTCTCTAACCAACATTATCACACTCCAACATACATATCGTAGTGTTCGTGTTCTTAAGGGGATGTTAAAAGACATTCTTGTGAAGGTATAAAATTTAATTTACCCTACTGACTTCATTGTCATTGAAAATACCTAAAAAATGGGTCCCAGAGAGGAAACCCCCATCATCCTTGTTCGACCATTCTTATAAACAATCAATTCAGTCAACCGAGTTTGGAATGGGACCATAACAATAACCTTTGGAAACATGATCCTTGATCTAAACATCTATAATGAAAACCCTCAAATTGAGGATGATTAAGAGAAACATGAGGTGTATTTTACAGGTAGTGTTGATTATGAACTAGAGGAACATCAATGAATTATTTAAGGATTTCTAATAAGGTATGATATTGATTTATTTTATTCGTATGAGGAAAATTTAACTCCATGGATGGAATCTATTTTAGATGACTCATTTGATGATTTTCAGGATAAAAAATCAATGATACCATTTCTAAAATCAATAACATCGATTCTACACCCATTTCTGACACTGATCTAGCCAATGTGGTAGCTGTACATTCTATTCAAAAGGAACACATTCTATTAAGAATATGGAAACAAACACCGAGTTTAATGGAATATCCAATCCATATTTGGAATGTGTTAACCAATATAATATACAATTTATGGTCTGAACATCATCACTTAATTATTCATTATTAAGGGACAATAATACCTTTAATGTATTCATTTCATCCTCTCTTGAATCCAATCATGAGAGGATGCTTCTGGACGTCATATGAAAGAATAAGAAAAAAAAGTTATGGACCATTTCTAATAATCTGGGGATAATACCTCTCATTGGAATTCATAGGATTGTTCTAGGATCTGAAACACACCCCTATCATCAACCCCAGCTGAGACACAATCCAAATCATAAGGATGTGGTAAGGAAATTACTTCTTATGTTGTTGAATGATTGTGTCATCTATCCCATTACTGAGAGTGAGTGGGTAAGAACAATTAATGATATTCCAAAGAAGGTTGAAATCACTATTATTACCAATGAGTATAGAGATCTTCTTCCCACAAGGGTGAGTAGTTGATGGAGAGTCAGAATTTTATATAGGAAGATAAAATCATGCACTAAGAAAGACCATTTACCCATGCCCTTCATTGATCAAGTCCCTAAGGGACTAGCGATTTATCAGTTCTAATTATTTGTAGATGGATTCTTAGGGTATAATTTTCTTAACTCTCTTTATATGATCTAATAAAAACAACCTTCACCTGTCCATTTGGAACTTTTTACTTCAAGTGCATTCCCTTTGGGTTATGTAATGCCCCTGGTACCTTCCCGCGATGTATGATGGGAATCTTCTTGAACATAGTGGGGGATTGTTTAGAGGTATTTATGGATGACTTATCTATCATTGGGGATACTTTTTAGGGATGCCTAAAAATGTTAAAATGGATTTTTCAAAACGCGAGGATAATAATCTCATCCTAAATTGTGAAAAGTTTTATTTCATGATAAAATAAGGACTTGTTCTAGGCCATTTGGTCTGTGGTAGAGTTATTGAAGTTGATAAATCAAAGGTTGATATAATTCATCAAATTCATTTTCCAAAAACTACAAGTATATGTGGTACTTTTTAAGACATGTTGGTTTCTATATAATGTTCATTAGGAATTTCAACTCAATTTCCCACCCACTTTTCCTCTGTTGGTGAAATATGCTCCATTTATATTGATAGAAAGATGTGAGGAGTCATTCTCAACATTTATTTCATCTCTTACCTCTCCAGCTATCTTGAAATCTAACAATTGGAAACTTCCATTCATAATAATGTGTGATGCGAGTGACATTTCTGAATGAGCTATTATAATACAATGATTTGATAAAACTCTATGTGTCTTTGCTTATGAAAGTGAATCATTAAATGATGCACAAAACAACAACACCACCACTGAGAAAAAGTTACTTGTTGTTGTCTTTTACTTAGATAAATTATGGTCATATCAATTTGGTTCCCCAATCACTATGTTCACTGATTATTCATCTCTAAAATAACGTTTCTAAAAAAAATGATGCCAATCAAAGATTTATTAGTTGTGTCCTTCTTCTACAAGAGTCTGATTAAAAAATTAAGGAAAAAAGGGTGTTGAAAATGTTGTATCAAATCACCTCTATAGGATTTAATTTAATGAAAAATTACATCACCTCTCTATGTATGATTCATTTCTTGATAAGAACCTCTATTATGATAGTGACTTCCCTTAGTATGTTGACATAGAAATGCATTTAGTTATGGGAGGTATTCAAAAATTTCTCTACAACCAAGCTAAGAAGAAATTACTTTTCGATTTCAAACACTATGTGTTTGATGATCCATATATCTTCACATTCTGTCCAGGTCAATTCATTAGGATATGTGATCCCAAGTCTTATAAAGAGTCCATTCATAAATTCTGTAATGAAGAGGCATGTGTTGGACACTTTTCCATAACGAAAACAACTGAAATGGCCCTATAAAGTGGTTTATGTTTTCGTAAACTCACTAAGGATTCCTACACATTCTGAAATTGTTTTCCTTGATGTCAGAAATTAGTATCCATAACCAATAGAAATCAAATAACCCTTACACCCATTCTAGTAGTGGAAATATTTGACTTTTGGGTAATTTATTTCATGGGACCCTTTTCAATCACTAGAGGATATCTCTACATCTTCTTACCAGTTTATTTTGTCTTTAAATTGGTTAATTCCATTCCCACAAAGTCAGATGTCCAGCATGATATGATTTGATTCCTAAAAGAACACATCTTTTATAAATTTGGAATTCCTAGGGCTATCATTAGTGCCTATGGAATCCTGTTCGGCAACCTGGACTTCTCATCACCCATGTTTAAGTATGTGATTTCTCACAAAGATTCCACTACCTACCATCGTTAAACCAATGGTCATGTTGAGTTGTAAAATAGGTAAATTAAGCTAATTTGGGAAAAATATTTCAATCCCTCAAGAAAGTATTGTCCAGAGAAACTCTTGGATTACATTTGGGAATATCATATTGCGTTCAAAACCATCCAAGTCATGTCACCATACAGGTTTTTATATAGAAAATATGGTCGTTTACCTATTGAAGATGAACATAAGCCCTTTTTGGAAATCCAAAAAATGAACTTTGACATCTCTTTGGAAGAAACAAAGAGGAAATTAGACATTAAAGAACATAAGGAACTTACGATAGAGGCCTAAAAAAATTCAAGGATCAATAAAGCTAGAGTTCAAGCATACCAATCTAGGAATCTAAAAGTAAAACATTTTGAACCAGGAAAATTTGTTCTCTTATATAGTTCCAAACATTACTTACACTCAGGTAAGTTAAGGTTGATATGGTTAGGGCCTTACATAGTGAATCATATGTACCCCCATGGAGATGTATAGATTCAGGACCCCACTAGTGGTAATATTTTCAAATTCAATGGTCATTGATTAAAACCATCCATTGAAACATTCAATAAACAAGAAACATAGGAGGATATAAATGATCCAACATATGAAAAAAAACAAATAATGTTATATTTTGGTTCAATGTTGAAATAATGTAATTAAAAAAATCTCTTTCTGGGGGAAACCTAGATTTTACCTATCCATTTAATCAGGGTTTGAAATTTCAAAATAAATAGGTACGTTTTTTTCTTATTTTCATTTCTTTGTTTAGGGAAATTCTTTGTGGTTTCCAATGTTATATATTTTTTATTTTGTGTAAGATTTTTCATTTTAAGAATTTATTAATTTTTAAATGAAACATGTTCCATACAGAATTCAAACATTCCCTCAACCATCCCCGTGGAGTCAACTTTTGACATGAAGCCAATGTGATCAAATAATTTTTGATGGTAATCATCTTTAAACCAGGTGATATTGTTCCCTAATTTTTTTTTAAAATAACATTCTTCCAATATTTCTTCCCCATTCAGAACTCTCTCTTATATTCTCTTTCAACACTGAGGTTGGTGTCATTCTATGTTGGGGGGAGTGAAAATTTGAGATTTATAAAACGAGATAGATAAAAAATTCATTATGCCTACATTTTTTAATGTAAATTGAGAATCCGGAAAACTGATTGTAAAATGATTTTGAATGCCATTATTATTATATTAATTCATGTTTATGTTCATTATCATAGTTTTTGGAATGTAAGTTTTTCCAATGTGTTTTTTCAATGATTTTTTTCATCCACTTAATAAAAATTCCGCAATTCACATCCATTGGATCATGGGTGTAAATTCATTTTCATGGGTCCCCCTAATAATAGCATTTGGTATGTGTTCACTTGTAGATTAATTTTATTATCCACAAAAAAACATTGAAAATAAAGTCCGCATAGAGCAATTGTTTGCCTAAATGTGTAGAGTCCGACACATGGGGTTTGTGACACCATAGTGTTTTTGACAAGAGTTGGTCCTTTCATATATATTGTGGTATAAAAAAAGTACAAAAAAGGACAAAAAACAACTACAATAGCAAAAAAATTGATACTCATCTTAATTATTAATGTGAATCCCACCTAGAACATCCATTTGTTTACCCTTGAACAAGAAAATGGGCCCGATGTAATTTGAGATACACAACACATCATCGTGCTTAATTAAAATTTGATGAAATTTTATATTGAATTTAAATAAATGAATAGGCATGGGCTTGGGATTTTCCAATGAACCAAGAATGTTTTAAATGATTTTGATAGGTTTTAGGATTTTTTGGAAGGATATATTTTTT
This sequence comes from Viscum album, assembly GCA_963277665.1. Taxonomy (NCBI): domain Eukaryota; kingdom Viridiplantae; phylum Streptophyta; class Magnoliopsida; order Santalales; family Viscaceae; genus Viscum; species Viscum album. The sequence goes on along the minus strand of OY728134.1, from coordinate 1,143,712,016 downwards.
TGATCAATGTATGTAAAAATATCTTCCAAAAAGAAAATTCAATTTCATATTTTTTTGATTTCTTTTTCTCAGGACTAGCATACCTCAAGTTGGTGGGTGTGATTAGTCACTGAAATTAGATAATATTAATTGTTTATATCTTAATATTCATGTGTTCCAAATTCCATAAATATTATTTTTAGTTTGTTATATAAATTGAACTTCATTTCTGATCTTAACTGAAATTTGTGTCTAAAATGAAAATCTGGGCCCAATCGATCATCTATTTTGTGGATAAAGTTTTATCAATTTTTCTAAATTCTATATATTGTGATATGATTTATCACTTTTTTTGGAACATTTTATCTTCCATTATTAATGGATATACCTCAAGGGAAGATTGATATTTTTCAGCATGAATGAATAAATATTCTAGATAAAGCATAATGGGCCTAAGGCCCATCAAAGAAATGTGGGGCAGACAATCCAGGCCAAATGATGCTCAAATTTTAACTTTATAAACCAAAAGATTGGAATAATATCATTCAACTATACCCATAGATAATTCTATAGTTTTCAAGAAGATAAAGGGAGCCAAAGTTGACATTTAAATGGTGGGCTACATCTGAACACCTATAAAGTCTGCCCACCATTACAGACATAAATTCCATATGGATGAATCAAATGAGCTGAAATTTTGAAATATTATAGTAGAAATATGGAAGATAATATTTTTCTTCTAAAAAACCTCTTTATTTTACCATCTTCAATAAAAAATTCACATTCCAAAAGGGGAGATGAATCTAGTCCTATTTTTGTGGTCATGTTTGTGATGCCCAATTTCATTTATTATCATCCACCTTTTGACTCTCCTAGATAATGGAAATGTAATTTTATTTTTTGTGGGTGAACCTAAGGCTCATAATATTCCTATAAAATGATCCGGTGTTTAAGTTATTGAGGTTTTTCATGTTTGTCTTTCAATTTTATTTTTAATCTTTAATTTTGTAATTGCATTGTCAATTTCTCCCATGTATGTTTTTCATTCACCTTCAAATAAATAATAAAAGATCATATTATTCTTATTAATTTATTATTTCAATTTACATATCATTTTGATAATATTTATTTATGGAGCAAGGCTATTCACATAATATTTTGTTAAACTATTCACACAACAGTGGAGTGATTGTTTTTTATTTGTTTTTTCTCAAATTCCACCCTCATATGTATAATACCCACTTCCATTGATAGAATAGAATCAATGGAGGGTTAACCCACTAATGGGTTGATCTAAGGGAGTATCAAGGTGATTTATATAATGTTATGTATCATTTTAATAATTCCTTGTCATTTCTATTTTTGATATTTTCATTCAGTGATGTATGTTCTCCTTTGAACTCGATAATTTTAAGGATACACACCATGAGTGGAAAAATGATTCTCTACCTTGGAGTGATCATCAATATGATTCTCCAAGTTAATAGGATATTATCCTTATTATATTTAAAACTTATAATTCTAAGAGTGATTTTTGATGTTCATATATCATTGAACTAAATACCTGAATTTAAGACATTGAAATAATATTAAAAAATTCTTCCAATCCACCCCATGAGACAACCAATGATCAAATCATTATTTTAAATTGAATTCACTTATGGATTTAAAATATAATTTATAATCCAATAAATTTAAACCCTATTTGGCCACATCATAGTCAAATAACCACTATCAAAACACATTCTTAGAATGAACGTTTCGTAGGTTTCTTCTTTGGTCTCTATGGATCGATAACCCGATTCGTACTATAAGAGACCACTTACACCATACACTTAGGTAAATTTGAGTTCAACCATTTACCATTTTTGAAACATTAATTTACTTTTACCGTGATATAAATATATTATATTTTGATTTATAAGATACCTAAATATTATTTTACACCTCCATGTGTGATCATACCATTCTAACAGTCAGGTTATTATTACATTCGTTAGATTTCTATTCCATTGGAAAAATTATTATTCCAATGGTCATATTTGTAATAGTCACATGGGTTCTCAAATTCCTATAAATATAACATATTTCACTCATTCTTTATTAACTTATATTTTCTTTCAGGGTTATATTTTTTTTTTCTTTTTTAGGCTGAATTGTGTATTAATGATATTTTGTCTCATTTCTACAATTTTTTTCATTAGTGTTGTTATTCTGGTGGATCATGCATATAAAATTTCTTATATTTAATTTAATTTATATTTTTTATCCCATTATGATATTTTAAATTCTTTTGGACATTTTTATTCTATAAATGTAATTTGTTAAAAAATATAATTAAATTTTGTTAGTTTCATCATCTAGGGCATGTTCTTTATACTATATTACAAAATATGGAATAATATTAAGAAGGGAAATTCCATTGATAAAACACCAGGTTGTTACATTTTGAATATCTTCAGTGGATTTTAAATCGATGAAAAATCACTCAAAAATTATCTATAGTATTCATTTAACCTAAGAAAACTAAATATATTAGTTATAGTAGTTAGTTTGGGACACATCTTAATAACATCCTTATTTGAAGGATCTATATGTATAAACATTCAAGTGATCACATGACCCAATAATGATACTTTCTGCAACCAAAAAAACAATCTTGTTAATTTTGGAAAATGATTTCTACTATATTGTGGTCTTTAACACAATCCACAAATGATCATCATACTCGTCCTTCCTATTAAAATATATGACAAAATCATCTATGAAGAAAACCATTACATGGTCAAGGTAGTCTCTAAAGGCCCTATTCATTTTATCCACAAAGATGGTTGGAGAATTTGTAAGCCCAAATGGAATAATTATAAATTTATAGTTCACATAACTCTTATAAAATGTTATCTTGGAAATATAATCCATTTTGACCATTTAATAATGATATTTAGATCAAAGGTTATCCTTTGAGGGGTATTGGAATCCTTTGACTTTGTCAAATATATCATTAATATGGGGTAAATGATACATGATATTGATCATGATTTTATAAATTTCTTGATAATAAATGGAAATAAACAATGATCCATCCATGTTTTTTAATAAGGAGAACTGTTTCACCCCATGGTAAATCACTCAATTGTGAGAATACCATTTCTAGATTATCTTGATGATGCTTCTTTAAATTTTCTAACACAAAAGGGTATATTATTAAAGGACTCATTGACATATACAGGGATTCAGTTTTGAGATCAATTGAAAAATAAAACTCATTCTCTAAAGGAATACTAGGTTGTCCATCTAGAAATATGTTAACAAATCTATGTACAATGGTAATTTGGTCAATGTTAACATCTTCCCCGATCATTTGGGCCAATGGTCACTCATTTCAATGTATTAAGAACAATATAATAGAATTTTCCTTGAAAAGGAGATCATGATCATCCTTTAATGGATATTTGATCACAATATTTTTTGGGATATGGAATGAGATCTCTTTATAACAACAATTGTTATGTTCTCTATTTATGGACAGACAATCCATGAAAAATATTACATCAGATTCAAACAAGGGTAGAATAGAAATATTTTTAGGAAATACCATCCAATAAATCTTGATCAAATATTTTTTTATATCTTAGATTCTATAACAACACCACCAGGGGTTTTAAAAGATGTTTTTTTATTCATGGGTTTAGGTGTTGAATCTAAATTCTTTGAAATACTTCGTTGATATAAAATAATGTGAACAACCAAAATCAAATAAGTTATATGTAGTCATGTAGTGGAGAATGAGGGTACCATTCACCACATCATGACCAAGATGCTGCTAATTATTAGTGATACCATACACTTTGTCTTGATTTATTGGTTCAGGATGTTTATGGGGTTTATTATCATCAGTAGAGATGTGGTTAGGTTAGTGTTTTGAAAAGTTCCTAGACTCATTATACATGAATCATTGATGTGTAGGTGGAACATTGATTTGGAAATTCTTCTCCTATATGGCAGAAATCATATTTTTTTACTACTTTGATATTTTTGTAAAATGTGGAATGTTGTACCAAAATTACAACTCTTCCTATATCCCTTGAGTAAATTACATAGGTTCTTCCTCGCACATTTTTTACACATAAGTTGTTGGGATTTCTTTCCCCACAATGGTTATTCAACATAGCTTCCATGATAATCCATATTTATTTTCTTTCCCATTAAATAATGATAATCCCAAATTTCCATGTCCATATTTAGCGGAAATTAAACAATCTCTTTGTTACTTCCAAAGTATCTTACAACTAATGACTTTTTAAGACATGGCTTTAAGCCCACAATAAAATGGTCGATCTTTTTTTAGATTTTGAGATGTAATTATAAGAACAAATCATTATCCTCATAATGTTTTCTTCATAGGCTCAAACAAACTCATCCTCCTATTTTTTCTACTCTAGAACAACTCTCTCTATCTTTGTCCATATATTTTGAGGAATGTTCTTGATGAATAATAATTTCTTGAATTCATCCCAATCCAAAGATTCTATTTTTCCTTCTTTTCTATGTTCATAATGAGTGTCCATTGTTTCTTAGCCTATCCATCCAAATGATAGTCAACCATGACAACATTCTCAAGGTCTGATCACTATATAATGGAAAATATATTTCTCATCACATTTATCCATTCACTACGGGAAAAGTGGTTTTTTGCGACAGGGCAATTGTGACGGAAATATATATCGTCACAAAAGGTTCGATGAACTATGTATTTGCGATGCGAGTCTTTTACCGCCTCAAATAGTAGGATAATTGCGACGGGAATAGGCGACATGTCGTAATAGGTTTGGCGTGGTTTGCGCGCCAAAAAGCAGGAAGGGTATTTGCGATGGGGATGCATCTCCGTCACAAATACCCTTTTAACCGCCGACTGTAATTAATGCCAGTGAGGATATTTGCGACAGGCCCCATCGCAAAAGGCCGGTGGTGGTAAATACTATTTGCGGCGGGCAAAGCTGCCCGTCGTAAATAGTATGTCGGAAGGTGGTATTTGCGATGGGACCCGTCGCAAAAACCGTTTTAACTGCCGACTGGTATTAATGCGGGCGGGGTATTTATGATGGGGCTCGTCGTAACTAACCCCATCGCAACTAATCTAACCTATATATACCTCCATCCATTTTTTTCAAATCACTCACATCTTCCTCTCCCTTTCTCTTGATTCTCCAGTTTTAAGGAAAAATTTCTGTTAGTTAGACTTTTTTTTACGAGAGCAATTGGAAGGCTCCAGCACCATCAGAATAACAAAGTTTAACGTATTTATATTTTATTTTTTTAAAATTTAGTTTTTTATTAATGTTAATTGTTTTTTATTAGTTGTAATTAAATTATATTTAAATTGATTTTTATTTATATTTATTTTCAGTAAGAAATCGATATTGTTAGTGATATTTGTAAATAATTAGTGTTAATTTGCAATAATTATAGATTGTTATAGATAATTAAAGGAATTTAGTCATAATTAGATATAATTAGGGCTAATTAGTAATAATTAGAAATAATTAGTAATAATTAGATATAATTAGTAATAATTAGATATAATTAGTAATAATTAGATATAATTAGATATAATTAGCTATAATTAGATATAATTAGCTATAATTAGCAGTAGTTAGTTATAATTAGTAATAATTAGGTATAATTAGGAATAATTAGGTATAATTATCAATAATTTGGTATAATTAGCAATAATTACGTATAATTAGCAACAATTACGTATAATTAGCAATAATTACGTATAATTAGCAACAATTAGGTATAATTAGCAATAATTAGCAATAATTGGGTATAATTAGGAATAATTGGGCATAATTAGAAATAATTAGATATAATTAGGAATAATTCGGTATAATTAGTAATAATTGGGTATAATTAGCAATAATTCGGAATAATTAGCAATAATTAGGTATAATTAGCAATAATTAGGTATAATTAGTAATAATTATGTATAATTAGAAATAATTAGTAATAATTAGCAATAATTAGGAATTATTAGCAATAATTATGTATAATTAGGAATAATTAGGAATAATTTTCAATAATTAGGAATAATTAGCAATAATTAGGAATAATTAGCAATAATTCGGAATAATTAGCAATAATTTGGAATAATTAGCAATAATTAGAAATAATTATGAATAATTAGGAATAATTAGCAATAATTATGAATAATTAGGAATAGTTAGGAATAAATAGCAATAATTAGGAATAATTATCAATAATGAAGAATAATTATCAATAATTAGGAATAAATAGCTATAATTAGGAATAATAAGCTATAAGTAGCAATAATTAGTAATAATTAGGAATAATTGACAATAATTAGGAATAATTAGCATTAATTAAGTATAATTAGGAATAAATATGACGAATTAGGAATAATTACAAATAATTAGCAATAATTAGGAATAATTACGAATAATTAGTAATAATTAGCAATAATTAGGAATAAATACTAATAATTATGAATAATTATGAATAATTACGAATAATTTGCAATAATTAAGAATAAATTCCAATAATTATGAATAATTACTAATAATTACGAACATTCACTAATAATTAGTAATAATTAGTAATAATTAATAATAAATACTAATTAATACTAATAATTTGGAATAATTAGCAATAACTAGTAATAATTAGGAATAATTCTCAATAATTAGGTATAATTTGTAAAAGTTATGAATAATTAGAAATAAAGAGCAATAATTAGCAATAATAAGCAATAATTAGGAATAAATAGGAATAAATTGTAATAATTAGTAATAAATTGTAATAATTAGTAATAATTAGTAATAAATAATAATAAATACTAATAATTAGTAATAAATGGGAATAATTAGCAATAATTAGCAATAATTACGAATAATTACAAATAATTAAGAATAATTAGGAATAATTATCAATAATTAGAAATAATTAGCTATAATTAGTAATAATTACTAATAAATACTAATAATTAGTAATAATTACAAATAAATACTAATAATTAGGAATACTTAGCAATAATTATCAATAATTAGTTCTAATTATCAATAATTAGCATAAAATAGGAATAAATTGCTATATTTATCAATAATTAGGAATAATTACGAATAATTAGAACTAATTAGAAATAAATAGAAATAAATAGAAATAATTAAGAATAATTAGAAATAATTAAGAATAAATAGGAATAAATAGGAATAAATTGTAATAATTAGTAATAAATTATAATAACTAGTAATAATTAGTAATAAATAGTAATAAATAGTAAATATAATTATATCTAATTATTACTAATAAAAAATTAGATTATCAATATTTATAAAAAACAATATTATTATTATTAAAATAATAAAAATTTTATAAAATATTAAAATTATCAATATTCGCAACAGGCATTGCTCTATTCTTAACATGTTCAAATCTCAAAGGGTAGCCAATTGTCAGGTCATGTTCAATAAAAATTTTGTGTCAGCCATGTCCAATGTAAACACTATAATTGTCCTTGCATGGTTTATCACCATGCAAGTAGCGTTGCAATAGGATGACTCATGTCATGCCCTTCTCATCTATAATAATTATCTCACATGACCCTCTATATAGACCATTCTTCCTTGAAAATTTATGTGAAAGATACTGATGTCCAATAAAATTTTTAAGGAAGAATGATCTTTGTAAAGGGAGAAAGATGATTCTTAGAGATGAGAACGACATTAATTTGGTCGTCTTATTGCAACACTACTTGTGAGGTGATCAACCATGCAAGGGAAATTATTGTAACGACACAATCATTTTGAGTAGTATATTAACTTACTCTTAATGATTTAATAAGATGATAATGGTTAATGCAGAAAGAGGAGTCGATGGCTTCATCCAGTAGACCCGACCCTTATGAAGCCCACTTATGAGAGCTTGGGAAGGAGGTAGCATCTGTGGGCTTCGCTTTGGACCAAGCCCAAGCTGAACTCCAACGTGTCAATCATGAACGGAAATGCCTACGGGAGAAGTTCTAGTTAGTAGAGATTACTATTAGGGCAATGTTATCTGAGCCTCCCTCAGATTCTCTCACCATAGCACACCTTACACTTAGGTCTTATGCCGGTGTTATAAGGGGCTATGTGACGAGACCCTAGCTTCCTTGTGTAATCCTTTCGGGTGAATAAATTGAGATCTCTTCCTTTAGTGATGTTTGTGGAATTTCTTTTGTCCGGATAATTTTAGGATATATTTTATTGATGAATTTTTGAAAAAAGGATATTTTAAAACATTTATGTAAACCCTAAATAATTAATGATGTGTACTGATTTTCAAAAAATGGTCTTCTACAAAAGTGTTCAGTAAGGAATTTGGAGTCTAATAAGTTCGACTTAATTTTTGATAAATAGTAAATTATAAATAGTGATTATACACTTAGGATTAGTAATGTGACCAAATGGATTAGTAATTTCACTGAAAGAATGTTTTAATATAATTTAGACACCTAGATTAAGTAATGTGATTCAATAAAATGGGTAAATAACGATTTCATAAACTATTAGTCAAACATTAGTTTTTTCGGATGAATAGTGTTTTTTAATTAAAAATATAATTAAAAATAAATAGAAAATTATTTTTATAAAAAGGGATTTATTTTTAAACTCGGAGCATTGATATTATGTTAAGGTAATTTTTTGGGATTTTTATGAAAAAAATGAATTCTCGATGAATAGTATTTTTATTTAAAAATTAAATTAAAAATATTTATAAAATTATTTTTATAAAATGGATTTAATTTTTGAAATCAGAGCATTGATATTTGGTTAAGGTGAAATTTTTGGATTATTCTGAGAAAGTTGAATTTTCGATGAATAGTGAAAGTATAGTTTTTAGGTTACGGGTGTTTAATGACATCATTAAATGATGTATTAAGTATTCAATCAATATGGTCGAACTATTAATAGTAAGATAAGGTATGACATGTCCCAAGTGGTCAATACCATGGGAAAATACCATGGGAAAGCCCATGGTTTTTCCAAAACCACTAATGAGGTGTCCCTTGGCCATTAATGCCTTGTCCCCTCACTTTCCCTATAAATACCCACCCATTAATCCTTTATTTTTCACTCCAAACTCTCCCCCAACGAAGTTCTGGTCACCTTACCTCCCATGGAGTCCTCCCAAGGTGCCCCCAAGACCTCAAGGTCCAAAACGTTGAGTTTCAAGAATCACGTTTTAAGGTAAGGGATCTGACCTCTCTCTTTCTTTTCATGTAATCTCTTTTATGTCATTCCTTTTATGCTCCATGTTATTATGTGATAGGATGTTCTTTTATATTCCTCTTACTTCCCTTTCATGTTTATATGATGAGATATCCCCTCTTACTCTCATCATTTCGTTTTATGAAAGTTTATGTGATGCCGTTAGGCTACCGAATTGTTATGTGATTCTTTCACCCTTCTCATTTTTCAAGTTCGATTTTCATGTCAAATCATTCAAGTTCCTTTTTATTATGTTGGGTTATGATCTCTATATCTATCACACTGATCTATTATTATCATATGACGAGGGACCCTATTTTATCTGTTCAATTCATTTTTTGTTGAAGTTTAAGTGACGCCGTTAGGATGCCGAATTTTCATAAGAGAAATCAAATTTTTGTCTTCCTTCCATGTTTTTCATTTCAAATGGTATGTCCTTGAAATTGCATCACCATTTCCATATATCCTTATTATTCTATCCCTCTACTGTTTTATGGGTCAATTATGATTGTTCGACCCATGTTCCCTCTCTTTTCAAAGTTTTCTAAAACCTTGTAACATAGCCGTTATGCTACAGAATTTTCATCTCAAAATGCCTCTCTTTTCTCAAAATTATTTTATGTTATAAAGTGAATACTCAATGCTCATATTTCTAAAGGGGTATTCACATATATATCAAAATGTTCTATTTTAAATTCTGGGAATTACATACATGATACCCGCTTTCCCTTTCCTAGGGTTTAAAGTAACGTAAAGATCATGTCTTTAAAGCAGTTTTTAAAATGTTATGATTATGAAATGAAACCCATTTATGGTATGCTATATGGGTTATTTATGAAATGTTTGATGATGATATATGTGGCTCACATGATAATAAAGGAAAATTTAAGGGTGCGCCCTGATAGCGCTCCAATGCATTGGGTAAAGACTTAATCTCTAGAGATGACCATTTTAACGACGCCTTGGTGAATAACCTTGGTAATTTTTAACGACACCTTGGGGATGAAACTTGGTGAAACGAAATGATTTTCAATATTAAATGTTGCAGCCACTTCTTCAAGTTATGAAAAATGTTATTTTTATTATGATGTATCTTTTGATTTCTTTCTCATGCCTTAAAGTTCTTTTCATGTCCTTATTGAATAATCTCAAGTTCAAATGTAAAATGTTTCTCTTGTTTCCCTTACTGGGCCTTCTGCTCACCCTTTCTTTTGATGTATGTCCCCAGATTATGAGATGCAGTAATGAACCTAGGATTAACTAAAGGAGAATCCTTTCATGTGTTTAAGAAGAATGTTTTATGTTTTTTCATGTATTATGTTCCTTGTTTCCAAGACACTAAACCTTAATGATCCTCAGTTCTGTGTAATGAAATGAAAGTTATGTTATAAAAAGACGGGATGCTATAGTTGGTATCAAAGGATGGTTTAGTTATTTGTGGAAATTAGGATATAAAAACTTTAGGAAGAACCCTATAGAAAAGTTTAAATATAGGATAACTTCATGGTATTTTGGTAAGTATTGATTAAGTGGTTTATCAAACAAATAAATCCATATCTGGATACGAGCAGGTAGAGGCGGCTCTGGCACAGATGTACATATGGGTAAAACCCGAAAACACAGCTTTGAGCTAGAGTCGAACGGGAACTGGTGCACGATAACGGGCCTTGCTGAACTCTTGGTTACGAAACTCCCGGGGGATATGTTTGGTTAATCACAAGCTTTTTATGAATCATTATAAAGGAATTATAGAAAAGTGTAATTGTCTAAGCTCGAAGTCTTAGTTAAAATATTCATAAATGAAATAAGTTTCTTACTAAGGTTTTATTCTTTTAGAAAATGGCGGGCAATAGGAGGAACTGTGCCGATGGTGACCGCAATGCACCATGTGCTGACGGCCCTCCGATGGAAGCCGGAATGGAAACTTTCATGCGAATGATGAACCAACTGACTCAAGTTATGAGTAATAACTTGAATCAAGCTGAGAGGCCGACCTCACCACGAAGGGAACAACACTCTGTTGAGTCCTTCATGCATCAACGACTGCTAAAATTCAGTGGATCTACTGACCCATTGGTTGCGGAACAATGGATAAGCTCCACTGAAAAGATCTTTTCTGTACTTCATTGTTCGGAACAAGAAAAAGTCACCCTTGCTGTTTACCGCCTAGAGGGAGAAGTTGATCAGTGGTGGTCACTGATCAAAAAAACGAATCCATGAGGAGAGATGGAAGCTATGATGTGGGAATAATTTCGGGGAATTTTCTTTAACAAGTATTTCCCACGTTCCATGAGAATGAGAATGGAGAAAGAGTTTCTCGAGCTGAAGCAGAAGGAGAATGAATCTGTCGGAAGCTATGATATGAACATCACAAGGCTTTCCCGTTATACCTCAAGCTTTGTCATGGACCCTAATGGGAAGGTTGATAGATTCTTTGGTGGACTATGACCTCATCTGTGGAAGAATCTAGCCAATAGGGACTATGATAGATATGAAGAAATAGTTCGAAGTGCTATGAAAGTCGAGCTGGAGTTTGGTGAGACACAGTGGTCTCTTAAACCAAATGAAAAGAAGAGATCGTTGGAGCCCAGTTTAGGGAAGTCTTTTGATCAGGTAAGAGGTGGAAAGTAAATAAAACTTACCACATGCAATAAATGTGGGAAGAATCATCTGGGGAACTGCTTGAACGGAAGTGGCAAGTGCTACAAGTGTGGAAGAGGAGGCCATATTGCTTGGAATTGTCATAGTGAGGTGAAGCCTCAGCTTCCCAACACTAACGACAGAGGAAAGATGGTTCTGGCCCTACCCGAAGTCACATGCTTGAAGTGTGGATAGATTGGGCACTTTGCTAACCAATGTCCAAATCCGAGGGCAGTGGAGGGGAATCACCATCAACCACAGCAGAGGCCAAGGGAGCAAGGTCGTGCTTTCACTATCACAATAACTGAAGTTGAAGTTCCGAATGATGTGGTAGCAGGTACTCTTGTTGTCCTCTCAAAACTAGCAAGTACTTTATTTGATTCTGGTTCTACACATTCCTTTATTTCCTCCAAGTTTGCAAGGAATATAGAATCAATCCACGAACTGCTAGAGGTAGAGTTGTCAGTCAAGACTCCAAGTGGGATTATCCTTGCATCAACAGTATTTAGAGACTCTAGTGTTTACTTTTGTGAGAACAATCTTATCTAAAATCTAGTAGTCATTCCCATGATGGAATTTGACATTATACTAGGGATGGACTGGCTCTCCAGGTATAATGCTAAGATCAAATGTAGAAGTAAGGAAATCTCAGTAGTCTTGAATGAACGACCTACTGTTATCTTCCGAGGAGAGATATCCCGAACCGATCCCTATCTAGAAGCACCTCCTATAGATTTCTTTGTGGAGTTAATCGATGATGATGAAGAAGGAAAAGGGAGAATACAAATAGAATATGTTCCGATTGTTTAGGAATACATGGATGTATTTCCTGAGAGGTTACCTGGACCTCCCCCAGAAAGAGAGGTAGGGTTCTCCATTGAACTCGTACCTGGGTCTCAACCGATGTCAAAGACTCCGTATAGAATGGAAAATGTGGAGTTAGAAGAGTTAAAGAAACAACTCAAAGACTTGTTGGAGAAGGGGTCTATCCGACCGAGTGTGTCTCCTTGGGGAGCACCAGTTCTCTTTGTGAAGAAGAAGGATGGATCAATGCGGCTATGAATTGATTACAGAGAACTGAGCGGGATCACAGTGAAGAATAGATATCCTATTTCCAAGAATTGATGATTTATTTGACCAACTTCGCGGGGCTCAATTCTTCTCTATGATTGACCTTCGATCTGGTTATCATCAACTGAGGGTGAATAAGGAAGATATTCCAAAGACTGCCATCCGATCAAGATATGGGCATTATGAGTTTACTGTTATTCCCTTCAGCTTGACTAATGCTCCTGCTATTTTCATGGATTTGATGAATAGAGTCTTTAAAGACTACCTTGATAACTTTGTGGTAGTTTTTATTGATGATATTTTGATATATTCAAAAAGTCGTGAGGAGCATGAAGATCATCTAAGGGTTATATTGAAAACTCTGCGGAAAGAGAGGCTCTTTGGGACGTTCAGCAAGTGTGAGTTTTGGTTACAACAAGTGGATTTCTTGGGGCACATCGTAACCAATGAAGGAATCTCAGTTGACCCTGTAATGACAATGGTTGTGGAGGAGTGGCCTCAACCCACAACAGTAACTGAGATTCGTTGTTTCCTTGGTTTAGCGGGATATTATAGGAGGTTTGTGAAAAACTTTTCATGGCTTTCTAATCCACTAACCAAGTTGACTCGAAAAGGGGTTAAGTTCATCTGGACAAAGGAATGTGAGGAAAGTTTCCAAGAGATGAAGAAGAGATTGGTTACTGCACCTGTGCTAACACTACCCTCTATCGGAGAAGGATTCGTTATTTTTAGCGATGCATCTCTGAAAGGTCTTGGGTGCGTCCTCATGAAAAATGACAAGGTAATTGCTTATGCATCTCGATAGTTGAAGATTCATGAGTAGAATTATCCTACGCACGATCTAGAGCTGACGGCAGTTATTTTTTCTCTAAAGATATGGAGGAACTATCTTTATAGGGAGAAATGTGATATATACACTGACCACCAAAGTCTAATGTATATTTTCACACAGAAATAATTGAACATGAGACAAAGGAGATGGTTGGAGCTTATTAAAGACTATGATTGTTCAATTTATTATCACCCTGGAAGAGAAAACAAAGTTGCGGATGTGTTAAGCAAGAAAGATCCGGTTGTTCTGGCAACAATGAGGATCCTAGGAGATCCCTTGATTAAAGATCTTGTAAAACTGGACATGGGAATTATAAAGAAAGGGACATCATCAACCCTATCCCAAATGATTTATCAACCTTCATTACTAGAGAAAATCAAGAAGGCTCAAAAAGAATATCCTTTGCTGCAGGAGAAGTTGGAGGCTGTAAAAGATGGGAAGTTCCCTGATTTCAATATTGATCATGAAGGTGTATTGAAATTTCGTACAAGACTATGTGTTCCATCTATTCCGGAGATAAAGAAAGAACTGATGGATGAAGCTCATAGGTCTACTTTTTCTATACATCCGGGAAGCACTAAGATGTATAGAGACCTTCGTGATCATTATGGGTGGGATAACATGAAGAGGGAGATTGCTGATTACACTACAAGGTGCCTGGTGTGTCAGAAAGTAAAGGCAGATTGACAACTTCCTAAGGGGGTATTACAACCGCTACCCATACCAGTATGGAAGTGGGATAATATCACTATGGACTTTGTAACTGGTCTCCCGAAAACATCCAAAGGAAACAATGCGATATGGGTTATTGTGGACCGTCTCACCAAGAAATCCCATTTTATCTCTATTCGGGAAGATTTCTCTCTAGATCAGCTTGCCATGATATACGTGAAGGAAGTGGTATGGCTGCATGGGGTACCACTATCCATCGTGTCTGATCGTGACCCAAGATTCACATCAAAATTCTGGAGAAGTCTTCAACATGCTCTGAATACTGAATTGAATTTTAGTATGACCTATCATACTCAAACTGATGGCCAATCTGAAAGGACTATTCAGACACTCAAAGACATGCTGAGATTATGATCAATGGAATTTAAAGATGGATGGGATCAACACCTCCCATTAGTTGAGTTCTCCTATAACAACAGCTTCCATCCGAGTATTCAGATGGAACCCTATGAAACTCTGTATGGAAAGCGATGTAGAACTCCCACATGTTGGGATGAAACTGGTTAGAGAAATCTTCTTGGGCCTGATCTTGTGCAAGAGATGACAGAACAGGTTCATTCCATCCAACAACACATAAAGGCTGCTCAGAGTAGGCCGAAGAGCTATGCTAACAATCGCCGAAGGGACTTGGAGTTTGGTGTTGGTGACAAAGTCTTCCTTCTAATTTCTCCATGGAAGAGAGTCATGTGGTTTGGGAAGAAAGGGAAGCTCAGCCCTAGGTACATTGCCCCCTATGAAATCCTTGATCGCATAGGAGCAGTGGCCTATCGTCTAGCACTTCCACCGAACCTAGCTCAAGTTCAAGATGTCTTCCATGTATCTCTCTTGAGGAAGTACATACCCGACCCTTCGCATGTACTGAACCCAGAGGTGGTACAACTGGAACATGACCTCTCTTATGAGGAGCAGCCAGTGGAGATCATGGACTGTAGAGACAAGGTCCTATGAAACAAGACTACCCACCTTGTAAAAGTGTTGTGGAGGAATCATAAATATGAAGAAGCGACTTGGGAGCCTGGGGAAACAATGAAGAAAAAGTACCCTCGCCTTTTCGACTAGGCCTCAAGTATAAATTTCGGGGGCGAAATTTCTTAAGGGGGGAAGAATGTAACGACCCAATATTTTTGAGTAGTATATTAACTTACTCTTAATGATTTAATAAGATGTTAATGGTAAATACAGAAATAGGAGTCGATGGCTTCATCCAGTAGACTCGACCCTTATAAAGCCAACTTATCAGAGCTTGGGAAGGAGGTAGCATCTGTGGGCTTCGCTTTGGACCAAGCCCAAGTCAAACTCCAGCGTGTCAAGCTTGAACGGAAATTCCTACGGGAGAAGTTCAAGTTAGTAGAGATTACTACTAGGGCAATGTTATCTGAGCCTCCTTCATATTCTCTCACCATAGCACACCTTACACTTAGGTCTTATGCAGGTGTTATAAGGGGCTATGTGACGAGACCCTAGCTTCCTTGTGTAATCCTTTCTGGTGAATAAATTGAGATCTCTTCCTTTAGTGATGTTTGTGGAATTTCTTTTGTCCGGATAATTTTAGGATATATTTTATTGATGAATTTTTGAAAAAAGGATATTTTAAAACATTTATGTAAACCCTAAATAATTAATTATGTGTAATGATTTTCAAAAAATGGTCTTTTACAAAAGTGTTCAGTAAGGAATATGGAGTCTAATAAGATCGACTAAATTTTTTTATGAATAGTAAATTATGAATAGTTATTTTACGCTTAGGATTAGTAATGTGACCAAATGGATTAGTAATTTCACTCAAAGAAAGTTATAATATAATTTAGACACCTAGATTAAGTAATGTGATTCAATAAAATGGGTAAATAACGATTTCATAAATTATTAGTCAACTATTAGTTTTTTCGGATGAATAGTGTTTTTTAATTAAAAATTTAATTAAAAATAATTATAAAATTTTTTTTATAAAAAGGACTTTATTTTTGAACTCAGAGCATCGATATTATGTTAAGGTAATTTTTGGGGAATTTTCTGGAAAAAATGAATTCTCGATGAATAGTGTTTTTATTTAAAAAATAAATTAAAAATATTTAAAAAATTATTTTTATAAAATGGATTTCATTTTTGAAATCAGAGCATTGATATTTGGTTAAGGTGAAATTTTGGGATTATTCTGAGAAAGTTGAATTTTCGATGAATAGTGAAAGTATAGTATTTAGGTTACGTGTGTTTAATGACATCATTAAATGATGTACTAAGTATGCAATAAATATGGTCGACTTATGAATAGTAATATAAGGTATGAGATGTCCCAAGTGGCCAATACCATGGGCAAATACCATGGGCAAGCCAATGGTTTTGCCAAAACCACTAATGAGGTGTCCCTTCGCCATCAATGCCTTGTCCCCTCACTTTCCCTGTAAATACCCACCCTTTCCTCCTTTAGTTTTCACTCCCAACTCTCCCCCAATTATGTTCTGGTCTCCTTACCTCCGAAGGATTCCTCCCAAGGTGCCCCCAAGTCCTCAAGGTCCAAAACTTTGAGTTTCAAGAGTCACGTTTTAAGGTAAGGGATCTGACCACTCTCTTTCTTTTCATGTAATCTGTTTTATGTCATTCCTTTTATGCTCCATGTTATTATGTTAGAGGATGTTATTTTATATTCCTCTTACTTCCCTTTCATGTTTATATGATGAGAGATCCCCTCTTACTCTCAACATTTCGTTTTATGAAAGTTTAAGCGATGTCGTTAGGCTGCCGAATTTTTATGTGATTCTTTCACCCTTCTCATTTTTCAAGTTCAATTTTCATGTCAAATATTTCATGTTCCTTTTTATTATGTTGGGGTATGATCTCTATATCTATCATACTGATCTCTTATTATCATATGATGAGGGACCCTATTTGATCTGTTCAATTCATTTTTGTTGAAGTTTAAGTGACGCTGTTAGGCTGCCGAATTTTCATAAGAGAAATCAAATTTTTGTCTTCCTTCCATGTTTTTCATTTCAAATGGTATGTCCTTTAAATTGCATCACCATGTCCATATATCCTTCTTATTTTGTCCCTATACTGTTTTATGGGTCAATTATGATTGTTCGACCCATGTTCCCTCTCTTTTCAAAGTTTTCTAAAACCTTGTAACATAGCCGTTATGCTGTAGAATTTTGGTCTCAAAATGCCTCTCTTTTCTCAAAATTATTTTATGTTATAAAGTGAATACTCAAAGCTCTTATTTCTAGAGGGGTATTAACATATATATCAAAATTTTCTATTTTAAATTCTGGGATTTACATACATGATACCCGCTTTCCCTTTCCGTGGGTTTAAAGTAACGTAAAGATCATGTCTTTAAAGCAGTTTTTAAAATGTTATGATTATGAAATGAAACCCATTTAATTTATGCTATATGGGTTATTTATGAAATGTTTGATGATGATATATGTGGCTCACATGATAATAAAGGAAAATTTAAGGGTGCTCCCTGATAGAGCTCCAATGCATTTTGTAAAGACTTAATCTCTAGAGATGACCATTTTAACGACGCCTTGGTGAATAACATTGGTAATTTTTAACGACACCTTGGGGATGGACCTTGGTGAAACGAAACGATTGTCAATATTAAATGTTGCATCCACATCTTAAAGTTATGAAAAATGTTATTTTTATTATGATGTATCTCATGATTTCTTTCTCATGCCTTAAAGTTCTTTTCATGTCCTTATTGAATAATCTCAAGTTCACATGTAAAATGTTTCTCTTGTTTCCCTTACTGGGCCTTCTGCTCACCCTTTCTTTTGATGTATGTCCCCAGGTTATGAGATGCAGTAATGAACCTAGGATGAACTAAAGGAGAATCCTTTCAAGTGTTTAAGAAGAATGTTTTATGTTTTTTCATGTATTATGTTCCTTGTTTCCAAGACACTAAACCTTAACGATCCTCAGTTCAATGTAATGAAATGAAAGTTATGTTATAAAATGACGGGATGTTATAATTATAGATTTTACATTTGACATGGATAACACAAACATTTTATTGCGCATGACCTGAAAATTAACAAACCTTTGAGATTTAAACATGTTAAGAATAGAGAAATGGCTGTTGCGAATATTGATAATTTTAATATTTTATAAATTTTTTATTATTTTAATAATATTAATATTTATTTCAAAAATATTGATAATATAATTCTTTATTAGTAATAATTACTAAACAAAAAATTCTTGGATAATGAAGGGAAAATTTGTAATCATCTCCATAACGATGATTACCAAAGTTCCTTTCATTATTCAAGCAGTTTTCATTTTTCTAAGTATTTCTAAAATAGTAATAAATTGCAATAATTGGTAATAATTAGTAATAAATTGTAAAAATTAGTAAAAATTAGTAATAATTGGTACTAATTTGTAATAATCTGTAATAATTAATAACAATTAGCAATAATTAGAAATAATTAGAAATAATTAGTAATAATTTTTAATAATTAGTTAGGAATATTTAGGAACAGTTAGGATGAAATTTTAATAAATTTTAATAAATTTTTAGAACATGGCACAATTTCCAGTGGATTGACGACACTCCTTTTGCTCGATCTCCTTTCAACTCTCACTGACTCAAAACATTATGAAAAATGTGCTGCAACGCAGACACATTCAATTTTGTATACAAAATATTGGATATAAATTCATAGGATCGTATTTTTTATAATGTTTTGAGGTGGTGACATTTGGAAGAAGATGATTCATCGACGAAAATGGGGCTCTTTTGTCCGATGGCTCATTTACTTGCATCTTTCTCACACTGAAATCACAATGAAGAATCTAGTCCGAGGTACGCATATTTATTCTCATATGAACGATAATGAATATGCGTACCTCTGACAAGATTCTTCATTGTGATTTTAGTGTGAGAAAGATGCCAGTAAATAAGCCTTCAGACAAAAGAGTAGCTGTCAATCCACTAGAAATTATGTCGCCCTTAATTAATGGTAATTATTAAGTGGATGTTTTAATTATTTATCTTCACTTTTAAGATAGTTTTTTTATAATTTCAAATACATTTATGATTTTATATTTTATGTAGAAAAATATGGAACAATAAAGTCAACATCAGTCATTATTAGATGATCGTGCTTGGTTAAATCAGCGCATAAATCCAAATGGTTCTGGTTTAAATCCTGTATATATTGAGTGTGTTGAATCTTTCTTAGAATTTTCATCATAAAAACCGGAATATGTTTCAGAAGACACAATTAAGTGCCCTTGTAAAAAATGTTCTCTATGAACGTTCGACACAGTTGAAAATGTTGGGGGGCATCTCTTTTGGTTTGGTTTTCAACCAGATTATTTTTTTGGTATCCACACGGTGAACAAAGTTCCATAGAAGATCCTAATAACTTGATTCTGGATCCATCACAATTTCAAAAATTAGTACATGATTTTGTATGTCCATATGTGTAACAAACTGAAACTCTGGATGAAATTGATTTAACTCCTGAGTTGGCACCATCCGAATTTTTTGAGTTGTTGAGGTATACTGAGGATGCATTATATCCTGGTTGAAAGATAATAATATTAGAAGCAATTTCAAAATTTATGTCTATTAAATCAGATAATTCAATGTAAAAAAACTGTTTTGATCAGATATTTTCTTTGGTTAGATCATTGTTTCCTAAAATAAATGTGTTTTCTGCAAATTACAATGAGAGCAAGAGGCTGGTTCGTAATCCGTGCCTTAGTAATCCTAATATTCATGCATTTCCAAATGATTTCATCTTATATTTTGGAAACAATGAGTCATTGGATAGTTATCCGACATGTGGACAATCAAGGAATAAAGAAGATCAACCAGGGAACTCTTGATCGATTCCAGTAAAACAGTTGAAATATTTCCTCCTAACACCCAGGTTGCAATGTTTATTTATGTCTTATAATATATCATCAATGATTTCATGGAAGAAACCCAAGATTTCAACTGATAGAAGCTTGAATCATCCATCTTATGGTGATTCATGGAAACATTTTGACAGTCTGCATCAGTGTTTTGCTATAGAAGCCTCAAATGTGTGATTAGGTCTTTCTACTAACAGATCATGTCCATTTGGTTCTTATGGAATTCAGTAATCATGTTGTCCTATCTTTATAACTCCGTACAATTTTCCTCCATGGATTTTGATGAAGGAGCCTTATATCTTTTGACTCTATTAATCTCGGGACATCCAAAAAACAATATTTATTTTTATTTGAAACCATTGATAGATGAGTTAAATGCATTGTGGAGTGATGGTGTTAACACATATGATGTTGCTGAGAAACAAAATTTCATATTAAAATATGCATTGATTGAACGATTAGTGACTTTCTGATATATGGCATGTAATCTGGTTGGAGTACACATGGTCCGAAATCATGTCCATACTATATGAAAGACAACAAAGCCTTTAAGCTCGTCAATGGAAAAAACTATGCTATTTTGATTGTCACCATATATTTCTTCCAACCGATCATCCATTTCAGTGGGAAAACTCTCATTTAAAAAAATGTACAATCGAAAGTGATGAACCTCCAAAGATGATCTCAGGTATAGAGTTAAAATCAGTTGTATTTTCATTACCTCCCATCATATTTAGACCAACAGTAAACCAATAGAAAATTCATGGCTTTGGGAAAGAACATAATTGGATAAAACAGAGCATTTTTTTGGGATCTTCCATATTGGTCTGATTTGTTGGTCCGACACATGTTGGATATTATGCATATTTAGAAGAACTTTTTTGATAATTTATTTTATACTGTATTGGATACACTATGTAAGACCAAAGATACTCAAAAATAATGATCAGATCTTGCCCAAATTTGAGGCGACCAGAACTTAAGCTATCTTAAAATGTCAGATCATAGAGGTTAATGAAGCCAAAACCAGCTTATACATTGTCCAAAGAGAGTCTCTTATTATTTTGTTAGTGGACTGTAGATTTGAGACTTCCAAATGGATATGATTCCAATTTGGGCATATGTGTTAAGAATGGATATATTATTGGATTAAAAAGTCATGATTCTCATGTTATAATGGAAAGAATAATGCTGATTGGATTCAGAGGTTTTTTGAATTCTGTGATTTGGGATTCGATAAGAGACATATGCAGTGACAACAGACTACCTTGCGCAAATAAAACTGGAAGAAGATGTTGCTTTAATTATATGTAAACTGTAAAAAATCATTCTGTCGGCTTTCGTTGACTCAATGGAACATCTGATATTACATTTTTTACATGAAGCTAAAATTTGGAGGTTTAGTACAGTTTCAAAGGATGTACCCATTTGAGATATGCATGCAGAAATTGAAGAAAAAAGTACGCAACAAAGTATCAGTTGAAGGCTCAATTACTGAATCATATTTTCAAGAGGAAATTGCTTTTTTCTTCTCTCATTATTTTGAATCTAAATATCCCTTAAAACACAATCTCATGGGACAAAAAGAGGGTAATTTTAATGAAAAATTGCACAATAAATTAATATTTTTTAATCAGAAAAATCTTGGTTTTAGTGGAGTTTATGAACCTTGGATTTTAGATGATGAACATCACAGAGCTCATACATATTTTCAGCTCAACTTTGAAGAAATTACATCATTTTTCCTATGAGTGCTTCTATCACTTATTATATATTTTATGTTATAGTATTTAAACATATTTTATTTGTAGGTTATATGATAATAATATCAAGAAACAACTTCAAAAAATTACAGCAACTGCTCTTGAAGAATGAAGACAAAAAAATTTCTCAATGGTTTCAAAAACTGGTAACATTAATTATTGATGGTTTAATATCCATTCCGTTAAATATTTATTATATTGATAGTTGTTTGAAAAATTTTCAGGTGTCTCAATATGCTGATAAAATTGAAAAGTGATTTTGTATATTTAGTAACCCACCATCCAAAATGGTTAAATATTATAATGCCTATGTGGTGAATGGTTTTTGATTTCATACACATGAATACAAGGAATCAAAAAAAAACAATGAACAACGGAGTTTTCTTGAAAATATCACATCACAGAGAAACTAAAGTTGACTTTTATGGAATTTTGGATTAAATTATTGAGATTTGTTATCTAGGAAAGGATTATATAACAATGTTTAAATGTTGGTGGTTGGATACTGATAGAGGCTTGTGTGTTCATCTGACTCAGGGAATCTTCGATATTAAA
This sequence comes from Viscum album, assembly GCA_963277665.1. Lineage (NCBI taxonomy): Eukaryota > Viridiplantae > Streptophyta > Magnoliopsida > Santalales > Viscaceae > Viscum > Viscum album. Next base: position 1,143,689,304 of record OY728134.1, on the reverse strand, counting down.
TATTAATGTCTTCTTCCATTAAATAAACCATTTTTACTGGCTCTATAGGTACATAATATTTGTTATGCAATGTATTATTCTACTTTAAGAGACTTGAGTGATTAGTGGAGTATAATAAAAATGAAATCTCTGGAAAATCAGTTTACTCAAACTGAATTTGGTTCCATAGAAGTGGAAGGAATTGAAATTTAAATTTTTCAAGAGACTGCTCAGAATCCATCTATTTCACAAAGAGACGTGAATATCAATATTGAAACCTCTCAATTAAGGATCAATGGTGATGAAGATCTTAATGATGTTAAAAATGAATTTGAAATGACAAGAGATGCGGAAACTGAAACTCATATGGATATTGATGATGTTGAGGAGGAAGATTAAGACATTAACATTGATATCTATGGAGAAGAGGATGAAGATGCACATTGACACAGTTAAATACTGGTTATAATCATAACAAATATATATCTATATTAAATAGTTATTTTCAACTATCTACTAACAAAAATAATTTTGTGTTTCAGATGGACTCTAATATATTACGCGAGATGTAGGAGAATGACCTACCGTTGGATGAGGTATATTTTGGATAATCTAACCCAAACCTACTGGCGGTTCAGGGGGTACGCGGAGGGGGAATAGTCTTGCATTACTGATGATTCCTGACCCTATCCCCAAGTGACGTCCACATCTTGGTTTCGATACACACACACGGAGGTACAATAACCTGTATATTTTAGTTATCTTTCAATAATTTATTTATATAAATACTAATTGTTTTATTATTTATTCGTTTTTCACAGTTTTTTGCATGTAGCTATTGCACAGGGGAGCGGTATCTTGTGCAATTATTTTTCTCAGCCATGGATCACATGGGAATAGATTCCCATTGATGTGCAACGTGACATGGTCCATCATTGGCTGGTATGTAAATAAATAATATTTATTTTGAAATTTATTTTATTAATAACTTGATAGTATAAATTATTTTTAGGGTTTGTGGTATCCTATCGATGATAGAATTCGCGACACTATCCATGCGGCATGGTAGGTTTCTAGGTGCGACCGTTTCTGTCAGTTTTTGCTCAAATTGAGAAAGAAAACCATTAAGAATGCAGGAGTGAAAAACTTTGATGAGTCGTGTAGAGCTCACCGACCAGAGTACATTTCATCTCATGTTTGGGATGGATTATGTTTACACTGGTTGGGTGGTAGATTTCAGAGGGGATCTTCAGTGGGACGACAGAACAAGGGGAGACAAGAGGTAACATATCGAGCTGGTAGTCGTACATTTAGTTTATATAGAGAACATCTAGTAAGTATATTTTTTAAATATTTTATATAACTTTAAATATAAATATTTTATTTTATATTTCTGTAGGCAGTCGAGCATCCCGATATTACGGAGTTTGACATTTATCGGAGGATGTATAGTGATCCTGCCACTGGAGAGATTAGAGGTGATCGCCAGTGTCAGATTGTGGATAGTATTATTTTTTCAGTTTGACAATTTACTGGATATAATATTTTCACAATTTTAATTTTAAATTGGAATTGAAGGAGTCATATGAGTCTGTAACTTCTCAGACACAGGCTGAGGGTCAGGACGAGACAACTGAGCAGACCGGTGCTCACCATTTCAATGAGGCAACATGGATGCAGGTGACTCTGTATGGCTTTCAAAAGGGCTGAGTAGTTGGTATCAGCTCTCATTTGACTCCTGGTACTTATTATGGTACAGCTATGATGTCGGCGTCCAGCTCGAGAGGAGCTCGTGGAGAGATATCATCTTCTGGATCAAAGTATCAGGAGCAGTTTCAAACTCAGGCTGAGCTTATAGAGACTTTGCAGAAGCAGCATGAAGAGATGTGTCGATGGTATCAGCAGGTGGAGCAGCATCATGAGGAGGAGCTGCGTTGATTGGAGTAGTGGCGACAGTAGGACTATCACGAGTAGATGGAGTACATCCTCTGTCTGACTCGTAGTTTAGGGATGGAGTTCCCTCCACCTCCTCCACACGACCCCTCCCCCCCAGTAATTTTTTATGTTAAAAACATTTGAATTCATGTTTTGTAATAATATGAACTATTTACTTTTTCTTTTTTTATATTAGTGGAAATCTTGCATAATTTAATTTTTTTAATATTTTAATATTTATTTTTAGTATTATATTTTTTATCATTTGTTTATTTTAATAATAATATTTTATGATTTTTTTATATTTTATTGAAAATATTAAAACTTTTAATAATTTTTTATTATTTTATTATTTAAATAATATTAATATTACTTTTTTATTAATCATAATTTTATTAATTACTTTTTTATATTATATTTTTTAATGTTTTTTTATTTTACTAATAATAATATTATTTTTTAATTTTTTTATTTTTATAGTAATAATATAATTTTTTCATTAATCATTATTTTATTATTATTTTTAATTAATTTTAGATTTTGTGATGGGGCCCCATCACAAATAAGTGATATTTATTTTTTTATGATTAGTATTTACGACGGGACAACAGGCCCGTCACAATTGGTATTTACTATGGGCCCGTCACAAGAGGTCTATGGATATATAATGTATATAATAGGAATGCTATTTGAGACGGGTAAGTTCCCCATCGCAAAAACTAAATACGACAGGCCCATCGCAAAAGGTTTTTTGGGTATATAATGTATATAATCGGGAGGTTTTTTGCGATAGGTAAAATTCCTGTCACAACAGATATATTTTACGATGGGCCCATCACAAAAAATATCTGTTGCGATGCCATTTTTTACAGCAGGCTATTTGTGACGGTGGCCCTTTGCAAATGGCTATTTGCGACAGGGGCCCGTCGCCAAAGGCTATTTGTGATGGGATCCATTCTCAAATAGGCTATTGCAAAAAACGGGAATTCCAATAGTGATTACTCAAAAATATGTGACTTAGAAGAGATACTGAAGGAGGTGTACATTGTCTCATGAAAGACTCGATAAAAAATTTATCCTTACATGGAGTGTTTATGAGCTCAATGTGGTTTGTGTAATTATTCATAGATTGTGAATGTTTGGTGAGCAATGTTATATGGTTTTTTACACTAGCATTCATTTTAGTTGGTAGTTCATTGGGACAATCAATGCATTGTCCATTGTTCTTATTGTTTAATCAGTTCCTTGTTTTCCCAATCATTACATCAAATAAAATATTTTTTATTCACTTATGTAAGTAAATGAACAATGGGAAATCTATGACCATGAATGAAAAAACTCAAAATTGATTAACATAACCTCATTTAGAAATCTCTAATGTTAAATCAAGGTTATCCATGGTAATTTTCTATTTTGTTCTCTAACCTAAACAAATACAAGTCCCTCATCATGGTTCATAGAGAAAATGTTAGTTAACAAAATTATATCCCTCGAGAGTGTCTAGATAGGTGTGTAGTCATTCTCCAACTAATCAGGCACCAAGAGAAGATTGATTTTATATTATACTATCCTATTCCAGGTTAATTACCACTACATGCATTTGTGATATAATTGCATCTATACTTAAGTAACCAAATAGGGATGTAATTTTGAAGAAAAACTAGACAATCTCTAATTTACCCAATCTTTTGGATGTTATCAAACACTTTAACCTATTCCATGGTTTCTCACTAAAGTTCTCCAATCTAATCATTAAAATAAATAAACCCTCATTTGATTATAATTGAGGTGAACTAGGCTAAATAAATGTGTATATTTTATTATTTTACATGAGTAATGATCCAATTCACAGAGATTCAAAATAATTATTGAAATGATGTTTTAATTTCATGGATGATTAGATACATGAAAATTTTAATTTAAAGTAATCATAAAAATTTATCTATAATGAATGAACTTTGAACCCCCTAATAATAAACACACATGTAATACCCAAATTCATGTCCTATGGTAAAACATAATAAAGGGGTGATGTTTATGATGTACAGACCTAGGATCCTTGATCTGGTGCTTATAGACAAATACATTACATACATTATTTTATAATATCTATAAAACAATTGATATAAACATGTATAATTAGAATATAAATAATGTTTATTAAACTTTTTTACATATTAAGGATCTTTTCAGGATTAGAGATTTATCGCATTAGGACACATCATAAACTAATTAATCCCATTTCTTTATAAATAAAGGTACATTTCATCCATTATATATAATAAAAAACATAATTCATTATTATTCTTCAACTTCTCCCACAAATTATTCCAACCTATTTGCACTTATTAAAATGTCACATGTACTAGTTTTCATTATATCCTAAGGAGTGAAAAATTAATTGAGGTGTCATATCAAACTATCATAATGGGAAAACATACATCTGAATGGCATAAACATGCCATAAATATTATCGCAGGGATAGGTAGACAACTTGAATCCATAATAAACATTAAACTGATATCTTGTTATATCCATGACAATAAATAAAAACATTGATACTAATCATACTGATATCGTAATATGGAATGCATAGTTTTGGACATTAAAACCCTATAATCATGTCCACATTCCATGACACAATACTTATCACTGAGACTATTGTCAAGACATCTTGATAAATTTTTTAGGCACACACTAAATGTCTAAACCTATTTTTTCTCATGAGACCTATTGATTAATTAAGGGGTTATATAATTTTGAGCCCCACCCATCACCTAATTAAGTAAAATGTGTTCACTCGAAGAGTCAAAAATACATTTCATATCATTCCCTAAGGAACCATTGGTAGAATAATAACATGAAAATCCCTAAAATGAAGAATACATAATATCAATATATTATCAACCTTCATTTGAATCCAATAATCATCAATAGTGTAAAAAAAATTCTCCTTGCCTATAATGGGATAAAATGATCATAACCCATCATTAGAGATAAGCTGAATAGTGAAAAAAATACATAGTGAACATTATAATTATCATATTTATTAGAATAGAAACTTACATAACACTAATAATTAATCCCATGTAAATATAATATCATTATTTCTAGGTGAACAACATCTTATCTGAAATATAAGAAAATGTGATGTTCACATTGTATAGAGAAATGAGTATATGGATAATTCAATACTTGAATAACATGATCATATCCCATCCATAATAATAATGGGGATGGTGTCAAAAAAATATATCCCTGGTGTAGCAATGGAATCCTAGAATTTTATTGTCATAGATGAAAAGCATCCTTGAAAAATAATGCTTTAAAGATACCATCCAAGAATGCATCATGAATTGGATAGCATTATATTGTAGACACCAAAAAATTCTTAAGAGATGAAGAAGGTTGAGGAGTGACAAAGAGAAGACATATTTGTAACCGTTGATCCATTCCGAGGGGCCCGGAAGGGTGGCGTGAAAATAATTCTCAGTCATGCAAAAAAATGTTCACCGTGAGAACAAATCTGGGATTCAGAAGAGTTTTCCATGCGGGCATGGAATTATTTCACGCCACAGCCCCACGCGGTTGATCTTCATGCTGTCGACTCCCCAGCGCGCAATATTTCACATCGTCTTGTTTTTTGTGTGGACCCGTGATCCAGAGCGCCTATAAATAGAAGGCCACCCCTTTGTATCCTGTGCTGATGAATCTAAACCCTCTCCCCTATGCAAAATTCCTCTCCTGTGCGCACAAAGAGATGGATCTCAGGTATTGAATATTTCGTGCTAGGTCACCCGGTGGTCCGCCTTTTCGCACGACCAGTTGGGATTGATCATCTTCAAAATTCCAATGAGCCCCTTCCCCTGAGCACAATTACTTCCAATTGCGCACAATCCATTCTTCTTCACAAAATTCCTTTTGCGTGCTGACCCGACCTTTTTCATGCATGCAATCTCTATTGTGCACCGACCCTGCCCCTTTTTTTCACCATTTGTTCTTTTGTGAGAAACACCCATTATTTTTCATGCCCCTCTCTCAATCACACGCCAATATATCCTTTTGCATGCCTGCTTATTGTTTGCGTGCATGTGTGATGTCTCTCTCTCGGGCATTTCACATGCAACCTCCTAGGTTCACATGAAGTAACATCAAAGTACTCTGGACGATACCGCATTTTGTGTTGCTTCACCTCATGCCTCTTCGCATAGGCACATTATGGATTTTGCTTCTCCACATAGCCACGCTAATTTGGACTCCCCAATGGTTCTCTCCAGGACCCCCCACCCCCCACCAACTATGGCGTTGCCGATGCCTTTCCATCCACATGGAGTAGAGGGTACCAATTATTTAAGTCCTAGGTGTGCAGAGAAAACCCATCTCATCCGATTTGCATGCCGTTAAACTGCCACGCAACATCGTCCTCAGCACATGACGTTAAACTGTGACCTCACCCTGTGCCTCACACATAGGGTTCCCCCACCCAAGACATTCTCCACATCCACGGCTCTCCAGGAAGATGGGATCATCCCTCATAGTGGATGATATCCTCCATATAAGAGTGGAATTTTTCCATGGGGAAAGGGAAACCGTCCTGGTGTAAGCCCCTAGCTCTTCATGCCAGGGGAAGCATCCCTTACCCTTTATTCTTTTTCATCCCCAAGGACAAGGTGTGGGGAAATGGGCACCAGAACATTTCTTTTATCGGTAGAAAATACCTCTCCCGCTGGACTTCGTCGCCATTAGGCCTCCATCCTGGAGTATGTCTCAACTTCTTGGGCTTCTAACCACGCATAAGCCCCTATTTCCTTTTTGGGTTGCGATCACGTGTAAGCCCCACTCCACTTACCATGGACGCACCTTTTTGCGACGTGATCGCCAGGTCTCTGCAATCACTTTTTTCTCAAACCGAGAATGAATCGCGTGGGCTTAGAGTGAGTACCAATCATGAAATCTTCCATTCGGCCACCTCAGAGCATACACCCCAAATTCCACAAACATGAACAATGAGGTCTTTGATCCTTTCCAAGGCAAGGTACGTAGGAAGCCTTCATGAGGATGAATCCCAACAAACCATTGGACCCTAGGTTCACCTTTACATTTGTTAACCATCACGACCAGAAATACGAGGTATTTGATCTTTCCTAAGCCGAGGTACGTAGGAAGCCTCCACAAGGTTCAAGCCCAACATCCATTGGTCGCTCTGACCCCCTTCATGTTGGTTCAACAACACCTCGGGAAACCTAGAGTGTAAGCCCCAAATACCATCCTGAACTATGTGGTATTTGATCCTTGCCAACACAAGGTATGTAGGAAGCCTCCCGGAGGTTCAATCCCACCACCTAATTGGACCCCATGTCCTCCTTCATGTCGATTCACCAACACCCCAACCTAAATTACACTGTCTTTGATCCTTTCCAAGGCAGGTTAAGTAGGAAGCTTCCCTAAGGTTCAATCCCAACATTCGCCACTTGAACTACGTGGTTTGTGATCCTTGCCAAGTCAAGGTACATTGGAAGCCTCCCTGAGGTTCAATCCCACCACCCATTGGACCCCAGTTCCTTTTTCACGTCCGTTCACCGACACACCATCCTAAACTACAAGGACTTTGATCCTTTCCCTAGAATGGTATGTAGGAAACCTCCCTTAGTTTCAATCCCACCATCCAATTGGACCCTAGGTCATCCTTCACGTTGGTTCAGCGACAAACCAACCTGAATTACGTGGTATTTGATCCATGCCAAGGAAGGGTACGTAGGAAGCCTCTCTGAGGTTCAAACCCAAAATTCGCCTCTTGAAATATGTGGTCTTTGATCCTTTTCAAGGGAAGGTACATAAGAATACTCCTTGTGGTTCAAGCCCCGCATCTAGTCACTCTGACCATCTTCACATTGGTTCACCCTCATCCCGCATGACGTTAAGCTGTGAAAATAATTTAGCAGTAAGCCATTGTCACTTCATTCTGTAGTAAGCCGCTTTCATTCCATCCAGTGGTATTCCGTTGTGACCTCAATCAGGGGCAAGCCGTTGAAACCCCATCCAGCGGTATTCCGTTAACACCTTATCCAATGGTAATCCATTGTGATCCCATCCAACAGTAAGCCATTGAAAACCCCAATCGGTTGTAAGTTGTCATCAGATGAAATATGTAGATATTGATTCCCTACTATGGTGATACGTAGGAAGACTCTTCTGGGATCAAGCCCAAAACCATCGTCACCCTCATGACGGTTCGACCACATTCACCATCCAGAACGTTCCATCATCTATCCCGATTCTTACCAGGGCCACTACATCCCGGTGGGATCATGCCACCCCATTCCCCATTCCATTTAACCGCAATTGGGGATCCAACCATACATTGACCCCAACATCTGTGTTCCCTCAAAGGGGTTTTCCCCATCTGATCGACTATAGTCAGTGTTCTGATCATCCTGATCAGTCTCCGCTGGACGTTAAACTTGCGGAATACCCTGTGTTAAACATGGGAAGCTGAGGAAAACCTCAGATACATACCCATGGCATATGATTCCCTCCATCTGATGTGGGATGCCTCGGGCATCCACACCCTCGCTAAGCCCTGTAATAAGGGACAAAAGATAGACATGCCAGTACCCCAGCTCCCATACATGGCAATGATGCCCAAAGTCACTACTCCCCTGACAAAAGGTTTCTACCCTGGCTGGACCCCTTGGAATGTCCTAACAGAAGAAGTGTAATTAACTGGTGTCCATGAAGATATGGAGCTAGGAAGAGTTTCATGAGCAACATATTATATCTATAAGGGAGACCCGGATAAGGTAAAAAGTTCCAAGGAGGAATCCACGGATGAAATAACTGACATCCCATCATGTCGTTTCAATCAAGGAGTACGCGTACCTAAATAAGGAGCAGATGCAACCCGACTTTGGAAAGCAGGAATGCGGGGAAACAGCCGCACATCCTCCACATAAGGATTTGCGTGCTCTAGTGAAAGTATCGGAAACAGAAATGGTGAACTAGATGTAAAATTATTCTCCTCAAAATAAAGACCATTAGCATTCGAAGCATTGATAGATTGACGTGCCACTAGATCCAGCTATCTGGTTCCTGGTCCAGCTAAGCAAATGTTGGGAATGGCGTGAAACTCGCCAGAATTAGGGGTAGTAGAACATTGGACATCACTTTCTGAGACGTTTTTAGTGTGGATACCTTTTAACAGCCATGGAAGATGGGATGGTGTTGGGGAATTGGTCCCCAATTCCTTTTTCTTTCAACACTGATGAGTTTAATCTCCCTGCTTCTTAGGAATCATGTTGCTGCTTCAGGGACATGATCACCACCAGCCCATCAACATAGGGGAAGGGGAAGTGCTCACACATCCATTCCACGTGGCTTCACCTCTTCCACGATGGCCTCTACATCTACGACCATGGGGTGACCACGCCCCCTCTCCCCATCCAAGGTCATTCAAAGGTGGGTAATCAATGACCTTGTGCGCTGCTACGAGGAGGAGGTTATAATACCGACTTGATATATGTCCCTCCTGGATCTGGAGGAATCTACGCCTCACCACCAATGCCACCCCGGGGGCCTCGCATGGAGCTATTACGCCCCACCCTGACATACAACTATTTCTGGAGCCTGTCCCCGGAGCTCTTTGATGACTCTCTACCTTACGCTGACGAGGTAGGTGACATCTGACCTAGCCTGATTAGAGTCTCATTACAGGGGATCCTAGAGAAGGCTCCAACCCGGAAGCATCATCACCTCCGCACGGTCTTGTTGGAAGAGCATCAGGTAATCTATATACCTGCACCACCGACTAGGGTTCGTCCGACCCGAAACTAGTGTCGGGAGCAAGCTGAGGAGGATGCCTGGAAAGGGGCATCAACATCAACAGCTACTATGGACCGAGCCACTGTCGACACATATTATCAATTTCCTGAACACACTGAGTAGGAGAACATATACGCCCGACTAGAATAAAGGCCCCAACAGCCCCAAGAGCAGGCTGGGTTGACTCTCTTGGTAGTTGACCCAAGAAGTTGTCACGCGAGCTAACCCGTAGTGATGTCACCCGGTATGGAGGTCCTCCCCATTCCACTACCATGGAGATCACGGGCCTTCCCCAATTCGAGACTTCGCATAGAGGTCTTCCTCATGCCACCTTCAATCCATATTAGGGTCTTCTCCGCAACTGTGATACTCAGCACGAAAGCCTCTCCCATACCCATTACACTGGGTATGGAGTCATTTCTCCTGCCCCCGACCACCTGTGTAGGGAAGTTTCCCATCTGGCCTCTCTTTGACGCATGGATCCTCCCAATGTCTACTCAGTAGCTGGTGAAGGTCCCCATCGCCTCGGCAACTAGATGGGTGAGGGACAGCCTTGCTCCACCTGCACCCAGCACGGAGGTCCTACCTGTGTTTAGCTAAACCGATACAAGGATCCACCTTATACTGAGGTCTCAAGGGAAAATAGACATGGAGGTCCTCCCAGTGCATCTGCCAGTTTTAGCGGGGGTCATTCCTTCTCTAGTGCTCCCCATGGGTGTCCTCTCCATGTCCCATTTGAAATTTTTCTTGGTGCTCCTCGCACTCCAGATTTCTCAGTTGGAAACCATCTCCGCCCTAGCACCAATGCGGTCAAAGGACCCCGTGTCAGAAATCTGCCATGTCCTAAGGAGACACCCATGGGAAGGAAGGCCGGTCATCACCATCACAAGAAGAATTATGAGAAGGTCTAAACAGAGATCAGGCCATTCCACTTCTCATACTCTAAGGAGGAGTATGACTCGGCATGGGATCCCTCCTCTCACTCATCTGAGTCAATGGTCGGGGCATGGATGAGTCGCATCGGTCTAGTGTTCCTAGAATGCGATGTCCATAGGATTCTCACCTCCCACCACAGGTACATTTGGGGGAATGAAAAAATGGCGACACCACAGTTTACGGTCACACAATCACCACCATCATCACCGGAAGCACTCTCTACCTCCAAAAGAGATCACGAAGATCTATTCTAGGGGCCAATGGAAGGTGAGAAACATCACATCATATCACCAATATCCCTAGACCCTAATTCAGGAAATGTGGAAATCTTCCCATCCTATCGCAGCCTAGCATTCGGGTCACTATACTCTTCGGAAGAAAGCCTGAGATTCAGCGGCCAGTCAGCCCGTTCACCATACTCTCCACCGGCCAGCCTGCCATCCCAGCGGGCTACCTTAGTACCGCTACCAGTTCCTCAGCCACCACCAGTTGATGAGTTGGGAAATCAAGGTCCAGACCCTAAATTTGAGCAGAGGGGTTTATGGAACATCCTCACAGCGAACCACTTACCCAAGAAGTTCTGGCATATGGCAACACCAAATTTCTGCATGCTGGAATCTCTCACCCTGGAAGAAGTTGAGTGTTTCCGGCACACCCTCGGGGCAATGCATTTTTGTCTTTTTTATCATTGTGTGGTTAATCCAAGGTTCCAAATTCATTTCTAAGACATCAACGAGCAATGTCTTCTAGTTTATTTGGCCGCACTCCCTCTGGCACAGCTCCCCCAGTCACCAGTTCACTGTAAGGACCTCCAGTAGAAATGTGTTCAGAGTATCAAGGTACTTTAAAAAAATATCAAGGAGGCTACCCCTCACATGAAAATTCGTGACTGGGGGTAGTATGCCGCCCTCCTCTTAAGTCCCATCTAGTGGCAGCCCGACTCACTTGGCGACATTGAGGACATGCTCCCAGGAAGGGTCACGATCAACATGGATGAATTAGTGGATGAGTAGGATGAGTTGGAGCTTCTCGATGGAGACCTACCCCCTGAGGGCGTGCCACCACTATTGGATCCATCGGGAGGGATTAATCATCCGCAGAAGAACCTACTTGGTCTTTATGTTCCCATAGAGGAATTGGTACTCAACAGGAATTATGGAAAGGGAAAAGAGAGGATCAGAGATACCAAACACTCTGACCTATCCACCGTAGGGCAGAAGACGGAGGAGGACCCTGTTAAGGCCATGTTGTGCAAACAACTTGCTGAGTGGAACAACGCATTGGACAGTGAAGGTCTAACTACAATAATCGTATGCTAGTACATCAGGGGAAGGAACACCTTCCCCTTGGCAAGCTGCCCCTAGGAAACCCTAATCATGCTGCTTCTGTAGACAGGGCTAAAGCCAAACTCATAGTAAGAGGGCACGATGTGTCTCATCCAACCCTTCTGAATGGACCGACATCACAAAGTATCAATCATAGGTTCTCCCAACTACCATTCAAGTCGCTCCACTAGCCGCTCCATGAGCCGTTGAGCCTGTTTACCGTGTTGAAGAACCCTCCAATGAACTCATCGTTAGGGATCACCGTCAAGACAGGGACCTCCAACCAGATGATATAAAGGCAACAGTAATTGCCCACCTGGAGGCATTAGAAATACGACAGGTGGAAATACAACTTGATGGTAAGACATCCCCGACATGGGTGGATGATATGTTGGTACTTCTGGGTTTCGGGAATCCCACCTTCTCCCCTTTTAATGGGATGGGGTACATGGAAAAGCACCTATCCCACTTCAATTCAAGGTTTGGGCCCATGTTAGGGACTCCAGCGTAGTAGGAAGCTGCCAAGCTCTGCTAATTTTGTTCAGACATTTGAGGGGTCGATATTCATCTGGTACAGCCAGCTCCCCGTCAGATCCCTAACCAGATGGGAGGACCTTTGCAGGCAATTCATTTATCAGTTCATCTCTACTACCCATAAAACCATCACCGCAGACCTGTTCATGTGCCAACAAAGGCCTGATGTGCGATTCAAAGACTTTATCGCCCGGTGGAAGGGGATCACATACTCCCATGACATGCCACTAACTCGGGAGAAATTACTGAATAAGTGCATTGGAAATGTCAAGACGGAGCTGGTTACCTCTCAAATAACCTAATAATTTGAAGGTAGATTCTGAGACTTCCCTGAGAAGGCCCAACACATGGAGGAATCCCTACAATAGGCTAGTCAGGCACTTTCTTTGCCCCATGTGATTTAGGAAAGGAGGGCTGCCAGAGCCGAGCCCGCCATAGTGGCCCAAATAGAAGCCCCTAGGAAAATATAATTGCTACCAGTGGAACCAACCCTGTAGCCTCTCATAGGCCCTCCACCCTAGGCACAACCTTCAACTCAGCAGCGTCTGCCTCAGAATCGGCAAGCACCCCCGCGGAATGGGCTGCCACCGCCCAGGCGGGATAATCAGGGTATGCCTCTATGACAGGATCCTCTAGCCCCTCGTCAGTTCCAGGATCTAAGGGCCCCCTTTCCAGACAGAAGAAATCAGACCTACTTTTTCAATGAGAATCAGGTCCCCGGCTCTATCAAAAGTTCCTTGGAATAAGGGATTGTACGCTTGACTTAGTATAGACGGCCAGAAGAGGCAAATCTCACTGATCGCCTCAACTACTGCCCCTATCATTGGATCCTGGGAAAGAGCCTCAAGGAGTGCTATGTTTTTAAAGAATTTCTTCAAGACCAGGTCGATAACAACTAAGTCAGGTTGGGGCCGGCCCCGACACAAGTGGTGAGTGTCTTTGTAAGGATAGACAGTAGTAGCGATAGCAAAGGTGAGAGGGCAGCAGGTTTCCAACCGCGGGTCCCAAAAATATGTTGACTGAATGGCTTACAAGACGGTTTCCCATGCCCATGGAATCATTCAGGCTCACCTGAATCAGCTAGAGCCTTCAGAAGCTATGGACACCACTTCTGCAACACTTTCTCTGCCAGCCTTTTCCCAGAAGAGCAAGCATTGACAGTTTAGGGGAAAGCAACATGCCCCACTGATGCCATCATCGTCCCACACTCTTGTACACTTCTTGACCCCTTATATGTGGATTCCTCCTAGAATCTACCTGGTGATGGATTACTCTTCAAGTGATAGTCAAGGTTACGCTTCACTTAATACTATGGAGTTGGTAAATCCCGATATGACTCCCGATGGCGGGGAGCGCCAGGAGAACCTCCCCAATGTCCCTAGCCGAAGCCAACGTCGGTGGAGCTATAGACATATTTTTCATCAGGGCACATTGGTTTCCATCTCCATCCAGGTCATGCATGCCACTGAGACCAGACACTAGGGCCATTGTAGAGCCCAGCATGCGCAACCTTCTCATCTGGTGTCGCCAGGCCCTCCTCCACCACCGTTTGTGCTACAGAATCAGGCATAGATACCTCAACCATGTCGTGACCAGACATTCCCTAGTAGAGGCCGATATCAGTCATCTGGTCCTCATTCGACATATACACTTTGGGCTTCAACTAGCGGGCAGCAGGATATACCCAACACCAGTACCCACCGGCCCAGCCGACAGGGCCCTCCATGCCTCCAGTCACAGAGCATCCTAATACAAGCATAAGTTCACACCTAGCACAAAATTATGATGTTATGATGATCCTTGATGGTATACCATCAAGGAATTCTATCCTCTAGGCCCTTATCCTGTCGCCAGATATGCGTGAGGCCCTTGCCGAGGCTTTAAGAATCCCCCTCCAGTATGAGATGGAGGTAGTAGTGGTAGAATCCTTTCAAGCTGAAGCGGTTGAGAACATGGAATTCCATGACATCATTTCGTTCTCTAGAGAAGATGAAGGCTCTCCCATATAGGGGCACATCCTCCCACTGTACATCACCATCCAATTTAACGACGTGGAGGTTCGCCGCTATCTTGTTGACACCGGCTCCGGGATTAACATTATCCTGATGCGGACACTGCAGAATATGGGGTTATCTGAGGATAACCTGACTCCCTCTATTTTAAGAATCTAGGGCCACGACAGGACAGAGCAGACCCCATTTGGTAAGATCCATTTGAAGACATAGTTTGGTGGCCTAGTTTCCAACACCGAGTTCATGGTTGTCTCCCAGAACACCGCGTATAATGCATTGATGGGAAGACCATGGCTCCACCTACATCTGCTTGTCCCCTAATCATATCAGCAATTCCTAAAGTACACCCTCAATGGTCATGTAGGAATACTCCAAGGTGATGAATCCTGTTTTGGAACATGTTAAGCCTTCTACCTGGATGTATAATATTACAAGAGCAAGGACAAACAGGTTCAGGCGAGTGAGGTTGAGCCCGCCACGGTCACAACTGACCCCTAGGCTGGTCTGGATGATGCCTACGTCTTCCAGATCCATCCATTGGAGGCTATAATACCCAACATGGGGAAATGTTCTATTGTGTTTGGTACAAGTGGGATGCATATTCCCAAGTCCAAGAAATGGCAGAAAATAACCTCGTATTCTTATACAAATCAGGCTCAGGTGATCCCATAACCTCCTACCCCCTTACGGCATTTGTATGTCCACCCCATTGAAATGGCCATACGTCATACGTGTTTGTTTCTCCAGGATGGGATTAGCTGAATCAATCTGACTCGTAACTATTTCTTCGAATTCATCGTGTGTGGCCCCTTGGATGGAAGACCAGATGGGATCAGATCTACTACCTTCATTGTTATGGTTTCGGCAGCACGTGAATCTCTCAATATGCTATCCACCGCTGCCCAGGCTAGCACCAACCTCCTGTCAGGATATGTTGACCCATAGAAAGCACCTCTTACTGGAGATCCCCCTCCATAAGAAAAGAAGAGGATCTCGAAGATTCTCACCCACCTTTGAAGAAGGTGTCTCTACCACGATCGATGAACTGGTATAGGTGATCATTGGTAGTGAGGAAATTCTGAGACCCACATTGATCAGTGTTGAAAAGACCCTTGAGGAGCAGAAGAGGTACATAGACATCCTTAAACCGCATCGTGACATGTTCTCTGGGAGTTATGATGAGATTCCATAACTAGATCCTCAGGTATCTGTCCACCGCATCGGTGTCCTGATAATTCATTGTGGGTTCAAATAGCCTCCCAGGAAGATGAACCGTTTTCACGGTGCTATGGTCGAGGCTGAAGTCAACAAGCTCATCAGAGCCAACTTCGTCAAGGAGTTCTAGTACCCCAAGTAGCTAGCCAACATTGTTCCAGTTAGGAAGAATAACAGATAGATCAGAGTCTCCATCTGTAAAGACCTGTAAAATTTAAGGGAAATTATTTCTTAATTTTGTTTGGGATTTTACAAGAACGCGGTTTCTGATGGCACTTGATTCCGAGGCCCGGTGTGCCCGGAATTTCTATCCGAAGTTTAGCTCGGGTACGTTCAGTGAATGAACGAGCAGGTTTTTCAAACTTTTGAACCGGTGCTCGAAATCAAATTCTGAGGGCACCGATGGATTCGCAGCACCGGTAATTTCTTAGGAACACCTTTTTAGGAGTTTCGTTAACACGGGAGGAGTTGTTAAAATTTTTTGGAAGATAAAATAAAAATTTAGTTACAATTTTTATTTCTTTAAGTGGTTTATCCATTGAGTGGAAGTTGGGGTAACCACCCAACTTCCCATGGGAGGTTATGAGAGTGTTGGGGCCCACACAAACCCCACCCCTTCACCTTCCCTAAACCTTCCATAACCCTTCATTTAATTTGACAACTTGAGTTAATTAATTGAGGGAAATAACTCAACTTTTGAAATTCAAATGCTTAAGTTATGTTAATAAAATAAGTGATGAACATATTTTATTTTGGTTGGTATCTTGTTGTGTGATTCTTTGGAGAAAAGTTGAGGAGCTTGAGGAACTTCATCTTCTTCTTCGACGAAGAATGAGAAGAACATGAAGAATGCCAGATTCCTCAGAAATCGACGACGCAACACCGACGAATCATTTCTCCGTGACACGACTCTCTCATTCTGCGACGAACCCTCGCTCAACGAATTCGATGAGTTAGGGGTTTTATGTGTTTTTATTCGTGAATTATTCCGTCGTCTATCCTCATTCAATTGGACCGCTTGCTATCGTTTAACGGGAGGGGGCCGGTCCACACAAACACGGCCGACCCTCCTCCCTTATTATTTTTGTTGTTGCGGTTCGAAGGAAAGTGACATGGTGTCGTCGCACCGCGTGGGGAGGAGCGACAAGGATGAGCGGCTCCTTCGCACCGCGAATTTGAAAATCAAACCAAGCCGCAGAGCCGTCGCGTCGTGCCCGAAAAACCCGAAGACACCACGGTCGTAGCGGGGCCGCGACGGAGGGGTACAGAGCTGTTGCGTTGCGTCGGACGAACCAAGGACGCGGCCATAGGCCGCAGCGGAGCAGGGGAACCAATGACCAGAATCGGGCCACCGATGTCGGAGCAGGGGGGACTGGCCTTGCCGGTCCCGTGGCAGCAGAACCCGGCCAGCCAGAGCGGGTCGACCGGACAGGGGAAGAGCCGGGGGTTCAAAACCCCTGGTTGGCCGGACGTGAGCGGCCCCCATTATGGGGCCGCGGTTACAACAAGAGGGGGAGCCCCCCCCCCCACATTCCGAATGGCTAGGCCATTCGGACGAGCCACCTGAAAAGCGCACCGGGCCCCCGGCGCGCCGGGCCACGCCGGCGGGGCCGGGTCGATTTGGTTCGGGCCGACCCTGGGGGTCTCGGGCGGGGTCGGTCTGAGCCCGAAACCCCCACTACCGAACCTCTCACGGTATTTTTCCCATAACATGGGTTGCAGACCTCCGATCGATGTTCCGTCAGCTGTGATCCAATACTTGGAATGAGACGGTCATTTCAGTATATCACATCCAATGTTTCAGAAGACTTTGGGTTCGGCCGGGTTGGTTCGTACACAAAACCAACCGGGCCCTCGGAGTGGAAATGCTTATAACTTGAGTTCCGAACGTCCAATTGGCGTGCCAATGAGTTTTTTGGATTCCTCTAAGTGATACAGACCTTTTGGATTACTCCGCTCGAGGGTTGGACATACTTGGAGTACGGTCGAGTTCGTTTTGACTTAAAAACCAACCGGGCCCCTGGGACGAAAAAGCCAATATCTCTCAGACCGGGCGTCTGATTGACGCGCCGTTTGTGACGTTGAGTTCCTGTTGATAATATGGAACATTTGGATACATCAAATCTGGACTATGTGTCAGTTTATGTATCAACCCATCGGCTCGTGGAGCGGACCCTCCCGAACGAGCTTACTGTGTGCGAGAACCCTAGAGCTGGCTGCGACTGTGACTGCGACTGTGACGATGACGACTGTACCGAAATCCTTCGTGGATTCGACGGCGATGACTACAGCACTCAGCGACCCTACGTGGATCAGTGCTACTGATCCTGTGTGGGTCTGATTTTGTGTGGGTCAGCACTCAGTGGTCCTGTGTGGTCCAGCGCCTACAGATCCTGTGTGGGTCCGATTCTGTGTGGGTAATTGCGGGGGTTAGTTACCTATCGATTCTTTGTGGGTCATTGCAGGGGTTAGTTACCTATCGATCCTTTGTGGATCATTGCGGGGGTTTTTTCCTATCGATCCTGTGTGGGTCTGATGACATAGATGAATCAGTGGCCACCTCTGATCATCTCTATCGTCTTACGAAGAAGTATAGCTGTGTGAGATGAATCTTGTTTGTTTTCCTATGTGGATTGTGTTGTGTTATCTTGTGTGGATTATGTTTTTCATTCCTGTGTGGACTGGGTTGTGATTTCCAATGTGGACTGGGTTGTACTTGAGCTTGGATGTTGGAGCCAAACGAGAATTGGTGACTTAGGTATATGTATGGGCATATACCTAAGTAGTATCAGATGTTACTTCGTGATTGTATCTTTCATTGGGGGGTTATCCTTTTTGGATTCTGGGAGATCTTCGAGGGTGTCGGGGTCCCTACTGAGTTGCTTATACTCACCCCTGCATGGGTTATGCCCGCACTACGTTGTGTTGGTTGCAGACGACGGACAGCGCTGATCGCGGTTGAGGCTTGTGGTGCAGGACGGTACCTGGAGATGGACCACTGGGCGGGACATACTCGGAGTGGACGGCTGGACCCGAGGAGCTGTGGAGGCTATCTGTACCCACCCTTTAGGTGGGACTTCCAGTGGACGGCTTAACGCTGCGGCTTTAATTTTCAGTTGTTGTTTTCCCTTTCCAGTTGTACATTACATTCAGTTTGGGTTTGTATTCTAGCCCACTTACTTTTCCGCACTTACTATTGTACATAGATTTAATTAGTGTTTACTTCTGCTTGCGTGCTATGTGGTGTTTGCTTACTTTACAAAGGAAATTCCTTCCATTTTTACCGGGAATTACGCCTTGCTACTAGTCGCCAGCCCCTGGCCTCTGGAAGGCGGGCTTGTGGTAGTCATGGCATGGGCCCTGAGGACGAGTCGTGACAAATTGGTATCAAAGGAGTTCAGTTCTACCGTAGAACATTGGACTCTGATCTTTATTCTATATGATGAAATATTGTAAAGAGTATTGAGTGTGGTTATAAGTCCAGGGAGTCCAGTGTTGGTGTGGAAACCGACATATCCTTTCACCAGGACCCTGACTTATGATTTCTGACTTAATGCAGGAAAAAATTGATTGCATGTGTGTTTCAATTTTTCTTTGTGATTACTTTGTGTCAGCTCACCAGGTATACAGTTCTGATTGTGGCGCACCTGTCTCTTTTCAGGATGGCCCCATGACGGCAGCCATCTAGGGTTTCGAGAGTTGTGTGTGATGACATCCCACCGAGCGACGAGGACTCGGTACAGGGCCCTTTGACAGCAGAGGCACTGGCGGTACCTCTACCCGCCGAGCCACCGATGCTGCTAGCCCCAACCGCTGACGATGCATGTTGCCTTAGTGCACTACACAAGTTTCAATGCCAACGACCGCCCAGGTTTAGCAGGGAGACGGACCCTCAGGCCACCGAGGATTGGCTGGAGGTAGTGGTATGAGTTTTCATGTTAGTGAGGACACCAGCAGACCTCATGGTGATCCTCGTAGTGAGCCTCCTGCATGTGGAAGCAGACAGATGGTGGTGCTTGATGTTCCAGGTGCACGATGAGGCATCTCTCCTCTGTACGGACTTTGAGAACCTCTTTCGCTCAGAGTTCGTCCCAACCACCCTCCATGCGGTGTGCATCCAGGAGCTTCTACAGCTGCGGCAGGGCAGCTTGACGGTCACCCAGTACTCAGCGAGATTTACCGATCTCTCGCGCTTCTCGACAGACATTGTACGAGACCCATTCTTCCAGGCCTGGACCTTTGAGCAGGGGTTGAGGCATGAGATCAGGGCATAGCTGATCTCCCTCAGCATTCTGACTCAGGCAGGGGTACTGGAGCGAGCCCTTTTGGTCGAGAGCTTCCTTACTGAGCCTACTTCAGCAACGAGACGTACCGCAGGGCGGTACGTAGCAGAGTCTTCTGCAGCAGGCAGTCGACAGATGAATCATGGGTCCAGGCAGACCAGACCCTCAGGCGAAAGACCTCAGGACACTGGCTCAGTAGTGCGGGGCCTACAGCGCGGAGCCAGTCTTTCGAGAGGCAGACAGTGCTACGCATACGGCGGGCAGGGCCACATGGTTTGTGACTGCCCGGCCCGCTGTGCCGAGGAGCAACAGGCGGTTGAGGGGCCACCCAGGAAGAGGTATAAGGTCGACCGCGACAGTCCGTAGGGAGCAGGCGAATGAGGCAGAGGAGCTAGCTGAGCAACAGGTGGTGGGCGGCGCTTTGAGGCTCTACCACCACCACCACCAGGAGGTCCACCCTGACCACAGGGAGCTGGCAGGCAGAGACAGGCACAGCTTCAGGCAGCGGAGGCCTATGACCACGGTGCACCTGATATGATTCGAGGTACTATCTGTGTATTTTCCACCCTTGATTTAGTTTTTATAGACACATAAGCGAGTCATTATTTCATAGCCTCTTCCCATGTTCGGAGCTCGGAGATTCCGACAGAGTTGTTGGCTCGATCCTTATGGCTAGAGAATCCTACGGGAGGAGACTCGATGATTACGCACAGGTGCCAGCAGTGTCAGATTACTCTAGGAGGCGAGAGCTTCGGCTAGGATCTTCTTGTAATGGCATCGAGGCCTTAAGAAGTCATCTTGGGCATGGATTGTTTATCTACAGTCCATGCTCAGATTGATTGTATTAGGCGCAAGGTGTGATGTGTACGCACCGAAGGAAGCAGGTTCACCTTCACCGGTGAGAAGGGATCCTTCGCAGCACAGGATGGACACATGCAGAGGAGAGGACAACCCATCACTCATCAGTTGGATAGCCTCATCCTAGGTGCAGTTGACGTGTGGAGTCCCAGTTTTCCTGTAGTGGTGGATCAGTATGCAGGAGTTTTCCCCGACGACGATCTAGGACTACCTCCTTTAGATAGGTAGACATTTATATTGACCTGTACCCCGGGACAACCCCGATATCCACTCCAGCATATCGGATGGCCCCCACTGCGATTCGAGAGCTACGGGTAGAGTAGGAGGACTTGCAGGGCAAGGGATTCATCCGACCCAGTGTTTCACCCGAGGCTTCCCCGATTTTGTTCGCCAAGAAGGCGGACGGGAGCTTGCGACATTATGTCGACTATCATCGCTTCAACCAGGTGACAGTGAGGAACAAGTATCCGCTACTGAGGATTGATGACCTCTTCGATCAGCTCAAGGGAGCGCGGTGGTTCTCAATGATAGACCTTTGGCCAGGCTATCATCAGCTCAGAGTTCGGGACAAGGAAGT
Organism: Viscum album; assembly: GCA_963277665.1. Classification (NCBI taxonomy): domain Eukaryota; kingdom Viridiplantae; phylum Streptophyta; class Magnoliopsida; order Santalales; family Viscaceae; genus Viscum; species Viscum album. Next base: position 1,143,667,832 of record OY728134.1, on the reverse strand, counting down.
GCAGAATACGGCCTTCAAATGTCGGTATGGCCACTATGAGTTCTTGGTTATGCCATTCGGCGTAACCAATTCTCAAGTAGTGTTCATGGCCCTCATGAACATGATCTTTCATCGATACCTCGATCGATTTGTCGTGGTCTTCATCGACAACATTTTTATTTACTCGACGACTGAGGAGGATCACGCCTACCACTTACGGGTTGTACTAGACACACTCTGAGAGCACCGGCTTTATGGAAATCTCTCGAAGTTTCAGTTCTGGATACGCGAGGTCCACTTCTTGGGACATTTCATCTCTGATGCGGGAGTTTCGGTGGACCCTGCAATGATCGAGGCAGTGCTACCTTGGGAGCCACCCAGGAGCGTGACAGAGGTGCGGAGTTTCTTGGGACTAGCTAGGTACTACCGAAGATTTGTTCCAAAATTCTCCAGAGTTGTGACACCACTCTTAGCTTTAAGGAAGAAGGGTAAACCATTTGTGTGGTCAGACAGATGTCAGTCGAGCTTCCAGGAGCTGAGACAGAGATTGACCAGTGCCCCTATCTTGAGGCTACCGGAGGAGGGAGTAGGGTACGTAGTCTATTATGACACATCAGGGACTGGACTCGGATGTGTCCTTATGCAGGAGTGGGCCGTGATCGCCTTTGGATTACGTCAGTTGAGGCAGCATGAGCAGAACTACGCTACCCATGACCTGGAGTTAGCAGTAGTGGTCTTCGCTCTAAATATGTGGAAACACTATCTGATGGGCGAGTGCTTTACAGTCTATTATGACCACCAAAGTCTCGGGTACATTTTCTCGCAGAAGGACCTGAATTTGAGATAGTGGTGATAGCTCGAGTTCCTCCAGGACTATGACTTTGAGATAGTCTATACTCCTGGAAAGGGGAACGTGGTAGCCGATGCTCTCAGCAGGAGGACAGGCATTCAGCTACTTGGAGAGGCGACAGAGCAGCTAGCCACTTTGCAGATATCCTTCATGGATAGAGATGGAGCATCCTTCCTTTATTCACTCACAGTCACTCCTCCACTACTGCTACGGGTCAGAGGGGAAAAGCGTGGGGATGCTGACTGTGAGACGCGGCGTGTACAGATATCCTCAGGACAGGAACCTGATGGTTTCTCTGTAGGAGGAGAGCACGACGTCCATTTCAGAGGACGTACCTTGGTACTAGTTTCTTTACAAGGGGAGGTGCTGAGAGAGTTTCACAATTCCCCTTTGGTGGTACATCCTGGCGTGGTAAAGATGTGCCAGGATCTCAGACGACAGCACTGGTGGTCAGGAATGAAGAAGGTTGTGGAAGAGTTCATTTCTCGATGCCTCACCTGCTATTAGGTGAAGGCAGAGCACCAGGTACCAGTAGGCTTGGTACAGCCCTTGGAGGTCCCAGAGTGGAAGTGGGATGAGATATCTATGGAATTCGTAACCGGACATCCACGCACTTCCAGAGGTCAGGACTCTATTTGGGTGATAGTTGACCGACTCACCAAGTCATCTCACTTCTTACTCATCAGAGAGCAGGGATCAGTGGAGAGCTTGGGATGTATCTACGTTTAGGAGACTTTATGGCTGCATGGTGTTACATCTTCTATAGTCTCCTACTGAGATGCTCACTTTACTTCCCAGCTTTGGAAGGGGTTATAGGAGGCATTCGGGACGCAGATACGTTTGAGCACCGCCTTTCAACCTCATACAGATGGTTAGATGGAGAGGACCATACAGACTCTCGAGGACATGCTCCACGAATGTGTCCTAGACTTTGATCGCAGCTAGGAGGACCACCTACCCTTGGTGGAGTTTGCGTACAACAACAGCTACCACTCCACCATCGGGATGGCACTATACGAGGCGTTGTACGGCGACCTTGTAGATCTCCACTGTGCTGGACAGACCCTGGGGAGTCAGCACTTGTGGGACCAGAGATGGTCCAGGCCATGACAGAGAAGGTCCAGGTCATTTAGGAGTGAATGAGGACAGCTCAGAGCCGGCATAAGTCTTATGATGACAGGATGCGGATGCCACTAGAGTTCGAGGATGGCGACAACTTCTTCTTGCGGGCCTCAACTCAACATGGTATACGGAGATTTGGCCGAGGTGGCAAGTTGTCTCCATGCTTCATCGGACCATTGCAGGTCCACAACAGGATTGGCGAGGTGTCTTATCGCCTGGCTCCACCACCTCAGTTGCACCGGGTGCATGACGTCTTCCACGTATCCCAGCTGAGCAGATACGTGCACGACCAGACGCATGTCATTGACCTTGGGGAGCTCGACGTTGATGATGGGGCAACTTTTGCGAAGGTTCAAGTGGAGATCGAGGTTCGATAGGAGCGAGTCCTATGTGGACTGTCGATTCCTCTAGTGTGTATCAGATGACAGCATGGGAACCTCCAAGAGAGCACTTGGGAGTGGGAGGCTCAGATGCGTGCACAGTACCCACATTTGTTCCCTTAGTTTTTGATGTATCTTTACGGGGAAGTAAAGACCTGAGGTGGGAGTAATGTAAAGACCCGTAAAATTCAAGGGAAATTTTTTCTAAACTTTTTTTGGGATTTTACAAGAATTCCGTTTCTAACGGCACTTGATTCCGAGGCCCGGTGTGCCCGGAATTTCTATCTGAAATTTAGCTCAGGTAAATTCAGTGAACGAACGAGCGGGTTTTTATAACTTTTGAACCGGTACTTGGAATCGAATTCCGAGGGCACCGATTGATTTCCAATGCTGGTAATTGCTTAGGAACACCTTTTTCCAGAGTTGCGTTTACACAGGAGGAGTTGTTAAAAATTTGTGGAAGATAAAATAAAAAAAGAGTTACAATATTTATTTCTTTATGTGGTTTATCCATTCAGTGGAAGTTGGGGTAACCACCCAACTACCCATGGGAGGTTATGAGAGTGGTGGGGCCCAAAAGAACCCCACCCCTTAATGTTCCCTAAACCTTCCATAACCCTTCATTTAATTTGACAAGTTATGTTAATTTATTAAGGGAATTAATTAAACTTTTGAAATACAAATGCTTAAGTTATGTTAATAAAATAAGTGATGAAATTATTTTATTTTGGTTGGTATCTTGTTGTGTGATTCTTTGGAGAAAAGTTGAGGAGCTTGAGGAACTTATTCTTCTTCTTAGATGAAGAACGCGAAGAACGTGAAGAACGTCGAATTCCTCGGAGATCGACGACGCGACACCGATGAATCATTTCTCCGCGACACGACTCTCTCTTTCCGTGATGAACCCTCACTCAACGAATTCGACGAGGTAGGGGTTTTATGTGTTTTTATTCGTGAATTCTTCCATCAACTATCCTCGTTCAATTGGACCAATTTCTATCGCTTAACGGGAGGGGGCCGGACCGCACAAACACGGCCGACCCTCCTCCTTTATTATTTTTGTTGTTGCGGTTCGAAGGAAAGTGACGCGGTGCCATCGCACCGCGCGGGAATGACCGGCAAGCATGCGTGGCGCTGTCGCGCCGCACATTTGAAAATCGAACCAAGCCGCGGCGCCATCACGCCGCGTCGAAAAAACCCGAAGACACCACGGCCGGAGCGGGGTCGCGGCGGAGGGGCGCAGCGCCGTCACCCCGCGTCAGACGAACCAAGGCCGCGACCATAGGCCACAGCGGAGTAGGGGAACTGGCGGCCGGAATCGGGCCGCCGGCGTCAGAGTAGGGGGGACCGGTCTTGCTGGTCTCCTGGAGGTAGAATCCGGCCGGCCAGAGTGGGCCGGCCGGACAGGGGAAGAGCCGGGGGTTCAAAACCCCCGGCTGGCCAGACGTGAGCGGCCCCCATTATGGGGCCGCAATTACAACAAGCGGGGGGCACCACCCCCCTGCATCCGGAACGGCTCGGTCGTTCGGTCGAGCCACCTGGCCAGCGCACCGGGTCGTGCCCAGGCCGGGCCGTGCCGCTCCAGCTGGGCCGGGCCGCGTCCCAGCGGGCAGGACACAGACCTAGGTCGGGTTGCCCAGTTCGGGCTGACCCATGGGGTCTCGTGCCGGGTCGGTTCGGGCCTGAAACCCCCACTACCAAACCTCTCACGGTCTTTTGCCCATAACATGGGCTGTGGACCTCCGATCGACACGCCGTCCACTGCGATGCGATCCTTGGATCGAGACGGTCGTTTCGGTATATCGCACCCAAGGTTTCAGAAGACTTTGGGTTCGTCCGGGTTGGTTCGTACACGAAACCAATCGGGCCCTCGGAGCGGAAGCACTTATAACATGGGTTCCAGACGTCTGATTGACGTGACGTCGACTTTGTTGGATTACTCTAAGTGAGAAGGAACTTTTGTCTTACTCCGATCAATGTTTGGACGCAGTTGGAGTACGGTCGGGTTGGTTTTGACTTAAAAACCAACCGGTCCCCTGGGACGAAAAAGACAATAACTCTCAGACTGAGCATCTGATTGACGCGCCGTCTGTGACGTTGAGTTCCTATTGACGATACAGAACTTTTGGATATATCAAATCTAGACTACGTGTCTGTTGATGTATCAGACCCTCATCTCATGTAGAGGACACTCTCGAATGAGCTTGATGTGTGCGGGAACCCTAGAGCTGGTTGCGACTATGACTGGAATGACGACGACTGTACAGAAATCCTCTGCGGATTCGACGGTGATGACAACAACACTCAGTGCTACTATATGGATCAGTGCTACTGATCCTGTGTGGGTCTGATCCTGTGTGGGTTAGCACTCAGCGGTCTTGTGTGGGCCAACGCCTACAGATCATGTGTGGGTTCGATCGTTTGTGGGTCATTGCGGGGTTTAGTTACCTATCGATCCTTTGTGGGTCATAGCGGGGGTTAGTTACCTATCGATCCTTTGTGGGTCATTGCAGGGGTTAGTACCTATCGATCCTGTGTGGGTCTGATGGCTTAGATGAATCAGTGGCTACCTCTGATCATCTCTATCGTCTTACGAAGAAGTATACCTGTGAGCTGAATCTTGTTTGCTTTCCTATGTGGTTTGTGTTGTGCTATCCTGTGTGGATTACGTTTTTCTTTCCTGTGTGGACTGGGTTGTGATTTTCTATGTGTACTAGGTTGTACTTGAGCTCGGATGATGGAGCCGAACGAGAATTGGTGACTTAGGTATATGTATGGGAATATACCTAAGTAGTGTCAGATTTTACTTGGTGATTGTATCTATCCTTTGTGGATTATCCTTTGTGGATTCTGGGAGACCTTTTGGGGTCTCGGGGTCCCTACTTAGTAGCTTATACTCACCCATGCACGAGTTATGCTCGCACTACGTTGTGTTGGATTCAGACGATGGACAACATTGATCGCAGTTGAGGCTTACGGAGAAGGATGGTACCTAGAGGTGGACCACTGGGCGAGACGTACTCGGAGTGGACGGCTGGACCCGAGGAGCTGTGGAGGCTATCTGTACCCACCCTTCAGGTGGGACTTCCAGTGGACGACTCAACGTTGCGGCTTTACTTTTCAGTAGCTATTTTCTCATTCCAGTTGTACTTTACTTTTTGTTTGGGTTTGTATTCTGGCCCACATACTTTTCCACACTTACTATTGTACACAGTTTTACATAGTGTTTACTTCTATTGGCTTTCTCTGTGGTGTTTGTTTACATTACAAAGGCAATGCCTTCCCTTTTTACCAGGAATTACACCTTGGTACTAGTCGCCAGCCCCTGGCCTATGGAAGGCGGGCTTGGGGTAGTAACGGAATGGGCCCCGAGGACGGGTCGTGACACCATCGACTTCGGATATTTCAACTGTCACTATCCGAAGGATGATTTCCCCTTCCGGTGACAGAATTATTGATCGATGCTACGACTCAGTTCCAATCCATCTCCTTCATGGATGGTTACTCTGGATATAATCAGATCCAGATGACCCCCAAGGATGAAGATTCCACCACTTTCAGGGTGCCCCAAGGTACTTTCTATTACTAGGATATTCCCGTAGTCCTGAAACATGCAGGTTCCACCAACCGGAGGGCCATGAATCACATATTCAAGCAGATCCTTGGGACATTGGTTGAATGTTATGTGGGCGATTTGGTGGTCAAATATCGCCAGCACTAAGACCATATCATATACCATGATAAAGTGTTTGGCTTCCTTGGTTTCCACTACCTGAAGATGAACCTGTAGAAATGTGCCTTCAGGGTCACCTCTGGGAAGTTCTTTGGCTTTGTTGTTAGGTATCGGGGCATCATGATCGACCCATAGAAGATCATGGCCATTATCCAGATGCCTCTCCCAAGAAATATTCGAGAGCTTTGAGGATTCCAAGGCCACTTAGCATACATACTTCGATTCATTGCAAATCTGATCGACAACTGTAAGCCCTTTTCCCAGATCATGAATAAAGGCACTGCCAACGAGTGGGATGAAGAGTGCCATACCGCATTCGAGTAAATCAAGAAGTATTTTGTCTATCCTCCAGTCTTGAAGACACTCATCTCAGGAAAACCAATGATACATGAATGCCATGGAATGTTCTCTCAGTGCCCTTCTCACCCAGAAGAACAATGATGGGACGGAAAATAGCCTCTCCTACCTCAGTCGTATGCTTATCGATATAGAGACCAGATACTCCCCCTTCGAAAAGAGATGTATTGTGCTGGTATTCACTGTACAGAAGTTGTGACACTACTTGTAGCACCATGAGGTACAACTGGTGTCTTGGGTAGACCCGCTAAAGTACATTTTGAACCGCCCCTTGCTGACTGACCGTCTAGCATGGTGGGCAGTAATCTTCAAGCAGTTTGTTATCAGATTTGTCCTTAAGAAGGCTATCAAGGTACATGCATGTTCATACTTCCTTTCCACCCATCCAACCCCCAAGAACGAGTCTCTGTACCTAGATTTTCCTAAAGAGGCAATCCTCTCAGTAGATCTGGTCAACCCTAGTTGGAAAATGTACTTTGATGGCACCTCCCGGAGCCCCACTTACCAGAGACTCAAAGACCCCAGACACAACAGAGTGGGCCTGGGTATTGTCTTTATTACCCCAGCGCAAGCCATACTGCTATACTCATTCATGTTCTCGAAAGGATGCACCAACAATGAAGTAGAGTATCAAGCTCTTATCACTGGCCTTGAGCTGGCTCTTGAGATTGATGTGCCCCGTTTTCATGTGAAAGGGGATTAAGAACTAGTCACCATGAAGATCAATCGTGACTAAATCTTCCAAAAGACCGATCTCGTACCGTTGTTGGAGTACACCCTCCTGCTAATTTCCTAGTTTCCATCTCAGCAGGAAGTTACCAATGTCCCTCGATCTTAGAACGGTCAAGATGATGCCCTGGCCAACCTGGCTGCATCACGTGAAAAACCCATACAGGATGACCTTTTTATACACATGGTACATTGGAGAGTCATTGCAACCATCACCCCAGATGATGACGACAATCTAAGAATGATCCATATTACCACTGGAGCCTCCACGTTAGGACCCCCGGGTTCCTCAAATGTATTGGTTGAAGTGATCCCTTACTGGAGAACCCCCTTTGTCAACTATCTCCAAAATGGTTACCTCCCGGCTGATTAGGCTGAAGGCGAGCGAATCTGACGTCGCGTATTGCATTTTACCCTCCCGAGTGGTCCCAACCTTGAGCAGGATCCTCTACAAGCATGGGTTCGATGGTGTTATCCTCCGTTTCATCCAAGGAGTCAAGATTTTTCAGGTCATGGAGGAGGTTCATGTTGGTTCCTGTAGAGCTCACTAGAATGGGCCAAAGCTATCTCACCAGATCCAGAGACATTGATATTTCTGGCCCTCCATGATCCATGATTGCATCGAGTTTTCCAAGAGGTGTCATGCATGACAAATTCATGGTATCTTCTTGCATCGACTGCCAGAACCTCTCCAATACATGATGTACTATTGGCCGTTCAAAGTGTGGGGACTCGATGTCCGGGGATCATACCCACCGGTGACAGATCTCCAGTGCAGGTTCAACCTAACCGCTCTGGATTTCTTTTCCAAGTGGGAAGAGGTAGTTCCACTCAATGAGGTCAAGTATCTTTCTATCATTGAATTCATGAGCTCCAATATCATCTACCGGTTTAGAGTCCCTCACGCCGTCCTCACCGATAATGACACCAAATTCCGAGTAGCCAAGCTGATGAAATTGTACGAAAATTATAACATCCGTTCTAACCATACCTCCTGATACCATGCACAAGAAAATGGACAGATCAAGGCATTTAATAAGACCCTATCTAAAATCTTGCAGAAAATGGTTTTTTAGAACATGAAGAGTTGGCCGGACAAGCTCCCCAACGCCCTATGGGATTATCGGATGACAACTCGTAATTCCACCATGGTGACCCCATATTCCCTTATGTACGGAGATGAGGCCTTCTTGACCATCGAGATCCAGCTGCCTTCATTACGCACAACGGTCTATGGCCAACAGGTTCCAGATAAGGTAGCCAAAATTCTTCTACCTGATTTAGAAGCACTTGACGAGAACATGCTTCGTGCCATACATAATCTGGTAAGACACTAGAACCAGGTAGATAGGGTGATAAATAAGAAGGGTTTCCTTCTCTCTTTCCTGCAAGGTGACTTAGTATTGGAACTCAGGACACTAATGATCCCCGGAGGGAAACCACCCAAGTTGGAGCCCAAATGGGATGGATCTTACATAATCCATAGGGCTTACACCACTGGAGAATAATGCCTAGAGACCATAGATGGTGAGCGTATAACTACTCCCACCAATGCCATGTTCCTGAAGAAATACTTTTCCTTAGAATTCCCATCCTGAACGACCTTAAATTTTTGGTCCCACATGTCCCTAAAACAAATGATGGTCCTACATGAACTTAAACTATCAGTACCACATGAACCTAAACTATATGAAGGTCCTGAAGGACCTTAAACTATTGGTCCCAAATGACCCTAAACTACATGAAGGTCCTGCACAACATTTAACTTCCAGTCCCACATAACCCTAAGCTGCATGATGGTCCTGTATGACCTTAAACTACTCGGTCCCGTATGACCCTAATCTTTCTGGTCCAGCATGACCATAAACTGTACAGTCTTACATGACATTAAACTGTGCGTCGTCCTGTATGACGTTAAACTGCACCCTTATAATTACATGTGGCTTGATTCCCATCTTCTTGGGATACGTAGGAATTCTCAAGAATTTCTTCTTGAGCCTATCCCCCAAACTCTTCTCTTTGACTATCCCCCTAGGTATAGTTCTCTCGGAGGATCCTTCCTTGATATGGTGTAAGCTTCCTTAGCCCCACACATGACAGGATTATAACGGTCATACCATGTGCATGCTCCTCTTTCTTCTATCCTCCCACGTCCTTACCGCATGACGTTAAACTACATGGCCTTCAAGAACTATGCAGGGCTTGATTCCCATCCTAATGGGATATGTAGAAACGCCTGGACATTTTTTCTGTTGGCCCAGCCCAAACAACAGATCTTCCCCTCAGGTCAAGACATATTGCAGGGTGCATAATTTTTCCCCAATTCACGTCGATCTAATATCGATCTGGCCATACATCCTACTTCCTTGAGACGTTCACCTATTTCACAGACGGGTACAGCTATGCTTCACCCACTTCTCTGATTGGGACTCCATTACCATTCCCATCTAAATGGTCCCCTGATTCTTATGGATGCTAGGCCCAAGGTCTCTCCTATTACTTTGGGCCAACTCCCTTGATGATTTTCAGCAACAAGCGAATACAAATCCCACATTGCGAATTTTCTCAACAGTCGATGCTCATTTTTTTCTCCCATTCCAGATTACTATAGGGACCTTTCTTTCAAACATGGTCAACAGTTATCCTTTGTCGTTGGAACCACCCCAAATTTCTTGAATGTCAAGTGTAGTGGTTCATTCTACCCCATTGTATCTCCATGATACAAACTCCCTTTGGGCGATGCCAGCTGTTAGACCCCTATATGACAAGGAAAGATGAGTCCAGCTCCTTGTTTCCCACACCGAGCACTGCCCACGTGGGCATAGGATCTATGATGAGGCGGTAACCACACATGATGTCGTATGACTTCCCATCAGAGGCCCAATCTCATGCCCCATGGCCTTTTTGGGCCCCCAAACCAAGTTCTTTGTTAGGGTTGTACGGTGTGGTATGCGATTATATTCTTATTCATGTCGGGTTACTAGCCACGCCGTACACCTCCCTTGATTGGGGTATCATACCCCTCTCTTCATCCTCCCTACAAGATGTTAAACTATCAATTGACCAGGCCTCCCCATCCGAGGCCCAGCCTCAGGCCCCTTGGTCATTTCGAGCCCCTGGCCCAAGCTACTATTTAGGGTTGTGTGGTATAGTATGGGATTATGTCCTCATTCACGTTGGGTTACTCATCGAGCGGTAAACCCCCTAGCTAGGGTATCTTATCCCTATATGTGATTCCATAACTACATATGGCTTGATTCCCATCCTCATGGGATACGTAGAATTGCCAAAGCATCAAGACCTCGGGTCCAGCCCCATCTTGGCCACTGGGCCCACATTCCCCCAGAGAGAGGAATGTATGGTGTGGTATGGGATTAAGTTATCACTCACGTCGGGTGCTGTAACAACCATTCCACTTACCTCCTCCGAAGATTTTTCCATGCCCATGTGATATCCTCATCTTCTCAAACAACTGCTCTCAATATGAGCCCCTCTACCCTCTTTGGCGATTCTTTAATGTGCCTAAGGGTACTCTGGTTTAGTACTTGGAATGTCTGACTCTACTCGGACATTCCTTCACCCATTATTCTGGATTCATGTTCTCCATCATTAGGGATTCTATCATCTTTCATACCCGAATGGACCCCTGAATGGCATGGATGTTAGGCCTAAGGTCTCTCCTATCATCAAGGGACAATGTCCATAAGGGTTTCAGACAACATATTGATACAAGTCCCATGCTGCGAATATGGTCAGCAGCAGACAGTCAATTTTTTGTCCCAATTTTAGGAAAACGCGACATGGATTTTGTGTTTTGAACATTTTAAATAGTTATCCACCTTCGTCATGACATCCCCATTAAGCCCAAAATGTTAGTTACATGATTCACATCATTGTTCACCCCATCATGTCCAACTAGAATTTTGACACACCCGACACTATCCCTCAGTGCACGTTTGCACGTTAGGAGGAAAAATCCGTGATAAAGGCATCACTCAAGGCTCTACGATGAAATCCCTTATCCATGGTCTGAGCTCTAAGACTATAAACAATGATTTCTTCTAGAACTATGCCTGGCATGATTCCCATCCTCATGGGATACTTAAGAAAACCCAGATGTCTCATTTTCAGGTCTAGCTCAGTTGGGAGCAAGTTTCTCTTGCCCCTTACCCTCTTTCCATTTTTTGGCCCCTTCGCTCAAGCCGTCTTCCACAGAATCATGTACGGTGTGGTATGGGATTATTTCCCCATTAACGTCGGGTATACTCTTTTGCACCATGCACATTCCCCTTTTAGCCTCGTCTCTACTACGTTTGTGACACATAACGTTAAAATGCACGCTTAGTCCCATATCATGAACCTAAATTGTGACATTATCATCCTGGGCGCACGATGAAAAACGACAATACATCATGATTCCCCTGTTCAAGGGGACACCGGGTATTGTATCGGTCACACGCCATAAAAATTTTCAATGCCTGCATATGGCTTGATTCATGTGGCGATGATAGGACTTTCTATTCAAGGACTATCAATTCAAAAAAATACCATTCACCTTAAAGGACAAACAAGACACATCAAATACCACTTCTTTTGGTGCGAGGGCCACACCTGCACACCCCTTTTTCCTTGGACCAGGTACCTTACTGTGATGCCTCTTAGAACTATGTATGGCTTGATTCTCATTATCATGAGATACGTAGGAACGCCCAAGCATCCCTCACGGGAAAAGCTTAACTCTCATTTCTGGTCCCTTGAGCTAAAGTCCTCCCAAGGAACTCATGATAATCTGGACTCCAGATCCTCATTCACGTCGAGTTTCATAATCACCTTTCTATGTGTACCCTGAACTCCATACTGATCCATGGTCCGAGCTCTATGACCCTAAACTAAGACCACTTTTCATCCTTTCCGTAAGACGTTAAACTGCATGACACCTCTTAGAACTGCATATGGATTGATTCCCATCCTTAGAGGATAGGTAGAGACACCCTAGCATTTCGGCTTGGGTCCAGACCTAGGGATCATCAATCTTATTCCACCTCATTTTCTTCCCCTTGGCCTGACCCCTTGTGGTGAACCATGTAACTGCAGCTTTTCCCTGAAGAAGTTTGAGATTCCCCACAATGACATTGGGAAGAAACAGCTCCCTCACTAGAGATGTCCTATATATAAGTATGAATGATCCATGATCAGACTGATCAGCCCATCTAATGTGCTTCCACCACGGTGGCATAATTTCAAGAGTGTTAGATTCTATTCGAACAGACCATCACTCCACATTCCACGCTTTGTGTTCCCCCCTTATCCGGACCCTCATCCCCTTTCATGTATTTGGTAACCCTATAAGATTATGAAATCTCGACCTATGGCCTGCCTATTGAGCTGGTCCAACATTTCGGAAGACTAATGGATGAAATTCTGTGTCAAGACCAGCATTTCGAACGTGGTCAGTGGTCGACCCTCATTTGACATCCCCATTCCATGCTAACACAATAAGGATACTTTACTTCGATCACAGTCAACAATTATTCTTTATGGTCAAGCCACCCCCAAAGTGTTCTGAATCCTTGGTATCGTGATTCACACCTTCCATTCCCCTGTTCGAATTTATTCCAACACCCCTGGAGTTACTCTGTTCGTGCACAAGGGAACATTGGGAAAGTAGTTATTCCCCTTTTCGGAGGGCTCTATTCTCCAGTCAGGTCTCCCTCTTATCATTCTAGGAATCCGAATCGATTGTTCGAACCTTGGGTGCCCAAATATTTATTGATAATCCTACATTCAAGAGAAGTAATGGAACGATGTTGAAAGCGTTAAACCAACTAAATGAGTAAATGAGTCTATTCATACACTTATCCATACTTCTAGTTCAGAATAAGAAGAAGAAATGATAAATGGGTTTATGAGATCTTCCAAAATAGGGCCGTTGTGGGTCAACTTCTTGGATGGATCATTCCAGCACCACTACCTTTTTGCTAATGGTCTCCAGAATTGCTTTCTTCCCACTGAGGACTCTCTCTTCATCAATGGCCGTAGAGCGTAGTCCACTGATCCTAACCCGTGCTTGCAACTGTTCAGTATGAAGTGCGTATATTTGATGACCCTCTTCCACTAGTTTCTCTTGGGCATCTATCAGTTGGCCCCTCAACTACTCCACAAGTTCAGAACAGTTTTCAATGAATATCTCCTTTTCCTTCCCCTACTCTTCAAGGTGTTGGGACTCTTTTTCTACCTTTATGAATGCTTGTATACTTCTTGAATCCACTTGACACTAGGAAATGTCAGAGCGTTAGCTGGTCTCATGCAGCTTCATAGCCCTGTAATCACAGACTGTCGAATGATGGTGCTGAGTGTCCACCCCTCCAGCGCATAGAAATCATATCCGGGTTTGGAGTGATCCCACCAGTTTCAACCATTCTATTTGGGGCTGACCGAGAAAGAGTTTGATGCACTTACACCCTTTGTACCGCGTTATTTTGCTCTCCTTTTCCACCTCCGAGTCAGAATCATCTGTGTCCTCGGGTTCTATAGACTGATAGTCAGGGAAGGAAGCCATGATACCAGCAACATGGTCTTCTCCGGCCGCCCCTCATAAAGGGTTGAGATCTTCAACGCCTGGGTGACCGTCCCCTCTTGCCTCAGTCTCAATAGATCCCTCACCGACATTCGGCCCTGCCCCGACATGGGTACTGCTGAGGTCCACCGCACTTTTCTCACTGAGTGTTGGGGCCAGCTCTGTTTGAGAAGTGTGCCTTGAATGGGATGACACATTTAAAGTTGAATCAATCGTGGACGACCCTTGTTCGGCATCCCAAAGGGCCTCCAAGGCTATGATTACTACACAAACAATGAATATCCTCATCAATTGAGATCTCCATGGTAATTAACCGGTGTTGATGTAATATAATTATAGGACCCTAGAGCATTATCCTCTATTGTTCTGGCTTCTACATGAGTTTCCATTATAGGGGATCCCTCAGCGCTCGTCAGCTAAATAATGGGGGTCGGCTCCCCACCTTGTTCTACCGGTGCCTCCTCCCCTTCAAATGGAGCCACTTGGTTGGCGCCCATATTCTCATGAATAGGATAGGGATACCTAGTTGAGGGATATGAATAAATGATGAGGGGAAACACTAGACAAGGGTCGAGACATACCTCATGTAGTTTTATTTTATCTACATCAGATTCAATGATTTCTCCACTCTCTCGGAGACTCCCTTGGTGGGACGCCCCATAAGATCCTCAACCTTCATGATCCCCTTCTTCTTCACCCCCTCCTTCACCTTCTTCTTATTCCTCCTCTTCTACCTCATCACCCTCCAGCTTATCATCACTATCATCATCCCCTTACGACATCTTTTCCGGATCATGCTCCTGGCCGAGCATAACATTCACCAAGAAAGATGTTTCCTCACACCAACCTTGTTGTCATGAATACATGTCCATGGCCATCAGATATGTATGCCGACGATGAAAGTTCACCCTATCGACAACCTGAATGAGTCTAACATCTGGTAGCTGGATTCCGTCTTACATTATCTTTTTCCAAAGAGGTTTGGTACCCATCGACTATTGCAAGGTCATCCAGGCTGACCACAGAGCTGTGAAGATCGCGTCATAAGAAGTTTGAAGCAGATACCTTATGTAATTCCCTAGGAGTTCCCTAGCTAGTACATGATCCTCTCTCCCCCTAGGCGATGGGGGCTTGTCCGCGCCGCACGATGTCCTCGCTATTGAAGTCTTGGCCTGTGCATTCCCAGTTTCCTGACGTGCTTCCGACCTTTCCTCCCAGCTGCTCCCTACCTAATCTCACACCGCCTTGGTTCTACACTGGCTACTTTGAGATGCTGAAATCACTTCCGCAAAATCCCCTTAGGGTATGATATAGCCTAGGGTTTGACATATTCAGTTGAGAGGCCAATATCATATTTAGTGGGAGGAAAGGTGATAACGTCTCCAGAGCCTTGGGTCGTGAACATCAGCCACATTTGGTGAAGAACGGAGGGGTGCCTTTCCTCCCAAACATCTGTTTGTACCTTCTTCGGCATCTTATGAAGGCATAATAACTTCATGCAGAACCTGGAAGGCACATAGGGATCACAAAAGATCTTCCCATCAATCTGGTCCAAGAGCACCCCACCTATGATACTATGGAAGTATTCCCTTTCCTCCAGTGATCCTTGCCTGTTATTTATCATCTGGCCTATCGGGGTGGGGAATGGGGTGAATGTGAAGTTGGCATGATTGCTGATTATGATCCCTACTCTCTCCTCACTGAGTGTCAATGGAGTGACCCTAGAGTTGTTCATCAAGTAAAGTCACATGATATTACTTGGAGGACAAATGGTGTTCAGGAAGGTATACCTGCCACAATGGGTCGTGACCCAGCTATAAAAGATTTGGAAGGGGTCAAAAATCCTCCTTGGTGACCCTCCTCTTGAGATGCACCCCAAAATGGCATATAGATGGGCTAGCATGGGGACTCCCAGATTAAATCATTGATTGGAGGCCATAATGCCGGCCATCACTAGGGTCGCTGGACGAACTCCCATCCTTGTGTCCCTCACTGGTAAGAGCCACCTACTCTAGAAGGTGAAGAGAAATCTGGTGTACTAGATGTTTGGTTCCCGACTCTCGTTTATGCTGAATCCCCACAACTGATAGTCCCCCGCCTCCAGGATCTTTCAGTATGATTTGATTTTTCTACTCTGTGCAGTGGTCAGACACCGTCTCCCTCGCCCAGGCATCTTGACCTCCGGATCTGTTTGCAGGAACGCGCTGAACCATTTCTTGTAAGCGATGTCCTTCAAGAAATCATTGAACCCTGCCTCTCCTTAGCCAGCTCCAATAGGTTCCATGTCAGCATAGGGGTTCGTGATCCATCTCCCCAAGTGTTCCTCTTCAGGAGGAATTCATCGTACTAGTGCCCATCCAAAGGGATTCACCCAATGCAATGAATGTCTGAAATGCTGATGCCAACTTCCCCATGATGAAGATGGAAGGTATTGGTATTAGGGGACCATCGAGGGAACAACTCTGGATCGAGCTCAGGATGGGTAGTACACATACACCACATGCAATAAATAAGTGGTGAACAATGGAATTCTCACGGAATTAAAAGTGAGATAAGAAACCCCTTACCTTGTACTTTTCCTTGGTTGGGGGTAGGTTAACCTCCTGTATAATGTAGAAATAACTGTTATTAAATTATTCATGAATCATATACATTAATATGATATCATATATGATCTTTTAACATTTCTTTTTTAATAATATCATAGATTTATCGTCGTTTCAGGTGTTAACTTACTCGTTTTATTTTATATGTTTTGTTACGTAAGCCATGTTTGTCATGGATAGGTTGTATATTATTCATATCAAGAATGATATCAAGTCCTTAAACGTTATTTTTAAATAATCAAATGATAATTATACTTGAATGGATACGATAGAGAATGAATCTCATCGCGTTCGTGGAGATGGTAGTCCGTACGTACGCACGAGTGACAATATCATTCTTTTGATATTAAAATAATATATAATTGGATGGTATATCATATATACAGAATCATTATCATGTTATATTTATTATTTTCATGAGTTACACATCATTATTATACCCACCCAAATAATAATATATTGAATAACAATTCCACCACGATGTGGAGACGGTAAGCCATACGTACGCACGTATGGTGACATGTTATTCAAAGGGTGGATAGAATACTGAATATGGTTGTACCATATTTATAATAACATCACAGTATATATAATATATTGGAGTTATTTTTTTAGAATGTTAATAACAAAGAAAGAAGAAGTGGAAGATGAAAGGAACTTGAAAAGGGGTGGTGAAAACATTACTTCTTCTTCGGGTTCTTCCTTTGGATTTGATCAAAAGGGCTCCTTAGGATGGCTTTATGATCAAACTAAGGCCTCTAGGTTGTAGTGAGGGAAGTTGAGAGAGTATTTGGGCAGGGTTTGGCTGATCCAAAAGGCTTTGAAGGTGTGAAGAAATGAGAAGGATGACTGCCCTTTTATAAGAGGGGTGAGGGGCACCTTTGGAAAAGCTAAGAATATTAATTTATAATTAATTCATATTCTGTTTATAATGGCTCCAAAGTTTATTATTAAAAGTTTAAGGTTGGGATAGGTCGAAAAAAATTCAACCAATATAATTTAGATTGGTTTGGGTCACTATATTAACCTTATCTTTTAGTTTTAACTCTTAGTTAATTAGTTTGTCATTTACCATGTCACTTTGTATTTTTATATTATATAGTTAATAAACTTACTATATACATACAAGCGACCCCCAAGGAGTCCAGTAATGCTATACCTATCATGATATAAGTCTCTTGGCCGAACCTTAGTTTTTTAGAAATTTAATATCAATTAATAATATAATATTTGTTTTAAAAACTTTTTTATGTCAATTTTGACACTATTCAATAGTTGATTTTTTTGAAACTCATAATAGAATGATAACTTCGAACAAAGTCAATTAAATCAATACTAATATGTCATATTATCTTGGAAAATTAGTGTAATCCATTAAAAGTATTAAATTATATTTATTTGGGTTTGTGTCATAAATATATTAAATTTTTTAATGACTAAAAATTATAAATATAATATAATTATGTAGGAAATATTATTAGCTTTCTAATTAATATTTACAATCTAATTTTTCTTATGTATAACCCTATATTAAAAATGTTTTAGTAAATAAACTTTGATTTTAACCCTTTTAACTCTTCTTTGAATTCAATAATAATAAATGTCCTAATCTAATCCAAGTGGACCTAAATGATAATATTTTATTCCTAAGGTTGTTTTTGGTCGAGATTCACTTGTCCAATAGAAATAGGACATGTGTTAGGGTAATATTAAAATCATTTTTACCCATAATTACCCTATTTACTTTTAACCGTGGTAAATAAAAGAAAAAATTTACTATTAACCAAAAATTATTTTCATCTCATTGAACTGCATTTTACTTCTGGATATTAACTGTATCTATCATATTTTAGAAATTACATTCATATAAGTGGTAGAATTAAGTTTTATGAAAAATTCAGCCTTTTTTTAACTACCACTTAGTAGTTTCACTATTCATAAAAAATTGAAGTTTTTCAGAACAATGCCAAAATTTCACCCTAAGCTATAATTGATATTCTGAATTCAAAAATGATGTCTATTTTACAAAATTCTAAACATATATGTTGAATTAATTAATTTTATAATTAATTCCCGCTATCACAACAAATAGCGTGTTTTTAAGAAACAATATATATCAAAAGATTGACAATTGTTTAGGTCCAATTTCAAAGTCAAATTAATTCTAAGGAACACCATTGGATAAAATGGTAAAAATATATTCTAATTATACATTAAACCAACTCAATAATGTTATTTATCACTATAAATTATTTTGATTTAAAAAGTTGTTTTTAATTAAAATTTATTAATTTTCACTATTCATCAAAATATAAGTGTTATTCGAAAAGTTCCAAAATTTCATCCTAGGATAAATTCGATATTACGAATCCAAAAATGAAGTCTATTTTAAGAGATAGAATTTATAAAATTTCAAAAAGTAGGTATTACTATTCATAATGGCTAGTTTGATTGGTTGTGGTGTGTTAGAATCTCAAAGTTGCGTACAATGCATGTCATTAAATTATTCGAAGGAAAATGTATCGTGGAAGTTTGGGGTGTTACATTCTCCCCTCCTTGAATAAATTGTGTCCTAGCAATTTTTAAAATTGTGCTTCTGAATATAATGGAAAGTCCCACATCGGAAAAAGAGTCAATAAAACTATCACTTTAAAAGAAAGAAAGAGAGGTATAAAGGTCAACCAAGATAACCCATACTCAGATTACATGTAGGAAAACCTGGATATGGATGATAAACTAAGTGTCAAGTTCTGATGGAGAGGGATAGAAATCCTGATTAGGAGAAATTTAACAATAAGAAAACCACAAACTTGTGTTGGGACAAACGGCCATTAGTCTCCTAGTAGGAAAGTAAACGGACAACATTTTTTTGTTTTAAGTTACATTACATAAGGATAAGGAATTCATTTATGATATTGACTAAGAATATAAAGATATATACTTACATTTTATGTAGAGTTTCATTATTTAATAAATTTCCACCACTAACTCATTTTTTAAACGATGAGTATTCAAGAAGACTTGGTCACACTGGAAGAGCTAGAATAAACTTCTATAGAATCACATGATCCATGCAGGATGAACTATATATTTACATTGTCTTTAGAGATTAATCAAAACCAAAATGGTTAGTACAAGATCTAATGACCCCTAAAGGATATTCCTTGAGAGAAATAAACACTAATCTTAATTTCCAAAATTAAACCAACAATACCCCAAAGTTAAACAAATACCATTAAATAATCAATTTTCCTTAAAATCCTTCAATATAATCAAAACTAATATTGAAAACCAAAACGTATTAAGAATTTAGTCTTCCATGTTAAATTGTATCTCCAAATGACATTAATTGCTCATAAAGTCACATACTTAAAAGTAATTAACCTAATCATTTCCATAAATAACCCAAATCATTATAAATCCACAATAAAAACATAGATAAAAATCCACCATTACTCCTCAAATGAAATCCCAAACTATTCTATTATCCTAGGACATATAGTGTTCACACCAGAGAGAACAACTTCCAAAATAACATTTATCACTTAAAGACCAAATCATTTTCCAATACTAAGGGTATTCATTTGATAAGACATAATATCCCAAATAAAATTATTATTGATCCATAAAATCATTTAACTAAAAATAATAGTCACACTAACTAGGGACTTCACGTAGTCCAGTGGTAGGCGATAAATCCCAATCGCACTGTGGTTGTGTGTTTGATTCCCACAGCTTTTTCCGATGGGACGGGTTGTCACACGGTCTCCGTGTTGTCCCTTTTCAAAAACTATATTTTATAACATTATCAAGATGAGATAAATTCCTCAAAATAACCATAACATAATTTAACCCCAAATTTTATGTCATACCATTCATTTTCATCCCAAATTATAATAACTTTTAATTGCCTCAAACCCAATGATCATATAAAACCAAATGGTTATTCATAACTATATCCACAAGAGAAAAGATAATTATTCCTCAAATATCATTCTCACATGGAAAACTGCAGGGTTACAAATACAAGAGAAAATTATTCCAAAGTAAACCCATAAATAAGGAGCACTAACACTTTTTAAACATTTCTCCAACCATTTATTTCCACATAGCTTCTTCATTGACCATGAAAATATACTATATAATAGGTCATTCACTCGTGTAATGGTTAGGTCCCCTACATTTACGGCAAATGACTGTAAATGGAATCTTGGGACCATTTTTATCTTCTTCCATATTACTCTTCATTTTTCTTCGGCAATTCTTCACTTTATGTCCTTCCTTTTCTCACGTAAAGCATTTCCTTGTCCCGTTGAGACACTTTCCTGGGTGTCTCCTTCCAAATTTCATACATGATGGAAATTGAGGATTCCTTTCTCCATGGTCTCCACTGCTGGAGCTCTTATCATTCATCTCCTTTCTTTTCTTTGTTGAGTCCAGGAATAGGTTAATATATATATTGTTGATCATATTTTTGGAAAATTGATTTGGTATAAAGACGATATCTTTTATGGCTATCAACATTCCATTTTTCTGATCATTTCCACCACCATTCCCACCTTGTACATCATTCTAAAAGTCACTATGACTTCCTTGGAATCCAGCCATTGACAAAAACTATTAAGCATTGTGTGAGTAATAGTAGTCATTCAATCATTTAGAGATTAACATGTCACCATATTCTCAATTTGAAACACATTATGATTAACCAAGGTCATTTACTCTCATCTTATATATATAATAATTTAAATTGGTTTGTAAAGAAAATGTAAATTATCCTAAGCATATACCCTGGGAGTGTCATAACAAAGAGTGCTGCAAAGCCCGTTGTTGTGCACTAGTTCCTGTTCGAGTCTAGCTCAAAGCGGCGTTTTCGGGTTTTACCCATAGGTACATCTGTGCCAAAGCCGCCTCTACCTGCTCGTATCTAGACCGGGATGTATTGATCGGAAAACTCACAAAATCTCTACAATACCAAAATTCTAGGAAGTTATTCTATACTAATCCTCAAAGTTCATCTTAGGTCTACATGCCCTAATCAGATTTTATCTTAATCTAGCTTCCAAGGTTTGTACTAAACTTCCTCTGATACCAACTGTAACGCCCCGACCCCAGTTACCCAGAGTCGGTGCATTATTACATAACATTGGCATGATCACAAGAAATATCATGTCTCGAAAGACGGATTAGTTGAGTAGCTTTGTAAACACTAGATAAAATCAAAAAAAATTACAATACATCATAAAAAAACATCTTGTCTTCATATCCCCTCATAATATCCCTGCAGGTCATTCATAAATTATTTCTTCATAATCCTGGGAAAAAAATAACACATTGAAAGGGGTGAGCTCAAATGCTCAGTAAGGATAACATTATAGTAGAAGCTTTCATAGATAAGAAAAAACACTTAAGGCAGTTTATAACCAAAACAAAAGCCTTTTTAAACATGAACATCAGCATAAAATGGAAAAGATAAAATTAAATAATGTCATTTACTTACTCACATGGATATTCTACTAGTTTAATGATCACATTCAATATCAATAACCACTTTCATAATGATGGAATGCATAATTCCAGACTATCATAACCACATAGCCAAGGTCTCGTGCCAAGACTACAAATAAAGTTTTTCCAAGGCATTGTGCCAAGACACTAGTTTGTCTCATGAGACCTACCGATACATCGATGAGCTATAGCGGGCTCCACCTGTCACTTATTAAGTCCAATTCATTCCCCATATGAATAGGTTTAAACATAACATAAACATTCGTATAAAAACTAGCATATGAAATGTCAAGACATTAACAACAAACCATGAATGGTATAAAAATAGCACATCCAATGTCAAACATGACTCATTAGATACAATATGGAAGATTGTATTGTATCACATTAACCTCAATCAAAAATAATTAAGGATGTTCACATAGATGTAAATAATCATCAAAACTATTTGAGAGAAATATCCCCTTTTTCTTGAAATCATTTAAAAGTCACACTATTTGTCAAGAAGCCATTTAAAATAGATTTTTGAATCAAAGTGTCCCATACCCCTTTGAAACTTTCAAAAAGACTTTTAATTTTAAAACATTAATGCCCATATAAATAAATCCTTAAAACCATTTTTTAAAACATGGACATTAATGTGCAAGATTTAGAAGAATAGGTCTTTAAAACATTTAAAAATAGTATTTTAGTTAGAGATTCTAACCAAAAGAGAGACACTTGAATACAAATAATTGAGGTAATAAAAACTTTTTAATATCATGATAATAAAGGGATTCATGATATACTATGTAAAAGTATATTATATACACCACATAAAAGTGATTTGGTGTATAACAACAAAGAAGTCTGAATAGAATTTAAGTTGAGATGAAATCTCTCATAAAGGCCGTATCCTTAGGTTAAGGATAAATCAACAAAATAGTTATGTGTGACAAATATAAATACACTAAATATGATTGGATATTCAGTGTAAAACAATCAATGGATATTCACACATAATCTTGTAAAAACAACACCAATGAATTGGATGTTTAACTCAACAAATGGAGAATGAGTTAAAATTACTCTTATGAAATTCATATCGACGACTTGAGAAATTATTAACGGAGTGATTATGTGTATCAAAAGTATATCCATAGGAAAGGGGAGTGGAAATTATGACATTAGAAAATGAATAGTTATTCCACACATAATCTCGGAGTAAAATAATCAATGAAGTTTGCGTAAAGCCGAATAAATGGAAATTGAAATTTCAAATTCCCTTATCGATTAGGTAACTTATGAAACATACACCCATGAAAGAAGGATCATACAATGAACATGTAAATTCCCATAAATTAAATTATAATACTCAATGAATACAATTATGGGTTGTACACATACACTGCATGAAATAAATAAGTGGTGAACAATGGAATTCTCACAGAATTAAAAGTGATATAAGAAACCCCATACCTTGTACTTTTCCTTGGTTGGGGGTAGGTTAACCTCCTTTATAATGTTTAAATAATTGTTATTAAATTATTCATGAATCATATACATTAATATGATATCATATATGATATTTGAACATTGCTTTGTTAATAATATCATAGAATTATCATCGTTTCAGGTGTTAACTTACTCGTTTTCTTTTATATGTTTTGTTATGTAAGCCATGTTTGTCATGGATAGGTTGTATCTTATTCATATCAAGAATGATATCAATTCCTTAAACATTATTTTTAAATAATCAAATGATAATTATACTTGAATGTATACGATAGATAATGAATCTCACCGCGTTTGTGGAGACTGTAGTCCGTACGTACGCATGAGCGACAATATCATTCATTTGATATTAAAATAATATATAATTGGACGGTATATCATATATAAAAAATAATAATAATGTTATATTTATTATTTTCATTAGTTACACATCATTATTATACCCACCCAAATAATAATATATTGAATAACAATTACACCACGACGTGGAGACGGTAAGCCGTACGTACGCACGTATGGTGAAATGTTATTCAAAGAGTGGATAGAATACTGAATATGGTTGTACCATATTTATAATAAATTCACAGTATATATAATATACTGGAGTTATTATTTTAGAATGGAAATAACAAAGAAAGAAGAAGTGGAAGAAGAAAGGAACTTGAAAAGGGGTGGTGAAAACATTACCTCTTCTTCGGGTTCTTCCATTTGATTTGATCAAAAGGTCTCCTTATGTTGGCTTTATGATCAAAATAAGGCCTCTAGGTTGTAGTTATGGATGTTGAGAGAGTATTTGGGAAGGGGTGGCCGAACCAAAAGGCTTTAAAGGTGTGAAAAAATGAGAAGGAGGAGTTCCCTTTTATAAGATGGGGGAGGGGCACCTTTGGAAAAGCTAAAAATATTAATTTATAATAAATTCATATTCGGTTTCTAATGGCTCAAAAGTTTATTATTAAAAGGTTAAGGTGGGAAATGGTCTAAAAACATTCATCCAATAGAATTTAGACAGGTTTGGGTCACTATATTAACCTTATCTTTTAGTTTTAACTCTTAGTTAATTAGTTTGACATTTACCATGTCACTTTTTATTTTTATATTATATAGTTAAAAAACATACTATATACAGAAAAGATACCCCCAAGTGGTCCATTAATGACATACCTATCATGATATAAGTCTCTTGTCTGACCCTTATATTTTTTAGAATTTAATATCAATTAATAATATAATATTTGTTTTAAAAACTCTTTTATGTCAATTTTGACACTATTCAATAGTTGATTTTTTTAAAACTCATAAAAGAATTATTACTTCGAAAAAAGTCAATTAAATAAATCCTAATATGTCATATTATCATATAAAATTAGTGTAATTCATTAAAAGTCTTAAACTATTTTTATTTGGGTATTTATAATATCAATTATTTTAATTTTTCACTATTATGGTAATTACTGCATCATCATTTTGTCATAAATATATTAAATTATTTAATGTCTAAAAATTATAAATAAAATATCATTATGTAGGAAATATTATTAGCTTTCTAATTAATATTTAAAATCTAATTGATCTTATTTATAACCCTATATTAAAAATGTTTTAGTAAATAAACTTTGATTTTAACCCTTTTAACTCTTCTTTGAATTAAATAATAATAAATGTCCTAATCTAATCCAAGTGGGCCTAAATGACAATATTTTATTCCTAAGGTTGTTTTTGGTCGAGATTAACTTGTACAATAGAATGAGGACATGTGTTAGAGAAATATTAATATCATTTTTACCCTTAATTACCCTATTTACTTTTAACCGTGGTAAATAAAAGTAAAAAGTTATTATTCACCAAAATTTATTTTCATCTCATTGAACCACATTTTACTTCTTGATATTAACCGTGTCTCTCGGATTTTCGAAATTCCATTCCCAGAAGTGGTAAAATTAAGTTTTATGAAAAATTCAGCATTTTTTTACCTACCACTTAGTAGTTTCACTATTCATCAAAAATTGAAGTTATTCAGAACAATGCCAAAATTTCATCCTAAGCTATAATTGATATTCTGAATTCAAAACTGATGTCTATTTTACAAAATTATACACATATAAGTTGCATTAATTAATTTTATAATTAATTCCCGCTGTCACAACAAATAGCGTGTTTTTAAGAAACAATATATATCAAAAGATTGACAATTGTTTAGGTCCAATTTCAAAGTGAAATTAATTATAATGAACACCATTGGATAAAATGGAAAAAATATATTCTAATTATACTTTAAAACCACTCAATAATATAATTTATCACTATAAATTATTTTGATTTAAAAAGTTGTTTTTAATTAAAATTTAGAAATTTTCACTATTCATCAAAATATAAGTGTTATTTGAAAAGTTCCAAAATTTCACCCTAGGATAACTTCAATATTCCGAATCCAAAAATGAAGTCTATTTTGAGAGATAGAATTTATAAAATTTCAAAAAGTAGGTATTACTATTCATAACGGCTAGTTTTATTGGTTGTGATGTGTTAGAATCTCGAAGTTGCGTATAATGCACACCATTGCATTATTCGAAGGGAAATGTACCGTGGAATCTTGGGGTGTTACAGGGTTGGATACCATCTCATCCCGTCGAGTAGTGGATGTGAATTCCCCCTCAGTTTCAGCCCGATTGGTGATTAACTCTTGGTGGTAAGGCATTGAGATGTCTATGTGAAAAAAAATATTTTTTGCACTAAATAAATATATGGGCGCGGAAAATCAGGGGCGGGTGCAGAAAATCAGTGGCTGGCACAGAAAATCGGAAGCCAGTGTGGAAAATCCCAGTTAGGCGTGTAAACTGACAGCTGGAGTCGGCGAATTATGCACAACCGAAGCGTTTTTTGCGCAGGCAGAGGATATTTTTTCACGCACAAGAGATCCTATCTTTTCACGCGAGAAAAATACATACAAAATGGGGGACCCGTGTTTCATTTTATAGGTGAGGTGAGCAGCCTCCCGCATGCGCGAAAAGCAGATTACGCTTTCCGTTTCAGTTTTTTCACGCCACTCCAGTTTTAAGTTTGCATCGGCCTCGGGGAGTCCTGTATCTCGGTGTTTCCCTCGGAATCTGACCATTGTGGCCCCCTGCCAATCCGATAAATATGTGATGAATATGTAGACGCAGAAAAATGCTTATGAGTTGAAGAAGGTTGAAACGCGACAAAGAGAAGAATTATTTTGAACAGGCGATCCATTCTGAGGAGCCCGGAGGGGCGGTGAAAAAAAAATTCTCATCTGTGAGAAAAAAATGTTCCCCACAAAAACACTATGGGATTCACGAGTGTTTTTCACGTGAGAGTGGAATTATTTCACGCCACGGCCCTGCGTGGTTGATCTTCACGCTGCCGACTCCCAGACGCGCTATATTTTGCGCCGACTTATTTTGCTCGCAGACCAACGATCCCGAGAACCAATAAATAGAAGGCCACCCCTTTGACTTCAGGGATGAAGAATCTGAACCATCTCCCCTGCGCGGAATTCCTCTCCCATACATGCAAAGAGATGTCTCTCAGGTACTTAATATTTCATGCCAGGTCACTTGGGGGGTCCGCCTTTGCACGCGACCACTCAGGATTTATCCTCTTATAAATCCCATTGACCCCATTCTCCCGCGCGTAATTACTTCCAATTGTATGCAATCCGTTCTTTGACGTACAATTCATTTTGTGCGGGGGCCAGGCCTTTTTTGCATGCATAATCTCATTTTCACACCGAACTAGCCCCTTTTTTGCGCAATGTGTTCATTTGCACATTGGACCTAGTTTTTTTCAATCCCCACACACAATCGCGCACTGATCCGGCCTTTTGCTCACCCGATGCTCCTTTGCGTGTGCGTGTGATGTCTCTCTCCCAAAAATCTCTCACTCAACCTCCTAGGATCGCCCGAAGTAACATCAAAGTCCCCTGGACGATACCACCCATTGTGTTGATTTTCCTCATGCTTTATCGCATAGGCACGATAACGGCTATTGCTTCTTCACATAGCCACGCTAACGTGGACTCCCCAATGGTTCACTCCATGACACCCCCAGCTACGGCGTTGCCGATGCCATCCCATTCACATGGAGTAGAGGGTATCGGTTATGTAAGTCCTTGGTGTACGAAGCAAACCCACCTCGTCTAAGGTGAGGGCGTTAAACTGCCAAGAACCACCATCCTCATCACATGATGTTAAACTGTGACCTCGCACCGTGCCTCGCACACGTAGTTCCCCCACCTTGGACATTCTCCATGCCCACTGGTCTCTACGTGGATGGGATCTTCCCTCGCAGGGGATGATATCCTACTTATCAGAGTGGACTTTGTCCGTGGGGAAAGGGCAACCTTCCTTGTGTAAGCCCCTAGCTCTTCACGCTAGGGGCATCATCCCTACCCCTCCTTTCTTCTTTGGTCCCAAGGACTACGGGGATTGGGAAATGGGAACCAAACCCCTCATTTCGTCGGTACCAAATCCCTCTCCCAGAGGGATTTCTCACCACTGGGTCACCATCCTGGAGTAAGTCCCGACTTCTCGAGCTACTAACCACACAAAAACCCATGTTTCCTCTTTAGGATGCGACCACGTGTAAGCCCCACTCCACTTCCCATGGACTCATGATGTTATTATCAGGTCTCTGCAATCTCTTTTATCTCACACCGAGCATGAATCACGTGTTCTTAGAGTGAGCACCGACCATGAAATCTTCCATTGGGCCGCCTCAGAGCATAAGCCCCAAATGCCACCAACTTGAACTACAAGATCTTTGATCGTTGCCAACTCAAGGTATGTAAGAAGCCTCCATGAGGTTCAATACC
Organism: Viscum album; assembly: GCA_963277665.1. Lineage (NCBI taxonomy): Eukaryota > Viridiplantae > Streptophyta > Magnoliopsida > Santalales > Viscaceae > Viscum > Viscum album. Next base: position 1,143,639,666 of record OY728134.1, on the reverse strand, counting down.
AACAAACCATGGGGCCCCAGGTCCACCTTTACGTGGGTTCATCGGTACCACCTAAACTACAGTGTCTTTGATCCTTACTAAGGAACGGTATGTAGGAAGCCTCCACGAGGTTCAAGCCCACTATCCATTGGTCACTCTGACCCCTTCACATCAGTTCACCAACACCTCAGGAATCCTAGACTGTAGGCCCCAAATACCATCTTGAACTACATGGTATTTGATCCATTCTAAGGGAATGTACGTAGGAAGCCTCCCTAAGGTTGATACCCACCACCCAATTGGACCCCAGGTCCACCTTCACATCGGTTGACCAACACACCAATATAAACTATATGGTCTTTGATCATTGCCCAGTCATGTTTTGCAGGAATCCTCCCTGAGGATCATGCCCTACATTCGCCACCAGAACAATGTGGTCTTTGATCCTTGCCGAGGCAAGGTACTTAGGAAGCCTCCTTGAGATTCAAGCCCACCACCCATTATAACCGAGGTCCTCCTTCACGTCAGTTCACCGACACACCATCCTAAGCAATGTGGTATTTGATCCCTGCCAATGAAAGTTACATATGAAGCCTCCACAGGTTCAAGCCCACCACCCTTGGACCATAGTTCCTCTATCACGTTGGTTCACCAACACACCAACCTGAACTACGTGGTATTTGTTCCTTTCCAAGTCAGGGTACGTAGGAAGCCTCCCAGAGTTTCAATACCAACATTTTCCTCTTGAACTTTGTGGTCTTTGATACTTTACTAGCCAAGGTATGTAGGAAGTCTCCCTAAGGTTCATGCCCAGCATCCGGTCACTCTTACCATCTTCACGTTGGTTCTCCCCCATCCCACAGGAGGTTAAACTATGAACCGCATTTAGCGGTAAGCCATTTTCACTCCATTTAGTGATAAGCTGCTTTTAATCCATAAAGCGGTAAGCCGTTGTGACCTCAATCAGTGGCAAGCCGTTGAAACCCCATCTAACCTTAATTACTTGACACCTTATCCAGTGGTAAGCCTTTGCAATCCCATCTAGTGGTAAACCATTGAAATCCCCAATCGGTGGCAATCCGTCATCAGAAGAACTACGTGGACATTGATTCCCTGCCAAGGGGATACGTAGGAAGACTCTGCGAGGCTCAAGCCCAAAACCATCGTCACCCTCATGATGGTTCCACTCCATTCACCATCAAGAACCTTCCATCATCCATCCTGATTCTTACCCAAGTCACCACATCCTGGTAGGATCATTCCACCCCATTCCACATTACATTTAATAGAAATCAGGGAGCCAACCATATGTTGACCCCAACATCGGTGTTCCCTAAAGGGGTTTCCCCACTGATCCAGTCTAGTCTGTGTTCTGACCAGCCCGATCAGTCTCCACTAGACGTTAAACATGCGGCATACCCTAAGTTAAATATGGGAATCTGAGGAAATCCTCAGATACATTCCCATGGAAAATGATTCCCTGAGTCCTATATGGGATGCCTCGGGCTTTCATGCTTTTGAGAAGACCTATAATAAGGGAATAAAGACATACATTCCTGTACCACAGTGCGCAGACACGCCAATGATGACCAATGTGACTACTCCCCTGACCAAAGGTTTCTACCCTGGATGGACCACTTTGAATGTCCTGACAAAAGTAGTGTAATTAACTAGTGTCCAAGAAGATATGGTTCTAGGATGAGTTTCATGAGAAATGTATTTAATCTATAAGGGTCACCCGGACAGGGTAACTAGTTCTGAGGAGGAATCCACGAAAGGAAGAAACGACATCCCATCGTCCTGTTTCAATCAAGGAGCAGACGTCCCTAAATAAGGAGCATATGCCACCCACCTTTGGAAAGTGGGAATGCAGGGCTACAACCGTGCGTCCTCCACAGACGGATGTGCACGTGCGATCGAAAGTGTTGGAAAGACATATCATGAGATCATTCCACAAAAAGACACATATACATATTAGAATATAAATAGTGATACATAATCCATGTAGTGGTTAATAATTTTAAAAAATTAAAAGGTAAATGGAATTGAGAACTTAAAAGATATTTTAGAAAAAAAATTAACATTGGCATAAAAGAGGATATTACAGGTCTGTTCCAAATGACTTTTTAAAAATGTGAAATGAAAAACCATTAAAATACATTAAATTTCAATATAATATTAAATAATCATTCCATGAAAATAAATTGGGTTTTTATTGGCTAAATATGTAAATGAACGCAGAACATATTAAATTTAATGGAAAAAATATCATTAGTATTTTCAAAATTACCTTATAAAAACCGTATATTATAAAAAGAGTAATAAAAACTTATTTGTACTAAGTTATAATATTAATAAATAGGATTATAAAAAACATAAAATATTAGGCTTCGAGAGCCCAGTAATGGAAGAAAAATTTTCAAGATAAAATAGTATAACTCAAATAATGGTATTTTAGTTACCAATAATTCTTAATACTTGGGAAACAACTTTATCAATAGAAAAATTAAGAAGAGAAAATTATATGGATTGTAAATCAAAGGAATTAAAATAATTTGTTAAAAATATATCCATGGGTAGTGAATACATTATTCAAGAAAAACATGGTGCATAACATGTAGAATGTCTCAAAGAATTAGATTTGATACCAAGATAAATATTGTAGATTGAGTAATACTTTAATCAGAACCCCTTGAAAAGTGGTCATATCGTTAAACATAAAATAAAAGGTTCAAAAGATAATTCAATATATGATATTTGAATTGTGGGGTATATACACCACATAAATTAAATTAAGTGCATAATATAATACTTGTCTAAAAAAAGGGAAACTAACTCAAGATATAAATTTTTATTCAAAGACACTTTTATGGGGTAAGTGATAACCAAAATTAAGGTCAACCTACCCCAAACTCAACCATATAGAAAGTCACAATTCCATTATAAAAAAATTAAAGTAGGATGAATATTTTACCTGATATAAAATCTAATTTATGGAAGGTACCTCCATGTACAGATCATCCTTAACGGTAAACATGAATTCATAGTCCATTTTTACCGATCTTAAAGATATTCCTCTACATTTATATTACACTTGTTAATTCCCTAATCCAGGAATATGATTCTATTTGCAGATCAATAATTTTTTTTTCATAATTGACATAAACAGGGAGACGCATCTCAAACATCCTATCTTCCTCATCATTTGGAACACTCATATTGAAGGAATACTCGAAAATCACTTCTTTTCAGTGTATAAGAATCACCATGTATTCATAATTCTTAACTGAATCATTTTCTATATCCTCTTATAAACTATCAAATAACTCATTTTATAAAACTATTTTGGGTCAACCATCATACCACTGTGAGTCTCTATTATCTCAAAAAAGTAGATGAGACTTTCTAACCCTGGATAACAAAATCTTGGGAAACTCCTTCTAGTGATAATTCAACTAACCAAACATCTAAATTATTTTTACTATATTGTAACATTGATCTGGTGACCATGGGTTTTAGTAAGTTTATGTATTCTCTATGTTTTCTTGTTGTTTTCCGCTTTTTGCACGAAAAATTTCCAGAAACACAATTACTTTGTTTCCAATTTCTCGAGCCAAACCTATAATTTAGTTTCACCTAGTGATCATACTCAATGTCTGAAGATACCTAGTATCATGTTTATTTATCGCTCGGATTAGAATCTAGCAAGGTCCTTAACCCGGTAGGCTTCCTTTTCAATCATGGAATAAATGGTTACCAACCTTTTAGTGTCCACATACTCCACTTTATTAACATTCAGAGTAGTGAATTGATTTTTTAACTAGATAGATCTTGGGGAATATCTTGGGATAGAACACCCCCACACCTAAGAAACAATTACAATAAAATTAGTGAATGCCTATAGAAAAGAAATAATCCCTTAATCAGTACCATTTCTATACGAACAACACTCACTTGCACCAATATCAACCACCTTCCTAATTCCCTGACCTCCAAACTTTACAATATACCCATTCCAAATATCCTTAATCTCTTGAAAATAAAACGACAACATTTAATGATCTTGGACCTCCCTCCCTATTTATTTGGTTAGCCACCATGGACCAATCTAGGTCTCACCTCAAGATCATAAAAACATCCACATCCCATGGTTCTATTTTTTGAGGCCACACATTGTTCCCTTGATAAATTAAAGATTTAAATCTTTTAAAATAAATTATTCCTAGAATTGAGTCCCGCTATCAACCCTTATCAACATTTGAATGTATCATGGCCTAGGTAGCAGAAATATTAATAATGGACCCACAAAATCAAATAAAATTTCCGTTCAATATCATTGCTGATTAAATTGAGCAGAGGCTTGGATATGTGAACATATATAAGATTAGAGGAGAAATTTTATGATAAACGGTGTGGATTTGATTATCAACACAAAGGAAACATTCCATAGTGTCACTAATCATTTGAAGAATTTTCATGTTCTAGAATATAAGAGGAAGGCCGGGAAGGGAGATCCAAATAAAGAAGAAGGGAGGATCTCATTTCTAGTAAAATAGAAATACAATATAAAAATAGAGAAGTGGAAGCTAGAAATAGAGTGTGGAGTATATACCCAGGATTTGATGTCGTCATCTTCCATTGAAAAATGAATAAATTTTTTTTATGGATCTAGAAACTCAATAATTTCATGATATTGAAAACCCCAGATGTCAAAAACATAATTTTTAAACACAACCACCATGGGGATACTCTTATTGAATTGATCCCCCAAGTAAATATTCATCAATATAGGGGAAATAGTGATTTTCAGTAGATATATTAATCAAACTAACACAATCTTATTGGGACATAACTTTCATGAAGGCCACCAGTTTGGGGATGCTGGGTAGTTGTCATAGGATCGTGAAGTGGGTGAATATATGAAGATAAAAGATCAAAGGGGCCAACAGGTATCCTTTACGCCCCCCCCCCATGAGGAAGGGGGTAAGTGAAGATTCCTTGTCACATACACCATGGTTGTAGAAGGGGAAGTTGGAGATGAGAATCCTCTTAACGAGTTATTACTGAGTTGAAAACTCTTACAACTCTTCCTTAATTCCATGATTGTACATTAGACTCTTATATCACAAACATATCTATCATAATATCTTAAGTAAAAAACATAATTTTATATATCTACAGTCATATTTTTCACAAATATTCATGTTCATTAATTTTACTACTATGGATGTTTTATAATTATTTAAGAAGTTCCGCAAACATTTCTAGAGTTTTTTAGTCTTTATCATTGAATAAGAAATTTATAACAAGCTTGATTTGATTATTCTTAATAATCAATGAATGTTTTCTAAATTAGTGAATTAAATATTCATATAAAATATCTATAACAAATAAAATTAATAATTTATATCATATTACAAACGTAATTATTTTATCTTTTTAAATCATTTTATAAATTTATATAATTGTTTAAGTATGTGGTTAGACCAGCCCAACATGAACATTACCTGATTTAATGAAATATTATGATGTTGTTTTGTTATTAAATAATTATAAAAAATATAATTTTATATTATTGTGTTATATTATAATTTTAAGTATGTATAAAAAGAATTAATTGGTATATAAGTATTACACAATTCGAATAAAATGTTATCCTATTAGTACACTTATTATAAATAATTAAATTAAAGATTGTCATTTGTCGATCATGTCATTAATAGGACCCCTAATATTTAATAAAAGAAAATAAATGATACTAAAACATTATATATATCATTTAATAAAATCATTAAATCCATAATTGTAAGGCGGTGAAGGAAAAAACATGTTATGTTATGGAGGAGGTAGTCTGCAGAACTCACGAACTACAGTTTTGTTTTTATTAATGGATGGGTTATATGAATAAACAAGGATAACAATCTTAAAATAGTATCATTATAGTATATATATATGATAATGATATTATTATATTGTTGTTTCAATTATAAATTTTAAAGATGATAGTTAATTAGAAAAGCTATGTGGTTGCTAATATTCACTTTACAGGCATGAATTTTCCCTCATAGTCTCTTTGGAAACACTACTGGAAAATGTACCTATCCCCACGGTTTTAACCAAAACCGTGGGGATAGACCCCCCCTATACCCACGGTTTTGGAAAACTGTGGGTATAGGTGAATTTTCATGACCTATACCCACGGTTTGCCAAAACCGTAAGTATAGGGGGCTCTATCCCCACGGTTTTGGCAAACCGTGGGGATAGGTCCTGAAAAGTCACCTATACCCACGGTTTCCCAAAACCGTGGGTATAGGGGGGGTTCTATCCCCACGGTTTTGGTGAAAACCGTGGGGATAGGTTTGGGATAAAATACCTATACCCCCGGTTATGAAAAACCGTGGGTATAGGTCAATTTTGTGTGCGCAGGGAATTTTTTTTTCCGCAGGAAGGAATTTTTTTTTTGGCGGGAACCCTATACCCACTTTTCTTCCCTCTATACCCACGGTTTTTATAACTATATTTAACTAAATATATATATATATACATATACGTGAAGTTAGGGTAGTGGTTAGACGCGGTGTTTACAGCGAAGAGGTTGCAGGATCGAAACTCGGCGCCTGCATTTTTTTTAGGACCTATACCCACGGTTTTGAAACCGTGGGTATAGGTCGTTGACACCGTGGAAATTGTCTATGTTTTGGTGACACGGTGGCAGGACACCTATACCCACGGTTTTCCAAAACCGTGGGTATAGGCTGGGGACCTATACCGACGGCGTTCCAACCCACGGTTCCAAAAACCGTGGGTATAGGCTATACCCACGGTTTTGGGGGCTATACCCACAGTTTTGAACCGTGGGTATAGGCCGTTTTTCCAGTAGTGAAATGAAGGCCTTATGCTAACTATTGGTGACCAGAAGTATTGTGAAATGGGATAGGGTTATAAAAAGTGAAAGATGGATATTTTTTAGGATAAATTAATATTAAAGGTTAGTCTGGAATTGGTGAAGGTGTTACTCTTTTATAAGTGATGGGACAGATGTTTTTTGGAGTAACCCTTACATTTTCAATAATGCAAGGTGACTAATCAAGTGTAAAATACTAAAAAATAGGAAAAAGTGAAGATATAATTGAGTGTGGGTGAAAACTCGCCTAAAGAACTATGTTAGGAATATATTATTATTTTATAGAATTTTTTTAAATTTTTATCTTTTACTTTAAATATCTTTTACCTTAGTTTTTTTAGAAAAGTGGTGCTTTAGTCAAAAGATCGAAGCAATTTTGTTTTCAAAAAAGAGATTACATGTTTCTAAAGGACAGAGTAATATTACAATATTTTACATGCAAAGGAAGAAACTTGTCTGGGAGCTCTTCCATCTAGGTTATGTCCTAAGAATCTCTTTTATTGTCTAGACCATCTGCAACCATATTCGCTTCTCGACAGGTAAGAGTTTCAAGGAAGTTGATGTCATAAAGAGAGTGAAGGCAATTCATCCAGTGAGTAGTGAGAGACCATTCTAGATGAATAAATCCCATCCAAATGGCCTACAGTACATTAGTAGAATCACTTTCAATCCACAAGAAGTTCCAAAAATGGCGCAAGGTGAAAGATATCTCATGAATCACAGTCATCATTTTGGCTTCTAGGGAGGTTACAGTACTATATCCTCCAAAAAGGCACCCAATTATTTGACCAAGATGATTTTTGAAGATGGAGTCACACCCAGTGGGTCATGGATTTTTTCTAAAGGCTCCATAAACATTTTTTAGTCCAACCTGGGAGTGGAGGTCTCTAGAAAACCTAAAAGGTGAATTTTGGTTGTATGAAAATGGCATCAACCCGAAGACCTCTCAAAATGATAAAATATGCCACAGAGTTGTTGCAATCCTGAATCTGAATCAACACAACATCTCAAATAGTGATGAGAATTATAATTCTTCCAGAATTAATTTTGTGTTAGAAATTATTGTGAAGAATTGTATTTATATCATACCAAATCATATGAAGTAGCTCTGCAACACCAACAAGGAACATGTTTCTGATTTGTCGGGAGTTATCCATAGCAACATAATGATTTAGTTGGGCATTGATAGAGTTATGAATCAGCCATCTACAATCAAAGATGTCAAAAATATAGTTCCAAAGGGAAGTGGCAGTAGCACAAGATATAAATAAGTGATTAAGATCTTCTCTATATTGATTGAAAAGATGAAATTTTGAACAAATATAGATTCCACAAATTTGCAGATAAGAATCAGTGGGAACCCAATTGTAGGAGAGACTCCAAATAAGAGTGAGTCTTGAGGGGATAATCCAGGTCTTTTCAAAACATTTAATCCATTTAATGTCATTTTTTGGGGTTATGTAAGGAGTTATAGAAATTATTTGAATTTAGCATCCCATTGTGAGCTGCTTCCCGAATCAAATGATCATCCATTGTAGAAAAGGGGTAAGTATCAATATTTTGAATAATATTGTCAAGAAGGGTATTAATATGAGAATTTAGAACATTACTTACAATGGAGTCGTTGTTATCAGGGACATGGTTAGAGGAAATCAAAGAGATAAGAGGATCCTGTTGGATCGAATAGTAGATATATTTGTCTATTAGATGGAACAATACAAGAGAGGGGGTGAATTGTAGGTTTAAAAACCTTTGAGTTTTAGCAACAAAGAGATTAGTTTAGATGATCTTAAACTTATAAAAATATAAACACCCACAATTTTATTGAATATAAAAGGTATGATGTATTGTAATACTAATGTAAAGTAAAACAATTGTATTCAATATGAACACAATAATCAGAGTAATACAAAGATGAATGATTCTACCTTAAAGCGTATAGAATCAATCAATACGAAAAGTAATAGAATGATTGTAATTGAAACAATTACAATTGAAAATGTAAAGAAGAAAGGAAAAAATACAAATCCCTTTCTAATACAAGTAACAGCGGAAATGTAAAAGTATTACAATTCTTTTAACCCAAAGAGAAGGGTTATCCTTTCACCTAGGATAAAAGGTCTGTCTCACCAATACCTTGGTGAGCCCTCGATACGATGATCGGCACGTCTGTCTGATTATCCATGGCAGCCCTCGATATGATGATCGGCACGTCTGTCTGCCTATCCCCGGCAGCCCTCGATACGATGATCGGCACGTCTGTCTACCTATCCCTGGCAGCCCTCGATACGATGATCGGCACGTCTGTCTGCCTATCCCCGACAGCCCTCGATTTTGTAGGTAATCGGCACCTCTATCTTTCAATTACTTGAAAGCCCTCGATACGATGATCGGACGCACAAGGCTGATGAGAGAAGTCACAGTGTCTCTCTCTAAAATCTTGGTAGTTCACAGAGTCTCTTCATTCGTTCTCTTTGTTCATCGTTGTTCTCTCAGCTTCAAATGACCTCCTATTTATAGGCCTCGGGTTCCAACGGTCATATTGCCTCCAACGGTCATATTGAAATAGAAAGCATGACATCGTTTTGATTAGTTTGTAACTAACTCAACGACATCGTTTTGTTAGTACAAGAGATATATAGAAATGAAAAACATGAGTATGATTCATATGCAGAGAGAGTTTTTGACAAAGTACCAAAACAAATGATGATCATCTGAATAGAAGATTCAGTACGATACGATTAACAAAGTCAGTACGATACGATTGACAGAGTCAATACGATACGATTGACAGAGTTAATAGATTACGATTGACAGATTCAGTACGATACGATTTGTTCAGTACGATCAACATCGTACGATACGATAAACATGATAAAAGACAATTTTAATTTATAAACATATGATAGAATACATTTGTGATTTCCAAAACATGATATAGAAGTCAAAAGAAGACTTTTGACTTAACAATCTCCCCCTTTTTGGAAATCACAACACACAAAGTAAATGTAACAAGAAATACTTATCTCCCCCTGAGTTATTGAAAAAACTCTTCTGAATAAGAAATTGAATACAACTAACTCCCCCTTAGGTATGGACTTTCCTAAGGATTGTATTCGTAGATTTTCCTTAAGAGCATTGTAAAGCATTCTCCCCCTTTGTAAAACAATATTTTCTTTGTAAATATTCTCCCACTTTGTGATTTACAAAAAGAAAGGAGTAATCTTGAAATGTCTGAAAGAGTTAGTGAAGTAATACAAGACACTGGATAAAAGAAAACAGATCATAAGAGTTATTACAAAACAAAGACAAGTTCCAAAAGAAACAAATACAACAATCATTTGTTTTCTCTTTCCTTCTCCTTCTTTATAAGCTCATGAAGAACAGCTTTCATCTTCTTGATCTCCTTCTTGTCTTCAGAAATTGATTCACCCTGTGTTTTGAGAAGCTCTTGTTGATCCGCAAAAATCTGATCTTGATTTCTGATCGTCTCCTCCTGGACTCTGATTACTTCTTCAAGGGTATCAATCCTGTTTTGCAAATTCTTGTTGTCTTTGGATAACACAGAATTTTGATTCTTCAGTAAAACCATTTCATCTTTGAAAGATGAAACCTTCGAGAATTCAGATTGGAAAACATTCATTCTTTCTTGCAAGTCTTTCACTGAAGGAACATCGGCTCTTTGAGAAGACAAAAGATTCAGCCTTTCAACCGTTTCTCTATCAAGCTTGTTGAAAGCAATTGCAAGCTCATTTGATAACCTCCTTATATCTTCAATAGCTATTTCATGATCATTGATTGAGCTCTCTGTTTTGTATGACCACTTGGTCATCTTATTGCAAGCCTTCTTATGAGCAACCGAGCTTTCTGAAAGAACATTCAAATCGGCTTCTACTGACAAAACTTTCTTCCTCAATTCTTTTACAGAGCCAAACTTCTTCCTTTGATTTTCAGTAATAAAATCAATCTTCCCTTCTAGCCTCGAGAAATAAGGAATGGTTTTCTCCACCCTTCTCAAAACATGAACAATTTAATCACCCTTCTTGAGAGAGATTGTATGCTCTGAATCAGTATCCTCATCATACGATGGTAGTTCATACGATTTGCTTGAGTCAACAACTGGCTGTTTCCCTTTCGCTTTTTCTTTCTGTTTTCTTTCTTCTTACACTTTGTCACTAATGAAAACAACTTTATCAGAATGAGAAGATTGATTACCTAGCCTTTCTTGAAAAGACATTCTTTCCGGAGATTGTGCTTGATCGGCATGAAGGATTTGTTGAACACCTTTACTCGGATTTTGAACCGATTCCTCTCTACTCTTCTTTGAGTTTTGAAGAAATTCTAAAAGAAAGTATCCTTCTTCTTGTTCTATTTCTTCCATCACTTGTTTTCCTTTTTCTTTCTCAGGAAGACTCTGTACGATGGGCTCTTGATGCACTTCTTCTGTTAGTTGGGCACTGGCATCCTCAACCGCTTTCAAGACTTTAGAGACATCAAAGTCCTGAGCCTTTCTTTTCAAAAGAACCTTCTTCTTCTTTTCAGCCTGAAGGGTTTCTTCTACCCTTACTCTTTCCACAAAGGCCTCAGCAGGGTCAAGACCAAACTTCGGATCACCTTCCTTTCACTGTTCCTTATCCTTTCTCCATTTTTCTACAACTTCTTTACTGTACCTCGGCTTATTTTTCGGCTTTGAACGGGTTTGCAGATCCGACTTTTGAGTAACACCGATGGATTGAATGTCCTTGGCTGGCATAGGTGCCGATTGATTCTGAGCTAATTCAGCTTCTACATCTCTGACAAAAAGTTTTGAATTTGAATCAAAACACACATTCAGCTTTTTCATCGTACTCTTACTAATCCAATATGGCCTCAAATCCATGGGTTTTCCTTTCAAAGAAATGTTACAAAACTTCATACTTTCAAAAATGAATTTTGTAAGGATAGCTGGATACATAATCATCTGGCACTTAATCCCTCCTGTCTTGACATTCTTGATGGTTTCAAAAATATACCCCATGAGATTTACTTTTCTCATATTTACAAGATAGTCGAGCATGAATATATCAGAAACTTTCAGAGTTTCTATATCCCCTTTCCTTGGGATAAGAAAACCTTGCATCCATAAGGTTACAAAACGATTGTCCGGTGAAAGATGAGACACTTTCATCTTTTCCTCATTAATAAGAAACAAAGACTTTTCAGCATTTCCTCTATTAAATGTACCAACTTCCTCTGGTAGTTTGTGAGATGGACAAAAAGAATCTCCTTCTACAGAAACATTCAGAAAATGTGCCGCTTGTTTCATAGACATAGATAATTTTCTATCGTACACAGTGAAGTTTATAGTCATGTCTTTGTCGAAAGAAACGGTTTTGTAAAACTGACAAACTTCATCAAAAAGAAATGGATCTTGAATATCAGGCTTTTCAACACACAGATGTTCCCATCCATGGAACAAAATGATCCTCCTGATTGAAGAATCGTACGTATCGAAAAAGTCTCGGGATACTAACCTTTCTCTGTTAAAGTCTTTCTCTGTAAAAGTCTTTGAAGACATTTCGGCGGGAGTATTAGCAGAGGATTGAGACATAAAGGTGATGCCGATTGAGACATAAAGGTGATGCCAAATATGGAATCAATTTTACCCAAAAAAATTTATCAAATTTATCAAATTTTAATTTTTATATTAGCGCACTTAATATATAAAAACTGTTTCTAGACTAGGTATATTTTCAAGCATTAAATTTATTTTATTCTATTATACATTTTTATATAGTTTTTAAAATGTCCTTGATTCTATTGATACCCTCTAATTTAATAGTCTTAATATAATTTTAATATTTATTAATTTTATTTAGGTAATATGGATTTCATTATAGTTCAAGGTTTTATGTAATCCAAGCTACTGACACAATATTTAATTATGGAAAAGTATTTTATAAAATTATGGGTCATTAAACAAATCCACCATCATGTTCTTCAATATTTTTTATGTAATCATATTTCACCAGTCATCTAGGAGGAATATCCATTAGCTGGTATCTATGTATTTCTTTTCTTTTATTCCATTAAATAAACTTCTCAAAATATAGCCTTTTTTTCTTGCCTCACCATCTGAATGTTAATTCCTTTTATAATTATAATAAATATATACAAGAATTAATTTCATGTATTTATTAGAACACTAACCTATTGGTCAAACCTACCATATATTTCATCTATTGAAACATGTTTGTTTTTTTATAGATTGGTTTGATGCAGTTTTCTCTAAAGATTTCATTATTTAAGAATTTCTTTAACCTTTCTCATACTTTTTCCCATAAAAGATTACCTTTTTTGTAACACCACAGAATGATAAATGGTTAAATAACTAAATTAAATGAATCATTTAGATAAGGTGAACCTTCCTTTTCGAAATTCTACCTGATTATAACGCCATAGTTAAGCATGTTTGTCCTAGAGTGGTGACTAGGATGGGTGACCCTCTAGGATGTTTCCCAAGGTGTGTGTGAGTTAGGACAAAGAACATGATAAAAAACTGTTTTTTTGAATATTATATTGATAATAAATGATATAATTTCCTCACATTATGCTAGATATGTTCAATTATGGAATATTTGGGATTAGATCATTCATTTGAAAATTTGATGAAAATTCCAATTCTACCCTTTTAAAATTCATTGTAGTATTTCGGGAATAAATTTTTTTTCAGAAAATTATTTTGACTTAAAATTTTTTAACCGTGTTCCTGACGGAATTATATTCAAATTCTATTTAGGACATGGGAGTTGGATCGTGAATATGAGTGGATTAAATGGGTCATGAAGACAAAGCTGGACTGCACTATCCACATAGGACATCACATCACCATTTGGGTCGTATATTCTTCATCTGGGATTGGATTAAGCCCAAATGTTGAGGAAATCTTGGGGACATGTTATGGGACAAATATTAATTCTATAAGGCTGGATAATGCACACATTTTGGAGGTTAAGTATACGGTGAAAAATGGAATAAAATATTTTTCTGAGTTTTCTTTTCACACTTAAAAAGTTATTTAACCCTATCCCGCACAAACTCTATTTGAAGTGGGTTTTAAATATTTGGGAGGGCTGGTTGAGGATTTGGGAAGGTTTTTCCTAAAGGGTGTGTCTTGGGAGCCCCTCACAACTCATGGAAGAAGTAAGGCTTTGTGGAAACCTCTCTTCCAAAAAGGCTCTCATCTCCCACCGCCTCTTTGTATTTCTTTTCATTCATGTTTGTATCTTGAATTTTTCTTCAAATAATCTTCCATGTTCCTCAATTTTATTATTCTCTTAATCTTACTAATTGGGTTGGAATCAAGAGTGGATATTATAATGGGTTCCACCCTTTCAATCCATTGCTCATGCAAGACGCCTCCACGATGACTGCACCACCCATGGAAGAGTAGTTTTTTAGTGATCCATCTATCTTATACCCTCATAATTTAATTATTTTGAATCATTAAGCTACTTTAATTCAATTAATATTATCCATGAATTGTGTTTTTAAAATTTAAAAAACTAATCAAGAAATTGAAAAATTAACACAAAAACACACGAGGTCGATATTTTGTGTAAATAGTGAGAGCACGATCTTAATCAGTAATACAAGACCACATGAGATAAATTTGTAGAGTTAAAATATAATCACTGAAAACAATTCATCATAATTTCCAGAATTAATATGTTCTCAAATTAACCACTGACCATAAGTTAACCTTAGAACAATAATCAAAGCAGCTTGCTGCAATTTCATGTTCCGAAGCTAGCCTAGGGTTTACGTAATTTCATCTTTGTGGTTAAGTTAACTCTCGTAAAGTTAGAGGGTTAAAAAATTAGGGGATCATTATTAAGTGGATATTTATTTAAATGATAATGATTAATAAGTAAATGAAGAGGTATAGTTATATTGAATAGGACTTTTAAAATATTTTCTAAAAATAATCTTATTGTTGTGTCTTTTTAATCAAACTTCATTTCAATATTAAAAACAAAAACAAATGAAACCTTTTTCCAGAAAAATTATTCATGTGTTATAAAAGATAAAAAACCACTCCATCCGTTTATGTAGTGTTTTAATTCTATTCTAATTTAATTTTATAATACTTTTAATAAGTAGTTTTAATTTACTTCTTCTTTTGAGAGACAACCTTGGTCAGCCACTCCGTGGCACATAAGTACGGAAAACCCACTAATCGTTTGAGGTCGCCCATGACAACGTTCATTAAAATTGGAGTCTCTATAGGGAAGGAAATTAATTTATTCAACAAATTATAGGTTATTTTATTTTTCATTTATTTATTTTCTTCTCCTCTTTCATTCTTCTTTCCCCTTTCTCATGTTTTTTTCTTCTCCTACACTCTTATTTAATTTTTATCGGACATACTCACACTTATTTTATTTTTATTATAGTACACTTTTATTTATTTACTTTTCATCATTCATTAATTTATGACACAAACTAATCCTGAAGATCTCTTAGATCATGACCCTGAGATTGAACGTAGCCTTAGGGGACGAATCTGACATTTTGAGTCTACAAGAATTTTCAACATTCAACCAGTTGTAGAATTACTCCAATATCAGAACATTGAAATTGTTATAAATTAAAATTCAAAAATAAAAGAATAACCAATGTCTGAAAATAATGGAAATGAACTTAATAGAACCATTCGAGAATTGTCTGCACCCAATATTAATTATCTACCAAATTGCATTGCATATCCAAATCTTGAATCGGAAATTGAACTGAAATATGGATTAATTCACTTGCTTCCAATGTTTCATAGCCTCTCTGGTGAGGATCCGAATAAAAAACTTTAAGAATTTAATGTGGTTTTCTCAAACTTAAAAAAAAATGTTTCTGATGATCAAATCAAACTAAGAGCTTTCCCATTCTCAATTGATGGAGCTGTGAAAGACTAGATGTATTATTTACAACCCGAAGATGTAACTTGTTGGAATGATTTGAAATGTCTTTTCTTGCAGTGATTTTTTCCAGCATCAAGGATCAATTCCATTCATAAATAGATTTATGGGATCAAACAAGCATAAGGGGAGTCAATGTATGAGTATTGGGAGCGATTCAAGAAGTTGTGTGCATGTTGCCCACATCACCAAATTAGTGAGAAACTACTCATCTAGTACTTCTATGAAGGACTCACGCCTATAGCAATAATCATGGTGGATGATGCAGCTGTAAAAGCATTGGTGGACAAGACACAAGTAGTTGCAAATGCGTTGAGAGAAAAAATGGCCCAAAACACCCAACAATTCAGTGATCGAGGTACACCACATCTCAGGGGAGTACATCAGGTAAGTCCTTCTTCTCTTGAGAGTCATTTGATTGATACCAAGTTAGAATAATTTAAAACTATGGTGAGATAGATTGTATTGGATCAAAAGACATCCCAACCCCCTCTTTCAAGGCCTTGTGGCATTTTCACTAAGACAAGCCACCCAACTGACTGTTTCCCACAACTACAAGAGATAGAGAATTGTTTAGAAGTATTCCCAGGGAGACCTTATCAGCATCAACAACCATATCCCCAAAAGAAGCTTGATTCCTTTGCACCAACATACAACCAAGGGTGGAAGGATCAATCAAACATGAGGTATTAC
Source organism: Viscum album (assembly GCA_963277665.1). Taxonomy (NCBI): domain Eukaryota; kingdom Viridiplantae; phylum Streptophyta; class Magnoliopsida; order Santalales; family Viscaceae; genus Viscum; species Viscum album. Next base: position 1,143,623,139 of record OY728134.1, on the reverse strand, counting down.
TCTGGACAACAATAAAGGCCACCCATTCAGCAAAACTTCTAGCAGCCTCCACCTTACCAATAGGGATTCGTACAACCCCAAAGAAGATTTCAAGCCCAAATATCAACAATCCAACAAAAAGGTAATCCCCCGACAGAGGTAGATTCTAATACTAATGATCTTTTGAAAAAAATTGTTTTTAATCAACAGAATGAGCTGAAGAGTCATGGTTTGGAGCTGAGTGAGTTGAAGACTCAATTGAGCCACATTTCTACCGCCCTCCATGAATGTGTAAGTAATAATTCCAAAAATATACCTTCCCAACCCAGTCTAAATCCAAAGGGGAATGTTAGTGCCATCACATTGAGAATTGGGAAGAAAACAACTGATGATTCTCTACCTACCATTCCACCGGGATGCACCTCAACTCAAAAAAACCCAATTCCACATGAAATAATGAGCAACACAAGGAGAAAGATAAAGGAAAGAAAAAGATTAATGATGTTCCTCCTAAACACCTTCATTTTCCAAAGAGGTTTGTTCAAACCAAGAATATGGATGAAGAAGAAATGTAAAAGGAGGTTTTGGACACATTCAAGCATGTGGAGATCAACATTCCTCTACATGCAGCCATTAATCAAATTCCAAGGTATGCAAAATTCATAAAAGAACATTGTACCAATCAATGAGGGCTCAAGGGAAATAAAGGGATCAATCTTGGAAGGAATGCGTCAACACTCATTACACCAACTCTAGCAATATTGACAAAGTGCAAGGATCTAGGGACATTCACCATACCATGATCCATAGGGGAGTTGCACTTTTTTGATGCACTTTGTGATTTGGGAGATTCCATAAATGTGATTCCTCACTCATTATTCTCTTCTTTGAAGGTTGGTGAGATAAAACCGATGAGAGTAGTGGTGCAGTTGGTGAATAGAGCTACAACATATCAAGCGGGAGTCCTTGAGGATGTACTTGTCTAGGAAAGAGACATGATCTTTCCAGAAGATTCCTACATGCTTAAAATGGAGGATGATCAGGAATTTTCTCATTCCCCCATTATCTTAGGTAGACCCTTCCTCAGAACTGCAAAAACTATCATAAATGTCAATGAGGGTACACTTTGCATGGAATTTGGGGATGAAGTTGTGATATTTAATGTTATGGATTCCATGAAGTACCCCATAGAGGATCATTATTCATTTGTTATCTCCTATTTTAAACCACCAATTAGAAACCACATGTATTTTCATTGTCCTATTCATAGGGGGATTATGAGTATTGGATCTACTTTGATGTTTAAGTGTCCTTCCACACCTATTTCTATTGCAAAATAATCTATTAGATTTGATTTTGAAATGGAATCAAATTCTGATTTTGATCATGTGAACTCTAATTATGACATGGCTGTTGAGTATGCTGATGGATTTGATGCTTTATTCTCTGATTTTTATGATGTATATTCTGATACTGATGCTCTTTGTGCACATATTTCAATTCCTTCTATGTCTCCATCCATACACTACCCCCATACACTATAACTCAAGCCATTTCCACCAAATCTCAAATACTCATACTTGTTGAGTAGTGAGAAATTACCTGTTATCATTGCTAAAAATATATCTTTTGAACATGAAGAAAAACATTTCAATCATTTGAGAGAGAACATCAGGGCAATTGGGTGGACCTTGGCTGAAATTTTAGGTATTAGCCCCTCCATTTTCATGCATATGATTATTTTGGAGGATAGAGATAAACCAGTTAGGCAGCCATAATGGAGACTAAATCCAACACTTTTGGAGGATGTTAAAAAATAGGATGAAAAATTTCACAAGGTAGGTATAATCTATCCCATTTTAGATTCTCCATGGGTAAGTCCTATTCAAGTTGTACCTAAGAAAAGTTGTGTTACTTTTGTTAAAAACAATAAAGAAGAGTTAGTTCCAATGAGGGTGAAAAACAGTTGGTGTGTGTGTATTGATTATAGGAAACTAAATCAATCTACTCAAAAGGACCATTTCCTCCTCCCATTTGTTGATCAGATTCTTGAGAGACTTTCTGGGAAAACAGATTATTGTTTCTTGGATAGATATTCTGGGTATTTTCAGGTTTCTATTGCTCAGGGGGATTAGGAGAAGAAAAAATTCACTTGTACTTTTAGTACGTTTGCCTACCGAAGGATGCCATTTGGACTTTGCAACGCCCCAGGTACCTTCTAGCAATGCATGGTGAGTATTTTTTTCTGATTTTATTGAGACCTGCATGGAGGTATTCATGGACTATTTTACAGTGTATGGGGCTTCATTTTATGAATGACTATGTAGTTTAGGAAAGGTGTTGAATCATTGAATTGAGAAGAGTATGGTCCTTAACTTTGAAAAGTGTCATTTCATGGTATATTATGGCATTGTCTTAGGGCATGTAGTGTCAAAACACGGGATAAAGGTTGATAGATCTAAGATAGAAATTATTTCATCCTTACCCTATCATTCATGTGTGCGTGATGTTAGATCTTTCCTAGGGAATGTGGGATTGTTTCGACGCTCCATCAAAGATTTCAATAATATTTCTCTTTCTATGTCACACTTACTTCAAAAGGATTCTGATTTTTCATTTTATGATTCTTGCAGGACTTACTTTGATGAGATAAAGAAGTTTATGACCACTCAACCTATCATAAAACCCCCACAGTGGGAGATTCCTTTTGAGCTTATGTGTGATGCCTCCAATTTCGTGGTTGGAGCTATTTTATCTTATAGGGTGGAGGGATGTTCACGTCTGATCACTTGTGCATTGATGACAATGGATTCATCCTAATAAAACTACAAAAACACAGAAAAGAAGTTTCTTTCTAACATATTTTCATTAGTTAAAATTCGTTCATATTTATTGGGATCTCAAGTAGTTGTTTTTTCTGACCATGCAGCTCTAAGGTAGCTGTTGAAGAAGCTTGATGAAAATCCCAGGATGATCCGATGGATGCTCCTTCTTTAGGAATTTGATATTGATATAATGGTCAAAAAGGGGTAAGAAAACTTGGCGGTAGACCACATGAGTAGGTTTACTCACACACTAGATGATGACACCAGGGACCAGGTACCACATCAGGACACTTTCCCTGATGATCATCTTTATTCCATCTCAGGTTCACATCCTTGGTATGCAGATTTAGTTAACTACCTTGTTGCCTCAGAAATACCTGAAAATTTAAAGAAAAATCAAGTCCAAAAATTAAAATGTGAGTCTTGGTATTATGTTTGGGATGATCCATTCCTCTGTCGCATGTGTATTGATCAAGTTACTAGGAGGTGTGTTCCTGATCATGAGTTGGAGGTTGTTTTACATTTTTGTCACACACTTACTTGTGGTGGACACTTTAGACCCCAACAGATAGCTAATAAAGTTTTGGACTCTAGATTATATTGGCCTATCTTATTCCATGATGCCCATGTGTTTTGTAAGTGATTCTCTTGTTGCTAACACATTGGGAAAATTTCTAGGAGACATGAGATGCCCCAACAACCCATACTGTTCTATGAGATTTTTTATGTATAGGGTATTGATTTTATGGGTCCTTTTCCAAGTTCATTTGGATTATTATATATTTTGGTTGCTGTTGATTATGTGATTAAATGGGGGGTGTCTAAGCCCACCAGGATTGGTGATTTTCATGTTGTTGTGGACTTTGTCAATGAATAGATTTTTTGCAGGTTTGGAGTAGCGAAGGCCATCATCAGTGATCAAGGAACACACTTCAGCAATCCGAATTTTTCTTGTCTTCTTCGGAATTATGCGGTGACACACAAAACATCAACACCAAACCTCTCTCAAACTAATGGCCAATTTGAGGTTTCAAATAGGGTATTGAAACCAATTTTGGAGAAAACATTGCAGCCAAATAGGAAATATTGGATAAATCACTTGAATGATGCATTTTGGGCTTATAGGATAGCATACAAGACACCCATTGGTATTTACTCATTTCATATTGTTTTTGGGAAAGCATGTCATCTCCCCTTGGAGGTTGAACATCGGGATTATTGGGCTATAAAGAAATTCAACATTGATTTGGCCCAAGCTAGCATCCAAAGGAAGCTGCAAATTCAAGAGCTTGAGGAAATTAGTTTGTCTTCATATGAGAACTCAATGCTCTAAATGGAAAAATCAAAAGCAGCTCGTGATAAAATGATCCGACAAAAGGAATTTCATGTTGGAGAGAAATTCATTCTCTATAGTTCACGACTGAAGCTGATGCCTGGTAAGTTGTGTTCTAGGTGGTTAGGTCCTTATGTTGTGGCTAATGTGTTTCCTTATGGTGTAGTGGATATTACACAAGAGGAAACAGGAAAAAGCTTTACACTCAATGGGAAACATCTGAAGAAATACATTGAGGGACTTCCTTCTGATGCAGTGGATTTTGTCACACTACATGACCCCATAATCACTTGAGAACATCAGGCTATTCCTAACACTTTAAATTCGTTATTCTTTGTTCTATTTAAAATTATACATTTCATGTTCTTATATCATCTCATCAGTTCACATTGAGGACATTACAAAATTTTATGTGTGGGGGAGGTAACCCTTTAGTTTAGTAATTTCAATTGTTTTCCTGTTTAAAAAAACAAAAACAATTGTGTGTTTTTCAAATTTTGGGTGTTTATTTTTCAATTTTCTGTGTGATTTTGAAACTTTTGAGCTGAAATGATTCTCAAAAATCCTTTTGAAATCCATATCAATAAGTGAACAAATTTTTCCTTGGAAACTAAGCTTAAATGAATGCTGAAATGACTTTGTTTCAAGTTCAAATATTTAGTAATTTCATGAAAATTACACTAAATTTTGAATCCCATGCCACATATCACTGTATTAATATTTGAAATCACTTTCTTGTGAGGCTTATGAACCATTATTTTCATATTCATAACATTCACCTCACTTCTTGATAGAACAAAACCATGCTTAATTTAACTAGAATTTGATTTATTCCTGTCAAAACATGAGGGTTTGAGGTACTTATGTTTAAATGATTGAGGCATTTGTTTGGTATTAAAGCCCTTATTTCAATGAATACTTTTTCTATAATGGACTAACATGAACATTTAATCCTTTTATCCCTTAGAATCCATGAACAACCTATTAGGTGAGCAACATTACAAGCCAATTTTCCATATTCAACCAACACTTTAAGTGAAATTGAATAATATAGTTGAACAGAAGTGTGGGGGAAGATATCTTGTGTTGTGATACCACATTTTGTGATACATTGGGTGGAAAATTAAATTCTAAAGAGATGTGTTTACTGCTGAAGAAAATCATTATATTGAATGCTATTTTTTTCTGGAGCATTCATGATAAGTGAAGTTGTGCCTTTTTTGGATCTTCTAATTGTGGTAGAAAGTTGTGCCTATCTAGAGCTTTCGGGAAAATCATGTTTGAGAAGATTTACATTTTAGTTTTTTATTGATGAATGGTGTAAAATTTCCAGGACTTTTTATGACGATGGACCTAAATTGATACTATGGGGACTAATGAGGAGACCATATTTAAGTGAATATCTGATTAATGTAATTTTTCTTCAAAAAGAGTCAAGCCATCCTCATTCAGCCGTAGAGTTTTTCACATATAAATCCTCCCGACCGAAAGTCACAGAACAACCCTATAAAGTACTCATGATAAACATATTTCCATGAATCCCATTGGGTGGTGATGTAGAAATTTATCCAGCCTATGGTGACCCTTGTATGAGTTTCGATGATAAAGATATTGCAAAAAAATTGATATTTGTGTGATAAGTGAAAATTCAAGCGAGGTAAGAGTTTTGTGCATGGGAGGATAAATGAAGTGGAAATATATTAAATGATATAAATGGATAACATGAAATAAGGTTTTTTATGAGGCATGATATCTTTTATTTCTTGGTGTGGAATTGATGGATGTCAATGATATGTGTTTTCAAATTTGTTTTGATTTGATATTGATGATTACTTAATATGAGGTTTTTCCCAGGAGTGCAAAAGGGAAAGTGTGGGGGAGTTGATAAAAAACAATTTTGTTGAATATTTTATTGATAATAAATGATATAATTTTCTCACATTATTCTAGATATTTTCCATTATTAAATATCTGGGATTAGCTCATTCATTTTCAAATTTGATTAAAATTCCAGTTTTACATTTTTAAAATTAACTGTAGAATTTTGGGCATAAATATTTTTCAATAAATTATTTTGACATAAAATTTTGTAACTATTTTCCTAACTTAATGGGCTAAAAATTAATTTCAGGACATCAAAGCTGGATCGTGCATATGAGTGGATTAAATGGGCCATGAAGACAAAGATGGACCGAAAAATATAGATTGGACATCACTTTATGATTTGGTCTTTATCATCTTCATCCGGGATTAAAGGGAGCCCAAATTTTGATGAAATCTCGGGGACATTATTTGGAAAAAATCATCCTTCTAGAAGGCATGCCAATTCACTCGTTTTGGAGGTCAAATATGCGGTGCAATGTGGAATAATATATTTGCCGAGTTTTCATTTCACACATAAAACGTTATGTAACCCTAGCCCTCACTAAATTTAGTTACAGAGGGTTGTCATTTTTTTGGAGGGCTGGACGATTTTTTGGGAAGGTGTGACCGAAAAGGTGACTCTTGGGAGCCCCTCACAACTCTTGGAAGAAGTAAGGCTTTATGCAGACCTCTCTTCCAAAAAGGATCTCCTCTCCCACCTCTTCTTTGTATTTCATTACATTCATGTTTGTATGTTGAATTTTTCATCAAATAATCTCTTGGGTTCTTCCCTTTTCCTTTTCTATTAATCTTCCTATTTTGGTTGGAATCAAGAGTGGAGACAAGATTGGGTTCTACCCATTCAATCCTTTTCTCATGCCAAACGTCTCCACGATGACCACACCGCACATGGAATATTAGTTTTTTTAGTGATCGATCTATCTTCTACCCTCTTCATTTAAATATTTTGAATCATTGAGATACTTTAATTCACATAATATGATCCATGAATTGTGTCTTTAAATTATAATAAAATAAACAAACAATATAACAATTAACACGAAAACACGTGAGGTTATGATTTTGTGTCATTCGTGAGAGAACGATCATAATCGGTAATACAAGATCACATGGGATAAATTTGTAGAGTTCAAATATAATCCCTAAAAACAATTCATATACATTTATATAATTCATATGTTCCCTATTTAACCACTAACCATAGTCTAACCTTATAACAATAATCAAAGATGGGTGTTGCGATTGCGTGTTCCGAAGCTAGCCTAGGGTTTACATAATTCCATCTTTGTGGTTATGTTAACAGTCATAGGGGTCGAGGGTTAACAAATCATTGGATCATAATTAACTGGATATTGATTTAAATGATAATGATTAATAATTAAATAAATTGGTAGAGTTAGATCGATTATGACTTTGAAAATATTTTCTAAACAAATATGTTCTTGTTGTGTCTTTTGAAGCAAACTTCATTTCAAAATTAAAAACAAAAAAATGCAATCTTCTTCCAGAAAACTTCTTCAAGTATTATAAATTATAAACAAACACCCTCATCCTTTCATGTAGTTTTTTAATTCCATTATATTTTACTTTTAAAATACATTTATGATGTTGTTTTAATTTACTTTCTCCTTTGAGAGAAGTCCTTGGTCAGCCACTCCGCTGCACCTAAGTACCCAAAAACCACAAATCATTTGAGGGCTCCCACGAAAACATTATTTCAGAACACTATAAAGGACCTGTGTTGGCCTACAGGGACTTTAATTAGATAAATTATTATTTTGGTAATGTTGTTAGGCCCTAGGGTGGGGACCACGTGTCTGCACGGAAACTGGTGGTACATAGCTAGCCAAGACCCGACGATCATGTTAAGGTTGGGTGTTTGTGATGTTAGGGGGGAAGTTATTACATTTGGTATCAGAGGAGGTACCCAACCTTCTTTGTGGTGCAACAACTATGTTGAGATTTAGGTCCCAAAATGAGGACATTATTCACTAGGGGGATGTAACACCTCATAATGATAAAGGGTTAAATGACTAAATGATAGGACTAATGCAAACAAGGTACACCTTTATTTTCAGGAGCCTATTAGAACTCCATAGTTATGGATTCTTGTCCGGCAATAGTGATAAGGATGGGTGACCTTCTTATAAGTCTCATATGGTGTGTTTGAGTCAAGAAAAATCACACTAGAAAGGACATGTGTTGTCTTGTGGGGACTATCATTAGTAAAATGATCAGTTGGCCACATTGGTGGGCCCCAGGGTGGGGACCACATGTCTGCGGGGAAACTAGTGGTTCTTGGCAGGCCAAGGCCCATTGCCCTTGTTAAGTTGGGGTGTATGTGCTGTCAGCAAGGCCTAGTTGTAACATTATCCATGGTAAGGATATATTAAACCATCTTGTATAAGAAAGGTTCCCATAAATACAAAAACACTAGAAATATCCTCATAATTTAAATTTTATAAAATGATAAAAGTTCAATCTAGAGATTGTATACATATAATTTCTCTTACCTTGTTCTTTCTTTTATCTTGGGGATTTTTTTAGAAATAAATATTTCTCATTTTTGTGTAAAGGAGGGGTTCTCAATACCTTTTTTAATAAAACATATCAAATTTTGGATTTTGAACATGTATTATTTGCAATAATATGTTTATTTTAGATTTATCAAGTGGGGTAATTGGGGAAAAAAGTATTATATGGAGAAATGAGCCCTCACTCTCCCAACATCTCACTATGTATCCCAAAATCAAGATTTCTAGGGTTTCCTATATAAATCCTCCATGGATGCCTTAGTGACTCACCTGAAACCACCCCACTACTTCTTCTTCACTTCAACCACTAACCAATTATCTCCCTAGTCCCCTATTAAGAGTTTTATATCAACTTCCCCCTAGATTTACTATAACACCCCGACCCCAGTTACCCAGAGTCGGTGCATTATTACATAACATTGGCATGATCACAAGAAAGATCAAGTCTCGAAAGACCGATTAGTTTAGTAGCCTTGGAAACACTAGATACAATCATAATGTTTTACATTACATCATAAAAAAACATCTTGTCTTAATATCCCCTCATACTATCCCTGCAGGTCATTCATAAATTATTTCTTCATAATCCTGGGAAAAAAATAAAACATTGAAAGGGGTGAGCTCAGATGCTCAGTAAGGATAACATTATAGCAGAAGCTTTCATAGATAATCATAAACACATAAGGCAGTTTATAACTAAAACAAAATCCTTTTTAAACAAGAACTTCAGCATAAAATTGCAAAGATAAAATAAAATAATGTCATTTACTTACTCACATGGATATTCTACTAGTAGAATGATCACATGCAATATCAAAAACAACTTTCATAATGATGGAATTCATAATTCCATACTATCATAACCACATAGCCAAGGCCTCGTTCCAAGACTACAAATAAGATTTTTCCAAGGCGTTGTGCCAAGACACTAGTTTGTCTCATGAGACCTACCGATTCATCGAGGAGCTATAGTGGGCTCCACCCATCACTTATTAAGTCCAATTCATTCCTCATATGAACAGGTTTAAACATAACATAAAAATTCGTATTAAAACTAGCATACGAAATGTCAAGACATTAACCACAAACCATGAATGGTATAAAAATAGATCATCCAATGTCAAACATAACTCATTCGATACAATATGGAAGATTTAATTATATCACATTAACCTCAATCAAAAATAATGAAGGATGTTGACATAGATGAAAATAATCATCAAAACTATTTGAGAGAAATATCCCCTTTTTCTTGAAATCATTTAAAAGTCACACTATTTGTCAAGAAGCCATTTAAAATAGATTTTTGAATCAAAGTGTCCAATACCACTTTGAAACTTTCAAAAGAAGTTTTAATTTTAAAACTTTAATGTCCATATAAATAAATCCTTAAAAACATTTTTTAAAACATGGACATTAATGAGCATGATTTAGAAGAATAGGTCTTTAAAACATTTAAAAATGGTATTTTAGTTAGATATTTTAACCAATAGAGAGACACTTGAATACAAATAATTGAGGTAATCAAAACATTTTAATATCATGAGAAAAAAGGGATTCATGATATACTATGTCAAAGTACATTATATACACCACATAAAAGTGATTTGGTGTATAACAACAAAGAAGTATCAATGGAATTTAAGATGAGATGAAATCTCTCATAAAGGCCGTATCCTTAGGTTAAGGATAAATCAACGGCATAGTTATGTGTGAAAAATATAAATACACTAAATATAATTGGATATTCAGTGTAAAAAAATCAAAGTATATTCACACATAATCTTGTAAAAACAACACCAATGAATTGGATTTTTAACTCAACAAATGGAGAATGAGTTAAAATTACTCTTATCAAATTCATATCGATGACTTGAGAAATTATCAATGGATTGATTATGTGTATCAAAAGTATATCCACAGAAAAAGGTAGTGGAAATTATGACATAAGAAAATGAATAGTTATTACACACATAATCTCGGAGTAAAATAATCAATGAAGTTTTCGTAAAGCTGAATAAATGGAAATTGAAATTTCAAATTCCCTTATCGATTAGGTAACTTATGAAACATACACCCATTAAAGAAGGATCATACAATGATGATGTAAATTCCCATAAATTAATGTATAATACAAAATGAATAAAATTATGGGTAGTACACATACACCACATGCAATAAATAAGTGGTGAACAATGGAATTCTCACGGAATTAAAAGTGAGATAAGAAACCCCTTACCTTGTACTTTTCTTTGGTTGGGGGTAGTTTAACCTCCTGTATAATGTTGAAATAATTGTTATTAAATTATTCATGAATCATATACATTAATATGATATCATATATGATCTTTTAACATTTCTTTGTTAATAATATCATAGAATTATCATCGTTTTAGGTGTTAACTTACTCGTTTTCTTCTATATGTTTTGTTACGTAATCCATGTTTTTCATGGATAGGTCATATCTTATTCTTTTCAAGAATTATATCAAGTCCTTAAAAATTATTTTTAAATAATAAAATGATAATTATACTTGAATGGATACGATAGAGAATGAATCTCATCGCGTTCGCGGAGACGGTAGTCCGTACGTACGCACGAGCGACAATCTCATTTTTTGATGTTAAAATAATATATAATTGGATGTTATATCATATATACCAAATAATTATCATGTTATATTTTTTATTTTCATGAGTAACACATCATTATTATACCCACCCAAATAATAATATATTGAATAACAATTACACCACGACGTGGAGACGTTAAGCCGTACGTACGCACGTATGGTGACATGTTATTCAAAGGGTGGATAGAATACTAAATATGGTTGTACCATATTTATAATAACATCACAGTATATATAATATACTGGATTTATTATTTTATAATGGTAATATCAATGAAAGAATAAGTGGAAGAGGAAAGGAACTTGAAAAGGGGTGGTGAAAACATTTCCTCTTCTTCGGGTTCTTCTTTTTGATTTGATAAAAAGGTATCCATAGGTTGGCTTTCTGATCAAACTAGGGACTCTAGGTTGTAGTGAGGGGTGTTTAGAGAGTATTTGTTCAGGGTTTGGACGAACCAAAAGGCTTTGAAGGTGTGACGAAATGAGAAGGATGAGTGCCCTTTTATAAGAGGGGTGAGGGGCACCTTTGGAAAAGCTAAAAATATTAATTTATAATAAATTCATATTCGGTTTATAATGGCTCCAAAGTTTATTATTAAAAGTTTAAGGTTGGGATAGGTCGAAAACCATTCAACCAATATAATTTAGATTGGTTTGGGTCACTATATTAACCTTATCTTTTAGTTTTAACTCTTAGTTAATTAGTTTGACATTTACCATGTCACTTTGTATTTTTATATTATATAGTTAATAAACTTACTATATACGTACAAGAGACCCCCAAGTGGTCTAGTAATGATATACCTATCATGATATTAGTCTCTTGGACAAACATTAGATTTTTAGGAATTTAATATCAATTAATAATATAATATTAGTTTTAAAACCACTTTTATGTCAAATTTGACACTATTCAATAGTTGATTTTTTGAAACTCATAACAGAATGATTACTTCGGACAAAGTCAATTAAATCAATACTAATATGTCATATTATCCTATAAAATTAGTTTAATTCATTAAAAGTCTTAAATTAAATTTATTTGGGAATTTATTATATCAATTATTTTAATTTTTCACTATTATGGTAATTACTGCATCGTCATTGTGTCATAAATATATTAAAATATTTAATGTCTAAAAATTATAAGTAAAATATCATTATGTAAGAAATATTATTATATTTCTTATGAATATTTACAATCAGATTTATATTATGTATAACCCTATATTAAAAATGTTTTAGTAAATAAACTTTGATTTTAACCCTTTTTACTCTTCTCTGAATTAAATAATAATAAATATCCTAATCTAATCCAAGTGGAGCTAAATGATAATAGTTTATTCCTAAGGTTGTTTGTGGTCGATATTCACTTGTACAATAGAATTAACACATGTGATAGGGTAATATTAATATAATTTTTACCCTTAATTACCGTATTTACTTTTAACCGTGGTAAATAAAAGTAAAAAGTTACTATTCACCAAAAATTATTTTCATCTCATTGAACCACATTTTACTCTTGATATTAACCGTGTATCTCGGATTTTTTAAATTCCATTCACAGAAGTGGTAAAATTATGTTTTATGAAAAATTCAGCCTTTTTCTTAACTACCACTTAGTAGTTTCACTATTCATCAAAAATTGAAGTTTTTTAGAACAATGCCAAAATTTCACCCTAAGCTATAATTGATATTCTGAATTCCAAAATGATGTCTATTTTAAAAAATTATAAACATATAAGTTTCATTAATTAATTTTATAATTAATTCCCGCTGTCACAACAAATATCGTGTTTTTAAGAAACAATATATATCAAAAGATTGACAATTGTTTAGGTCCAATTTCAAAGTGAAATTAATTCTAATGAACACCATTGGAAGAAATTGTAAAAATATATTCTAATTATACTTTAAAACCACTCAATAATATAATTTATCACTATAAATTATTTTGATTTAAAAATTTGTTTTTAATTAAAATTTAGTAATTTTCACTATTCATCAAAATATAAGTGTTATTCGAAATGTTCCAAAATTTCACCCTAGGATAAATTCGATATTTCGAATCCAAAAATGAAGTCTATTTTGAGAGATAGAATTTATTAAATTTCAAAAAGTAGGTTTTACTGTTCATAATGTCTAATTTGATTGGTTATGGTGTGTTAGAATCTCGAAGTTGCGTACAATGCACGCCATTGCGTTATTCGAAGGGAAATGTGCCGTGGAAGCTTGGGGTGTTACATTCTCCCCTCCTTGAATAAATTGCGTCCTCGAAATTTTTAAAATTGTTCTTGGGAATATAATGGAAAGTCCCACATCAGAAAAAGAGTCAATAAAACTATCACTTTAAAAGAAAGAAAGAGAGGTATAAAGGTCAACCAAGATAACCCATACTCGGATTCCATGTAGGAAATCATGGATATGGATGATAAACTACGTGTAAAGTTATTATGGAGAGGGATTGAAATCAGTATTAGGAGAAAGTTAACAATAAGAAAACCACAAACTTCTGTTGGGACAAACGGCCACTAGTCTCCTAGTAGGAAAGTAAACGGACATCATTTTTTTGTTTTAAGTTACATTACATACGGATGAGGAATTCATTTATGATATTGACTAAGAATATAAAGATATATACTTACATTTTATGTAGAGTTTCATTCTTTAATAAATTTCCACCACTAACTCATTTTTTTAAACGATTAATATTCAAGAAGACTTGGTCACACTGGAAGAGCTAGAATAAACTTCTATAGAATCACATGATCCATGCAGGATGAACTATATATTTACATTGTCTTTAGAGATTAATCAAAACCAAAATGGTTAGTACAAGATCTAATGATCCCCCAAAAGGATATTCCTTGAGAGAAATAAACACTAATCTTAATTTCCAAAATTAAACCAACAATACCCCAAAGTTAAATAAATACCATTCAATAATCAATTGTCCTTAAAATCCTTCAATATAATCAAAACTAATATTGAAAACCAAAAGGTATTAAGAATGTAGTCTTCCACGTTAAATTGTATCTCTAATTGACATTAATTACTCTTAAAGTCACATACTTAAAAGTAATTAACCTAATCATTTCCATAAATAACCCAACTCATTATAAATCCACAATAAAAACATAGATAAAAATTCTACCATTACTCCTCAAATGAAATCCCATACTATTCTATTTTCCTTGGGCATATAGTGTTCACACCAAAGAGAAAAACATCCAAAATAACATTTATCACTTAATCATCAAATCATTTTCCTATACTAAGGGTATTCATTTGATAATACATAAGATCCCAAATCAAATTATTATTGATCAATAAAATCATTTAACTAAAAATAATAGTCACACTAACCAGGGACTTCACGTAGTCCAGTGGTAGGCGATAAATCCCAATTGCACTTTGGTTGTGGGTTCGATTCCCACAGCTTTGTCCGACGCGACGGGTTGTCACACGGTCTGTGTGTTGTCCCTGTTCAAAAACTATATTTTATAACATTATCAAAATGAGATAAATTCCTCAAAATACCCATAACATAATTTAACCCCAAATGTTATGTCATACCTTGCATTTTCATCCAAAATTATAATAACTTATAATTTCCTCAAACCCAATGATCATATAAAACCAAATGGTTATTCATAACTATATCTACAAGAGAAAAGATAATTACTCCTAAAATATCATTCTCACATGGAAAAGTACAGGGTTACAATTACAAGAGAAAATTATTCCAAAGTAAACCCATAAACAAGGGTCACTAACACTTTTTAAACATTTCTTCAACCATTTGTTTCCACATAGCTTCTTCTTTGACCATGAAAATATATTATAGAACATGGCATTCACTCGGGTAATGGTCAGGTCCCCTATATTTACGGCAAATGACTGTAAATGGATTCTTGGGACCATTTTTATCTTCTTCCATATTACTCTTCATATTTCTTCGGCAATTCTTCACTTTGTGTCCTTCCTTTTCGCACGTAACGAATTTCCTTGTCCCATTGAGACACTTTCCTGGGTGTCGCCTTCCACATTTCCTGCATAATGGAAATTGAGGATTCCTTTATCCATGGTCTCCACTACTGGAGCTCTTATCATTCATCACCTTTCTTTTCTTTGTGGAGTTCAGGAATTGGTTAATATATATATTGTTGGTCATATTTTTGGAAAATTGTTTTGGAATAAAGACGATATCTTTTACACCTGTCAACATTCCATTTTATTGATCATTTCCACCATCGTTCCCACCTTGTATATCACTCTCAAAGTCACTATGACTTCCTTGGAATCCAGCAATTGACTAAAACCAGAAATCATTGTGTGAGTAATAGTAGTCATACAATAATTTAGAGATTAACATGTCACTATATTCTCAATTTGAAACACATTAGGATTAACCAAGGTCATTTATTCTCATCTTATATATATAATACTTTAAATCGGTTTTTAAAGAAAATGTAAATTATCCTAAGCATATCCCCTGGGAGTGTCGTAACCAAGAGTGCAGCAAGGCCCGTTGTAGTGCACCAGTTCCCGTTCGAGTCTAGCTCAAAGTAGTGTTTTCGGGTTTTACCCCTAGGTACATATGTGCCAGAGCCGCCTCTACCTGCTCGTATCCAGACAGGGATGTATTGCTCGGAAAACTCACAAAATCACTACAATACCAAAATTCTATGAAGTTATTCTATACTAATCCTCAAAGTTCATCTTAGGTCTACGTGCTCTAATCAGAGTTTAGTTAAATCTAGCTTCCAAGGTTTGTACTAAACTTCCTCTGATACCAACTGTAACGCCCCGACCCCAATTACCCAGAGTCGGTTCATTATTACATAACATTGGCATGATCACAAGAAAGATCATGTCTCGAAAGACCGATTAGTTTAGTAGCCTTGGAAACACTAGATACAATCATAAAGTTTTACATTACATCATAAAAAAACATCTTGTCTTCATATCCCCTCATAATATCCCTGCAGGTCATTCATAAATTATTTCTTCATAATCCGGGGAAAAAAATAAAACATTGAAAGGGGTGTGCTCAGATGCTCAGTAAGGATAAACTTATAGCAGAAGATTTCATAGATAGGCTTAAACACTTAAGGCAGTTTATAACTAAAACAAAACCCTTTTTACACTTGAACTTGATCATAAAATGGAAAAGATAAAATAAAATAATTCCATTTACTTACTCACATGGATATTCTACTAGTCGAATGATCAATGCAATATCAATAACCACTTACATTATGATGGAATGCATAATTCCAGACTATCATAACCACATAGCCAAGGCCTCTTGCAAAGACTACACATAATATTTTTCCAAGGCGTTGTGCCAAGACACTAGTTTGTCTCATGAGACCTACCGATTCATCGAGGAGCTATAGAAGGCTCCACCCTTCACTTATTAAGTCCAATTCATTCCTCATATGAACAGGTTTAAGCATAACATAAACATTCGTATTAAAACTAGCATACGAAATATCAAAACTTTAACCACAAACCATGAATGGTATAAAAATTGTACATCCAATGTTAAACATAACTCATTCGATACAATATGGAAGATTGTATTGTATCACATTAACCTCAATCAAGAATAATGAAGGATGTTGACATAGATGAAAATAATCATCAAAACTATTTGAGAGAAATATCCCCTTTTTCTTGAAATCATTTAAAAGTCACACTATTTTTCAAGAATCCATTTAAAAAAGATTTTTGAATCAAAGTGTCCCATACCACTTTGAAACATTCAAAAGGACTTTTAATTTTAAAACATTAATGTCCATATAAATAAATCCTTAAAACCATTTTTTAAAACATGGACATTAATGAGCATGATTTAGAAGTATAGGTCTTTAAAACATTTAAAAATGGTATTTTAGTTAGAGATTCTAACCAAAAGAGAGACACTTGAATAAAAATAATTGAGGTAGTCAAAACTTTTTAATATCATGAGAATAAAGAGATTCCTAATATACTATGTCAAAGTACATTATATACACCACATAAAAGTGATTTGGTGTATAACAACAAAGAAGTCTCAATGGAATTTAAGTTGAGATGAAATCTCTCATAAAGGATGTATACTTAGGTTAAGGATAAATCAATGAAATGGTTATGTCTAACAAATATAAATACACTAAATATGATTGGATATTCAGTGTAAAAAAATCAAAGGATATTCACACAGAATCTTGTAAAAACAGCACCAATGAATTGGATGTTTAACTCAACAAATGGAGAATGATTTAAAATTACTCTTATCAAATTCATATCGATGACATGAGAAATTATCAATGGAGTCATTATGTGTATAAATATTATATCCACAGAAAATGGGAGTGGAAATTATGACATAAGCAAATGAATAGTTATTCCACACATAATCTTGGAGTAAAATAATCAATGAAGTTTGCATAAAACCGAATAAATGGAAATTGAAATTTCAAATTCCCTTATCGATTAGGTAACTTATGAAACATAAACCCATGAAGGAAGGATCATACAATGATGATTTAAATTCCCAAAAATTAAATTATAATACACAATGAATACAATTAGGGGTAGTACACATACACCACATGCAATAAATAAGTGGGGAACAATGGAATTCTCACGGAATTAAAAGTGAGATAAGAAACCCCTTACCTTGTACTTTTCCTTGGTTGGAGGTAGGTTAACCTCCTGTATAAGGTTGAAATAATTTTAATTCAATTATTCATGAATCATATACATTAATATGATATCATATATGATCTTTTAACATTGCTTTGTTAATAATATCATAGAATTATTGTCGTTTTAGTTGTTAACTTACTCATTTTCTTTTATATGTTTTGTTGTGTAATACATGTTTGTCATGGATAGGTTGTATATTATTCATATAAAGATTGATATCAAGTCCTTAAACAATATTTTTAAATAATAAAATTATAATTATACTTGAATGGATACGATAGAGAATGAATCTCATCGCGTTCGTGGAGACGGTAGTCCGTACGTATGCACGACCGACAATATCATTCTTTTGATATTAAAATAATATATAATTGGATGGTATATCATATATAACAAATAATTATCATGTTATATTTATTATTTTAAGGAGTTACACATCATTATTATACCCACCCAAATAATAATATATTGAATAACAATTACACCACGACGTGGAGACGGTAAGCCGTACGTACACACGTATGGTGACATGTTATTCAAAGGGTGGATAGAATACTGAATATGGTTGTACCATATTTATAATAACATCACAGTATATATAATATACTGGATTTATTTTTTTATAATGGAAATAACAAAGAAATAAGAAGTGGAAGAAGAAAGGAACTTGAAAAGGGGTGGGGAAAACATTACCTCTTCTTCGGGTTCTTCCTTTTGATTTGATCAAAAGGGCTCCTTAGGATGGCTTTATGACCAAAATAAGGCCTCTATATTATAGCTAGGGATGTTGAGAGAGTATTTGGGTAGGGTTTGGCCGATCCAAAAGTCTTTGAAGGTGTGAAGAACTGAAACGGAGGAGTGCCCTTTCATAAGAGGGGTGAGGGGCACCTTTGGAAAAGCTAAAAGTTTTAATTTATAATAAATTCATATTCGGTTTCTAATGGCTGAAAAGTTGATTATTCAAAGTTTAAGGTGGGTTTAGGTCGAAACCAATTCAACCAATAGAATTAGACAGGTTTGGGTCACTATATTAACCTTATCTTTTAGTTTTAACTCTTAGTTAATTAGTTTGACCTTTACCATGTCACTTTATATTTCTATATTATATAGTTAATAAACTTACTATATACATACAAGATACCCCCAAGTGGTCCAGTAATGATAAACCTATCATGATATAAGTCTCCTGGCCGAACCTTAGATTTTTATGAATTTAATATCAATAAATAATATAATATTTGTTTTAAAAACTATTTTATGTCAATTTTGACACTATTCAATAGTTGATTTGTTTGAAAGTTGTAACAGAATGATTACATAGAAAAAAGTCAATTAAATAAATCCTAATATGTCATATTATCCTTGAAAATTAGTTTAATTCATTAAAAGGCTTAAATTATATTTATTTGGGTATTTATAATATCAATTATTTTGATTTTTCACTATTATGGTAATTACGGCATCATCATTGTGTCATAAATATATTAAATTATTTAAAATCTAAAAATTATAAATAAAATATAATTATGTAGGAAATCCTATTAGATGAATAATTAATATTTACAATTGAATTTATATTATGTATAACCCTATATTAAAAATGTTTTAATAAATAAACTTTGATTTTAACCCTTTTAACTCTTCTTTGAATTAAATAATAATAAATGTCCTAATCTAATCCATGTGGACCTAAATGATAATATTTTATTCCTAACGTTGTTTTTGGTCGGGATTCACTTGTCCAATAGAATTAGGACATGTGTTAGGGTAATATTAATATCATTTTTACCCTTAATTACCCTATTTACTTTTAACCGTGGTAAATAAAAGTAAAAAGTTACTATTCACCAAAAATTATTTTAATCCCATTGAACAACATTTTACTTCTTGATATTAACTGTGTCTCTTGGATTTTCGAAATTCTATTCACAGAAGAGGTATAATTAAGTTTTATGAAAAATTCAGCCTTTTTTTAACTACCACTTAGTAGTTTCACTATTCATAAAAAATTGATGTTTTTCAGAACAATGCCAAAATTTCACCCTAAGATATAATAGATATTCTGAATTCAAAAATGATGTATATTTTAAAAAATTGTAAACATATAAGTTTCATTAATTAATTTTATAATTAATTCCCACTGTCATAAGAAATAGCGTGTTTTTAAGAAACAATATATATGAAATGATTGACAATTGTTTATGTCCAATTTCAATGTAAAATTAATTATAATGAACACCATTGGATAAAATGGTAAAAATATATTCTAATTATACTTTAAAACAACTAAATAATATAATTTATCACTATAAATTATTTTTATTTAAAAAGTTGTTTTTAATTAAAATTTAGTAATTTTCACTGTTCATCAAAATATAAGTGTTATTCGAATAGTTCCAAAATTTCACCCTAGGGTAAATTCGATATTCCAAATCCAAAAATGAAGTCTATTTTGAGAGATAGAATTTATAAAATTTCAAAAAGTAGGTATTACTATTAATAACGGCTAGTTTGATTGGTTGTGGTGTGTTAGAATCTCGAAGTTGCGTACAATGCACGCCATTGCATTATTCGAAGGGAAATGTACCGTGGAAGCTTGGGGTGTTAAATTTACTTTATGTGATCTGATGGTAATTGATTTACCCACCTTCTAGGATCTTTAACCTTTTCTTAGTCTTCCATCATGTTTCTCTATTGGCCTTATTTCTAGACTCGTCTTACCAAGCCTTATTTTTAGTCCTCCTTGATGGAGTTTCTGAGTGGTTTGTCAGATTGTTGTGTGGATTTTGGGGGTCTCTTCTTCATTTCAATGGTGTTAATTTCCTAGTTTTTTCTCTATGGTTAAAAATTATCATCGAGTCCCTCATTCGGTTTCTCATCATCCATTACTACATCATCCCATCAAATTTACCCCATCCTTGTAGGGTGAATATTTATTTTAGGGTTTTTTGTTATATGTATGATGAGCCATTTTCAGTGTCCGATATGGTGAAATATGCAATATTGTTGTATCTTACTTTTTTGTTTTGTTTTTTTCTATCTATTCATAAAATCAAGTGTGTATTTCTAAAGTGAATGTGGCCTTAGTTTTCATGGGGGTATCCTTATAGGAAGGGTTTTAATTATTGTAAATTTTAGGCTCATTCTTAATTCCTTGATCTATGAAAATCTATTATGGAATCATAGTAAAAATCTAATTTCCTAGTTTTTCTAGTGTTATGGTATTTAATTATGTTTTGGTATTTTTTATTCAATAAACTGATGGTGTTCAACTAGGCACAACTAACTTAGTATTCTCCTCCTTTTGGTCACTATTGGTTCTCCTCTTAAAATTTTCTTGATAGTGTTGGTTTAATTGTACTATTTTCTATTTTGTAATAACTTTACCAATTATAGATTTTTAGTTTTATTGGTGAAGTTCTTATGGTTATTGTATCTATTGGATTTTATGTAAAATTTTTTGGGTTTCTTCAATGGAAATAGGGATTTGATTCTAGTGGGTTTTCACCATTTAGGTGGAGATTGTGATAGTGTTATTGAGAATTAGGGTGTGTGGATTAAAAAATATTTAAAATATAAATATCATGGTCTGCAGTTTTTGTGGATGTTGTCTTCATGCATCAATATGATGGAATTTTAAATATTAAATGTTTATCCTATTGTTGAATTTGGCTTGACAAAGACATGGAGGTGAATGAGTTGTCATTTTAGGATTAAAATCTTCATATTGTGAAAACTTTGAATTCAAAAGTCTTTTCGGATGGGGTTCACGGATGGACCATAGTTTTTTTATAATATTTAGTTTGAATTTGGTTTCATTATTTTGGATTATTTTTAATGGTTCTTTTGAGTTAGTTATTAGGTTTAATCTATTTTTATAAGTGTTATTACCTAATTGAAAGAACTTATTTCATAAAATACCAAAAATATAGATTTGGATGGGGATATTTTGAATGTGAATTTGTAACCTACTCTATTGAGTTCACTTTTTTGACAATCTATGATGATAGTTCTGTGATTTTATCAACCTTATTGAAGTCTTAGTTCATCATATTCAGTTCTTTCTTAGATAAAATACATTTTTTACTTTTTCTTACATTGATATTATTCATTTAATGCTAATTTTTCATCTAGATATTTTGTAACATTCTCTTTCTCGTAATCTTTTAACATTTATTTTTTGATTTCTTTAAACATTTTACTTTCTCTATTGTGAAACTCATACATTTAATCATTTTTCTACTATATTAGTTCTTCATCAGTCTAATTTTTTAGTGAGAATTATATTATACTCCA
This sequence comes from Viscum album, assembly GCA_963277665.1. Lineage (NCBI taxonomy): Eukaryota > Viridiplantae > Streptophyta > Magnoliopsida > Santalales > Viscaceae > Viscum > Viscum album. The sequence continues at coordinate 1,143,600,957 of OY728134.1, read as the reverse complement.
GACATGATTTCGGGTCATAACTAACCATATGTTCCATGTATATTTCATTACCTCCTTCATCATCACTAGTTATGTATTATTCAAAATTATCAACATGATCCAATATGTTAAAAAAATATTCAAGAGGATTATCCCCTAATTGCTTATTAGATACATAATATTTTTATTCTTCATTACTTATCATAAGTATTATCTTTCTTTTGGAAAACATATTTATTCATTATCAATATTTGGTCACTTGTTTTATTTATATTTTCAGAAAATAATTGTTTTGAATTATAGATCTTTTTTGACTACCTCATGTTTACCACTCTCCTTATTTAGTAGGTTTGTATAAAAGATTCAAATTCCACCATATTTGAATTATTTGATTTCTATATTTTATTTATGTTTTCTCTTTACTTGTCTAAATTTCATAGAGATTAAGGACATGATCCTTTTTATATTATTCAACTTTCTATTCATCATATATCGATTTACTAGAATGTTTAGATTCATCATCTTGAATAATGATTTTTCTTATGGATTTAAAATACATTACTTCTTTAATTTTCTTTCTAAATGATAGAACCTTTATCACTTTATGTACAATGAGATTATTATGTGATTGAAAAATATTGAGATCATATTTCTATTCTATAGAATAAATATTAGGATCAATGTTATCAGGAAATTTCCACATCAAATTCTTTATAATTTTTAAATCCTATAGCTTCCCACCATATCCTCATGTGTTAATTATTGAGTCAAAAGTATTATTTCTTACTTTTCAATACTTTTTATTTTTTAAATTACAAACATATTTATTAAAATATGTTTTGTTATATTTCTTATAATCCAAGTGTTTTATTATGTTTTTAACGGAAAATTTAACTTTTACCATACTTAGAATTGGTTTCTAAGTATTCCAAATATAAACTAAAAAAATTTCATTATAATTATTAGGATAACATAGATACAAATAAACATTATATTTACCTTTATTAGTTCATTTTTTATACTTTTTATCTTGTATGTCATACTGAAAATGTCTTAATAATCAGACTAATATCGATACTGATAATATTTAGACTGATATTGGTGCATATTATCATAATCAAATCCATAAATAAAGTCCCTTGGACTGAATTATTTTATAGTCAGAATATGTAAAACCTATTTCTATTATAACAGAACACCTTTAACATTGTTAAAATTTAAAACCAATATGAGGAGTGAAATGTAGTTACAATAGATCCATTTAAGTGCGTGGTTTCCAAGTCATTGAAATAAACTCTGAAAAATGCTATTGTTGGGAGATCAAGATGACTATTGGGAGATCAAATATAAATACCATGTCATTTGAGGAGTTTTCAGTAGAGTTATAGGCAATAAATTTTAAATTTCTCACTTGTGAAAGAGCTATAAATATTACCAAGTTTGAAAATTTTGTCCCTAGTATTTTAAATTGTCCTTGAGTCTGGTATTCTTAATGAAATCAAGTCATATTGTCTCCTTAATAATTTTTTTCTAATTTTTTTAGCGTCCGATATGTGATTATGATCGAGGGATTCTAGCGATAGGAAGACAGAGAATCTGATACATCAGATCGAAGAATCATCGGGAAAAATATATAGAGAATATGATCTATCAGATAGAGGGATTCACCAGTTAGTAAGACAGACCTGTTGATTATTATATAGAGTGATTTACTTTATGATGAAAGATATACATTCATATAAGTATAAAATAATGAATACCTTTTTCTAGAGTTATTGGATACCTTACCCTTAAGGATAAAATGAGTTTATATTTTTGTAAATATTTTTAATTCATTCTTAAATTATGTTTCAATTGATTTTAATGTTTCACTACAAGTAACTATTTTTTTCACTTATATAAAAGAAAGTGAAAAGTATTATTCATCTTTCATTACTATTTTTTTATCTGTACAAAGATTATTTCGATAAAAACACTTTTTTTAATCATATCAATAGTGACTAAAATTTATATAACTATGTTATAATTGGTATTAATGTGATATTGATCTCATTTACACTCTGTTTTAATCATTGAGATTCTAATTACAATTATAGAACCCTGATATATTGAAATCAATATTTATTATGATTATTTATTAATTGGACTGAGGGTCCAGTCTAAATATTATATTTTTACATAAATTGGTAGGTGTATTATTTAGTTTAATTCTTATAAACTAAGTTTTTAACTAAAATTAACCCCCTCATCAAATTATAAATTTGAAAAGATATTAATGGCACATCATACGATTTAAAAAATGATGTTAGAGTAGGATTCCACTTCTAAAATACAGGTTCATATTTTATTTCTTTACTTTTTTAATTCTATTAAAATTTTGTTATATATTATTTATTTATAATTTTTTTGTTATACGAACATGTTTTGTGGAAAATAATGTCTTTTTGTATTTTAAAGATGGTAGGAATGAATAACAGATTCATAGATAATATCAATCCTAACAGACCACCTATATTTGTTGGTGATGACTATGAATATTGGTGAGAGATAATGAAAACCTTTGTTATCGACACTGGAGTTGATAAATTTGTAATACTTTCTGTAAATTATAAACATCCGGATAAAGAAGATACTATATTCACAAATCAATAGAAACATGAATATCAAATAAATTATAGATTAAGGAATATGTTGTTATGTTCCATGAAAAGAAGTATCTATGGTCAAATATCATCTTCTAAAGCTATAAATAGTGTCTAAAAAACATGAGGTTAAATATTTTGGTACATCTAAAGTTGATGAGATTCAGGGATACATGTTAAGAGATGATTATCAAGATTTTGTTTTCTTATTGAGAAAGTCTATTACAAAGATGCATCATAGACTCATGGATATTATAAATAGTTTATAGGCTATTAGTGAGAGAGGTCTATATGATGATTTTATTGTGAAAATGTTTATTGACATCTTTCCAGATAAATGTGAATCTCGGAGAACTGAGTTGATGAAATAAGTAATGTAAGTAGTCTTACCTTAGATGATCTCATTGGTACTCTTATATAGTTTTAATGTAGATTGAAAGGATATGTTGAGAAAAAGAAAAAGAAAAATGGTGGTGTTTCCTTTAATACAACATATACATTACACTATAATGTAAAATCTACCGAGAAAGTTGTTATGTTACCAAGAAATAAGAAATTAATTATTCAATCCTATTCAAGTGTTTCTGAACATTCTAAGAATAATCCAAAAAAATTTATTTATGAATTAATAATATAGTTGAAAAGAAATATATCCAATACTGATACAAGAAAGATCATAAAAATAGATCTCATAAGAAAGATGGCATTATATTCTATGAATGTATAAGAACTACAAAAATTAGAAAATATTTTCCAAAGATAAAGTGCAAATATAGAATGGATACAAATTTATAATGGAATTAAACTAAATATTAAAAGTAAAAAAAGAATAAAGGTTATGAAATCTACTGACACTTTCAATGCTAGTAGAGGTGACTCATCATAAAATTCATCTGATAATGAAAGTTCTTGTTAGAGGAACATATGTCATTTTGAAAATGTTTCAAAAGATATTCTGTGTATTATATATAAGGTATGAATAACTAAAAACCAAACCAACAAGTATTTAATTTCAAATTATCCTCATTATCTGGATTCAATGTCTTCGAGTGAAGAATCTACTTCAACAAAAGATAATTATTTACCTTATTATGATGAAGTATCACATCCTGCTAAAATTTTAGAAAATTAAAATTGAAAAAGATAAGGAAATTTATAAAATAAATATTTTCAAAAATAAAATTTTAAATATTTCAATAGATCTTAATAAGATAAATTTTTGAAAATAAGCTATTTTTAAATGCTTTGAAAAAGTTTTTTCTGAGAATGTTTTTTTTTAAAAATTATAAACATACTTCCAAGACTAATACTTCTATAGATAAGAATTTAGTTTTTAAAAAAATCTGAAATTTATTCACTAAAGAAACTATTATCAAACTTTACAATTGGTAATGAAATTTAATATATAATGTACAAGCCTTTATTATATCATTGTACATGTTCAGGAATGATTTATAATAAAAAAAACATACTTTTAGTAATAATTATTTCATTCTCAAAATTGAACACTTCTGTATCAAATTACAAATTGGTGGACATTAGAATAAATATTATACCTTAAATAAAATAAAATCTAAAGGTTTTCATAAAGAATATTTTTCCAAAAAAATGGGGATTCCTAAAATTTTTCTACCTCATATTTATGGACCTATGAAAAATTTGGACCCCAAAATCTAATATTTTTGTTTTCATGAAAAAAAGAGAGTACAAAAAACAAGAATACATTGTACATTAATAGTGGATATTCCCAGAATATGATTGCTATAAGATATTTCCTTCAAAATATTGTCATGATGAAAGGTGGAGAAGATACGTTTCGAGACAATTGTCAAGGATAAATTACCAGAATAGGTAAAGAAAATTTATTGGTAGACCTCTTATCTCAAATGTTTATCTGTTAAATGTTTTAAGAGATCCTTATGAGAATATTCCAATTAATTTATGAGATTTTCCTTATGAATTTTATAATGATAAATGTGTTTTATAAAATTACAGAGATAAATTTATTCTTTCTACCCATCGATAGAAGAATTCTTATATGCTAATATCTTTCAGTGGGGGACAACTTCCTTTTCTGATTCCACTCTAATCTCCCACTAAGATTTCTACGGGCTTCTTGGCATAAATGGAATTGATCACTAAGGGGTGGTGGAATCTTTGATTGTATGGATTTTCCTCCTCTTTCTCTCTCTGCCTTGCACATATAATTTTGTTCTACTTTTATCACTCAACGTGGTCCTATGGCTACGATTCTTCTTTTCCCGAGTCCTTCCGTCACATTGTCCAAGAATTTTCTTGATCTGAAATATTCGACTATTTGGTAGGTTTGGTTTCAATGGTGGAAAAAATTAGGGTGTCCGTGCTGGTGAGAAGCATGTTTGTCTATCATTGATGTTTCTATGGATTTGGCAATGGATGGCTTGGAATATAAAGGTATCTCTGATCCAGGGTTGTTAATTCCTATAGATAAGTTCTAAGGATGGGTGACTCATCTTCTTCCTCATCTTTTTTCTTGGTGGATGCAATGCCTTAGACATCAAGTGGTTTTGGTGTCTTGTTTTTGGATGATGATGGTAGTGGGTTTTCTATCAATATTGGCATTGTTGCAGGCTATAAGTGTCTATGACTGGTGGCTTTGTCTGGAAATGACTAATGTTATCAGATGCTTGCTGATTGATGACCAAGAAGTGTTCTTCAAGCCCTGGTGTTGCGGTCTTTTGAGTTTTCCAGATAGTGTTTCTTTTTGGCTCTGGTTGTGTTGGTCTATTGGAATGTTGACTTCTCTGCATTCATTGGTTATGTCCTTATTCTATTTGGAAGGAGGTGTTGTTGTAGGTACCATCAGGTGGGAGACCTAAAAAGAGGGATGGGGGTGATGGAACCCATCATTTTTTCATGTGTCAACTTTTTATGTACAGATGGTCGCCTTGATGGACTCATGGTTGGTGTTTTCTATTTGGTTCTGCATCGTATTTGGCTGACATTTGTATGAGTTCCTCACATGATATGTTGAGTGGGATGATTGAAAGAGACATGGGTTTGTTGGAACCATTCATCTAGCACACCTCCACATTTATGTTCTGGTTGGAGTGGTACTCTGACATGTTATTCTATCCAGCTATGATGCAACTTCTTAGCATAGGGGATGATGCATCGTTTAGATTGAGCTCATTTTTTCAATGTTTAGTGAGGGGGTGATGATGATTTTTCGGGTATTTTCATTTATATTTTCTTAACTTTCGACTCACAAATTCATTATGACTATGTTATCTTTTTTAAGTTATTTTCCCTTGATTATAATGGTTTCCCTCTTTCTCACTTGTAAAGAGGTATTCTACTTATTTGTAATAATAAAAGGGGGTTTAACCCTCAATGTTTTCAAAAAAATTCTTATACACTAAACATAGAATAATTTGGGTTCTAGGAATTACCTTGACTTAGTGAAATGGAAGACCAATCTTGGTTATGGAAGAGAAAGTTAGGAAAATATAACCCTTGAATATTTTTAAAATTTAATAATAAAATACATGTTAATGATCTACTTTAAGTTATGTTTTGTTTCTAAAAAGTTTGTGGCCCTTGTTAATACAGCTAGCAACACAGGTCCCTCTTTAAGACTATTATTGAAGACTCACCTTTTAATTATTTATAGATAGTGAAAATGGAATTATTTGGTCCTACAAAAAATTTTATGTATACGTGGAAAATATTATGCATATATTATAGTTAATGATTACACTAAATATACATGGGTTTATTTTCTCAAAAAAAAAATTAGAATATTTTTTTATTTTAAATAATTTGTATCCAATGAGAAAATGATAAAAATATTCCTTTAATAAATATTAATTGTTATCATAGTGGAGTATTTTCAAATTATAATTTTGTAACTTTTTATCATAAGAATGTTGTTGATCATAATTTTACATCACATAGGACACCTAAAAAACTCGCGTTGTTGAATGAAAAAAAATTATAAATAATTAAAAAGAAAAATGTTTAGTGAATACACAATTGCTAAAACAATTTGGTCTAAAGTTGTTAGAAATTCCTACAATACTATTAATCATGTTTTAATTAAATATTTTCTTAATAAAACTATTTATAAGTTGTGGATATGAAAAAAACCAAACATTTCTTACTTCAATGTTTTTTGTTGCAAAGTATTCATTCTGAATAAAAAGATAAAATACTTAAATTTTCATCCAAATATAATGAAGGATTTTTTAGGTTATTCCACTAATTCTAAGGATTATAGTGTTTTAAATAAAAATTCTTTTACTATTTTGGAAACATCACATTTCATCTATGATGAAACTGAGCCTTTTGTTTTCAAATAACCCCAATAAACATCTTCTGATGTTATTTCTAAAACTAGTTTTCAACCATTGTTATAAATTTTTATTTTAATGAAATACATCTAGAATATATTCCTAATGATACTACATAGAAATATTTTTTACAACATATTGAATAATAGACTTTTTAAAACCCCATAATTCTGTTGTTTCATATGAATCATCAAAGTGATAGTATCATTGGTGATGTTAGTCTACCAGTTAGTACAACAAGTTTCTTAAGGAATGAAATTGAATGTATAGCTTTCATTCCACAATTTAAACCTAAAAATCCTGATGATACATTAGGTGATGAGGATTGGATCATGGTAATGCAATATAAACTCAATGAATTTTAGAGGTACAAATTTTGGACATTAGTTGAACGACCTATAGAAACATCTATAATTATAGTAAAATGGGTTTCTAAAAAAATGCAGTGAAAATGGAATGATCATTATAAATAAATAAGGAAATTTTGTTTAATATTAAAATAAATAATAAGGCATAGACCATCAAGAAAAATGTTCTTCAATAGCTAGAATAAAATATATTTGAAAAATACTAGCCTTTGTAACATTAATTAAATTTAAACTTATTAAAATCAATGTGAAGTGTGATTTAATGAATGAATATGTTTATGAGGATGTTTATTTTTCTCAACCCCTAGTTTTGAAAATAAAAAACATCTTAAATATGTTTATAAAGTTACCAAATCCTTATATGAACTTAAACAAGAACCAAGATCCTGGTATGATATACTAACATGAATGTTGTTAGAAAACATTTTTCGTAATGGATATTTGGATCCAACAATTTTTATAAAATAAGATATAAAAATATTTTTATTATTTATATTTATTTTGATGATATTATATTTAGATCAACTCACAAATCCTTAACAAATTCCTTTGTCAATCTTATGAAATCTGAGTTTGAGATAAGTATGATGGGTGAGTTAACATATTTTAGAGGTTTTAAAATCTCACACAAACTTGAAGAAACATATATATCCCAAAACATAGACACACATATATATATAATACCTTCTTAAAAAATATGGATACAAAAATATTAAAACTATTATTACTCTTATGGGTATCTCAAATACTCTAGATCTTGATGAAGTTGGGAAACTAGTTGATCAAAATAATTTTAGAGGTATGATATGACATTTACTATACAGAACTGTTAGAAACCATATTTAATGTTTTATATGTTGTTATTTATACAATTTCAAGAAAATAAAAAAGATTCTCATTTAAAATCTATATAACAAATTTTTTGTTATGTAAAGGGAACTATGGATTTATGTGTTTTCTATTCTTCTGGAAAATCATTTGAGTTAAAATGTTATAAGGGTGTTGTCTTTGGTGGTTGTAAAATGAAAAAATAATGTACATTAAGAAATTGTAATTTCTTTGGATATTTCATAGTTTCTTGGTCATGTATGAAAAAAAACTCAATAGCACATTCCTCTACTAAATCTGAATGTGTAGTAGCTGGAGGTTGTTGTGCTCTAGGGTTGTGGATGCAACACACATTCACTAACTACGTCATGAGTTTTAAAAAAAATAAATTACTTTACGATAACACAAGTTTCATTTCATTAAGAAAAATAATAACACATCACACACATTCTAATCACATGGATATAAGACAACATTTCCTTCAAGATCACCCACATAAAGTATATATTTTTTTTACAATTCATTAGAATGTAAGAACAACATAATGATATTTCTCGAAAACCTCCTCCTTCTAATATATTTGAATATATTAAATAGAATCTTGGAATGATAAACAAAAATTACTCATTTATATCTACTTATTGTTCAGTAACCTCCTTAAATTAACAAACTCTTTTCATAGGGGGAGTACATGTGTTTAATATTTATCAATACTTTTTTTACAAAAAATTTAGTTTTTCTTAAAAATATTTCATGATCATTTTTCTAGACTCGTGTTCCATTATTAAATTCTGGGACACAAGATCTTCAAAATTATTTTTTGATTCATTAAATGTTACAAAATTTTCTAGACTCATATTTTTTAAAAAAAATTCATTATTAAAAAATATAGAAATTATTTTTTCTTTTATAACATTTAAAATTCGTTTTCTTAAAAAACAACTAATCGGTTTTATTTTAGAAAATATTATTTTTATATTTTTGTCAAAAAAATTAATATTCAATGTTTAATAATAAAAAATATCATAATTTTAAAAATTCAACAAGAACAAGTTATTCGTATTAATTATTTTCCCCACTCTAAAAGGTATTCTTCTATCTTTTTAGACATTACACTACTTATATAATATTATTTCATTAACTATTCTAGTTATTACCCTTAGTTTTTAATGTTTTTGTTTTAATCATATTTTTAAATTTGTTCTTAATAATATTGATCATCAATATGATAATGTCTTTGAATACCTCAAGAGTTCAAAATTTATTAAAATCATCCATTTGATGAACTTCCACCATCATATTAGTTTATTTTGAATCTCACCATTGGATTAGTTTTTTAACACGAAACATCAAATCTGGTGCCTATATGAAGGGGACCCCCCTTTACCACAATAGTTTTTCATGATGTTTCTGTAAGTTATTGATGCCTTTAAGCTAATGAGTGTAAAAAAATATTGTTTAAGTCTAATTCAATGGATTCTATATCATGTATTATGACTTTTGAGGTAGATTACATGAAATGGTTCATTATCTAAGAAAGGTTAGTAAAACAATATTTTTATAACATGCATTAATTTTCCCTGAGAAAGATAATAGATTTTCTAGGGTGGATGTCAGTTTGTGTAGAACATACCAAAAAAGATTATGACTTGATTTACAATGATCTTACTTGGAATTTCAATAAAAACATTAAGTATTTCAATCAAGATGGAAAATAAAGACATAATTTTTATATATCTAACAATAAATACAATATATCATTTAATATTGCTAAATATATGATTGGAGTTCCACATGATGGATAATCTTTTTGTCCATATCAAAAACTTCATGAATTTATTGGTTCTTTTGATATAATAAAGGCAAAAGAATCATTGTTTGAACTCAATGAAAAATTTCAAAAGGTGACTCATTTGACATTGAATAATCTCTTAATCTTTCTATTGAAACAAGGGTTTATTCTACCAAGGATTGGAGAGAGATATACAGTCAACATTTCTAATGTTTTCATATTAGATTATCTAGTGAATATGAGCAGGATAAAACTTTTTGGATCCATCTTTATTACCATTAACAACATCAAGTTTGTATCCATAAGCTCTAAGACAGTCATTTTTCTAGTATTAATATTCAAGTTAGTAATTTCATGCATGTAGAAATATTATATTTAAAATAAATCAAAGGTTTAAGATTTTATTCATTAGTGATGATACTTTGAAGATGTTGAGATTTAGTTTTGATATCAAATCAAAGTGGATTATTGAGAAACATGGTGGTGATGCTTCAGACCCATGATCTTCAAAGAAACTACAGATGTTTCAAAAGGATAATAAGAGTAAGTTTAAGACTTCCTTTCCCAAGAAATGAAATAAATTAAATTATATTATGAAGTCTATAAATAGAGGATAATGAAAGAGACTTAGAATAAGTTGGGAGACCTAATTTTTGGAATTGTCCTATCATGGGCTAGGGATATAAAAATTCATGATTCTGATATTCTTTACAAGGATGAAAAAAATAAAAGGTAGAAAAATAAATTTTCAACAGCCTCTCTTTGTGAAAATTTTGTGAAGGGTGTAGAGATAGCCTTTGGGAATGTTATTCTTCCAACCCCCACACCAAATAAAAAAGTTTGGTTATCATATTAGTGTTTAAGGAAACTTATATTTTTCATTTAAATTTTCCTTTGGTGGAAAATAATTTAAAGGGTGAACTTATTGATGAATAATTGGTACCTATAGATCAATAAAATCTATCAGAACTGATACCAGTTGGCATAATTTATTTAAGAACAAAAAACTGCTTGAGGAAGAATTTCTTAATGAAATGGATTAAGATGTAGAAAGATTTAAAAAATAGGAATGTTTTAAGAAGGAGAAGAATAATATGTTAAAATATTGTAGAATAAAAATATAAAGATGAACAAGAGTGAAGAGAATCACAATGGTGAAGATGAAAATGAGGATCATAACAATGAGTAAAAAGATGTTGATGAAAAATCTCAATATGATAAGTTTTATTTGAGATCGTCAAAGGATTTATATCAAAGGTTATGATCATGAGCCTATCTAAGAGAAACCTATCAATGTTCTCGAAATAAATAATCTTCATTTGGAGAAGAATCTAGATAATTATCATAGAAAGATGAAGATAAACAGAATTCAAAAACAAAGGATGAAAAATATGATACCAATGAATGGGATGTCATATAAATTTCTGATATAAAGGAAACAACTGATACAGTTGAAAATCAGTTTCAAATAAATATATGTTTCAAGGAAAAGTGAATGATTTTATAACTAGCCATGATAAACATCTTAAGATTAAAAAATAACCAAATTCGGTGAATAAGATAACCATTAAAGGATTTTACTAGATCTTCTAGGATTTGAAAAGAGATAAAGGAATTATTCCATATTTTCAATGACATGAATCTAGAGGAAATATAATACATGAAATATTATGTGAAAAATTTGAATCAATCAGTATGTTAACTAAGAGTCGGATTCGGATGGAGGCATATATGAATATTTGATATGAATGTTCTCAGACCCACAAGAATGAATACAATACAAGTTGATAATTGTTCTCATCAAATAGATGTTTATATGAAGTTTCATGATAAAAACTCTAAAGATGAAAATAGAATTATGCTCGAATCTACTTACTCAAACAACTTATTTAATCATAACATGGATGGAAGGGTGAAGCTTGTATAATATTTCAAAGACACCAATGATAATTGAAATGAAGAGATAAAATATCTAAATCAAAAAATATGATGTATGAAATTGGAGGTTTCTAGATTCAAATTTTATCAATATGAAATCAACATATTGAATAATGAGAACAAAGAGTGGTCTAAAAATTTTTGGTATCAATAATAATGGATTAAAATGTTGGAGGAGGATTGACATGAGTTTATGAAAATTAAAACCATTCTGAATAACATGATGAAAATGAAAGGTTGAACTCTAGTTTTATTTTGTAAAAAATCATGAATTGATGAATGAATTATCTTTCTCATCCAAATATGATTTTTTGATTGTTTTCCAATTCTGATTGGTTGACTATTCTATCATATTTTTGTGGATAATTAGTTAATTAATTTTAATGTTTCATATTTGTATTTCACTCTCCAAATTTTCAAGAAAGCCAAGAATTTTTTTTATTCTTTTGGGAGATAACTAAGGGATGGAATTTATTTCTATCGGGGGGAGATCTTTTCTTATATGGTGGATAATGTTTTACATTAGAAGAAAATTTCTATTAAGGGAGAGTTTTATAAAAGGAAGAACTCTATATAAAAAAATGTAGAATTTCTTTATGAAGAAGAATATGATCCTTAAGAAGATTTTATCCTATTGTGGAATTAATCATATTTAACTAAATAGTCTACATCAATTTTATAATATGGGGTTATGGTCTTATTACTTAACTCTAAGTATGATATTCTTAAGAGAACTTGGACTATATGATTTTCAAATTTTTATTTCGTTTAACATTGGGGTTTGTGCTTTCCAAAAAATGGGTAGATTGAAGAGTTGGATGTTTTACTTATTAATTTTATACAATTTTTGTTTTTGAAATCACAAACATTTTTCTTAAAATATTTTTTAATGAATTATTATGTCCAAAGTTATTTAGTATGATTTTATAGAAACATTACCTTTTACCATAAATGGAATAAGATTATAAGTCTTAAAAATATAAACTAATAAATTCTCATTAAGATTATCATAATGTAATTGATACAGACAAACATAAGATTCAAATTTATCAGTTTAGGTGTTAGACTTTATATCCTTTCTTTCATACAAACAATGTCTTAAAAATCAGACTGATACAGATACCGATAATAATTGGAATGATACTCATGAAGATTATTTTAATGACATCCATAAAGGAATTCCATCAAAATATCATAGTTTATGATCAGAATATGTAAAATATTTTTCAATGAAAAGGGATCACCTTTAACATTGTATAAATGTTTTACCAATACAATTTTGTACATTCAGTAACAATACAACCGTTGAAGTGATGGGCATCCAAGTCATTACAAAAAACTCTAAGAAATGTTACCATTGGGAGATCATGATAACCATTGGTAGATCACCTATAAATACAAAGTCATTTTAAGAGTATTCAATAAAGACATAGATAATCGAATTTCAATATATCACTTATGTGAGATCTTTTAATATTATAGAGCATGAACAACTTGTTCATTGTCCTTGTATTTTTCCTAGAGTATTGTATTCTTAAAGATACCTTTTCATGTTTTCTATTTATGATTTTTGTAATTGTTTCCTCTTCCAATCTATGATTATGATCAAGGGATTACATGGATAGAAAGATATAGAATCTAATCCATCATATCAAGGGATCATGGGATAGTGAGATAAATAATCAGATCCATCGAATCGAGGGCTTTCGTGGCTAAGAAGATAGAGCTACCGATCATCGTATCGAGAGCTTTCCTTGCTGAGGAAATATATACTTTATTGTATGTATAAAACTTTGGATACCTTTCTCGATGGTTGTTTGATACCTTACTCTTGAGGATAAAATAAGTTTATATTTTTTTATAATAGGTATAATCCAATCTCACATTAATTTTCTATTGTTTTGCTGGTTTATTTTTAAGTAACTATTCTATTGTACTTATATACAAGAAAGATAAACACCATATTCATGTTTATTTACTATTTTTTTATCTGTAGTAAACTGATTACAATAATCAAACTCTTTTTAATCATATCCATAGTGATTATGAACTATATCACACTGATATAATCGATCATACTGTGACACCGATCTTGTTTACACTCTATTTCAATCCTATAGATTTTAATTACAATTCTATAACACTGATATATCAAAATCAATCTTGATTACAATAATTTTTTAATCGGACCGAGGGACGAGTCTAAACATGATATTTTTACTTAAATAGTTTTGTGTATTATTTAGTTTAATTATATTAAAGTATTTATTTCACTACAATTCACCCATCTCTTGTAAGTATATATTTCAAAAGATATTAAGAGCACATCATACAGTCCAACATGTAACAGAGTGTTTAGTTTTTTTTTCATCATCCATTTTTTCTCAAATATATGTATCTATACATGAAAATTTTCCTCGTTATCTTTGAATTTCCCTTAAAAAATTATTTCCAACTTATCCAATATTTATTTTTCAGTTTTTATACCCTATACTCAGGTATACACTTTGTCAGATAGAGATGATAGGATATAATTTTTTATTTTGAATAATCTTAATGATTTATATTATTTGTAAATAATATAAGAGAATCTCGTTCAATAGGTGTAAATCCTAATGTTGTAGCATTGATGTCCTTTAGGAAAATTGATAAAATGAAGGGAATTATTATATTCCTCCATCCATGGTTGTGTTTCCATTAAAGGTGGGAACACCTATTTTGATTATAGGATTTATATTTTGTATCCTCAAAAAAATATGTGGATTATAAACAGGGAACCTATATACTTTAATACCAATTTATGTTACTCGAGAATGGGTACACTGCTAATAATAGGGTTAAAGTAGTGGTAAAAATCTTATATAATTTTATTCTCTTGAAATTAACATCAGTTTTTGGTTAAGAAATGATCCAATCAATATATTATCACATCCTATCGAAAAAGAAAATATTAAAGAATATAAGATAAGTAAAATAATGTTTTTCAATGTTCACCCCTGAGGTGGGTGACAACATACTTTTTTTTACAATCACCTGTTACGTAGATGTTCCACTAGAATTTAATAATCAATTACAAGTGGGAAGTGTAAGTTTCATATTGAAACCCATAGTTTCCCCACACATACATGGAATCCCATTGAAAAATAATTGACTCCTAATGTAACACCCCAAGAATATACATTATTTTCCTTTTAGAAAAAATTTATTTTTGTTTTTATCTTTCATTATAAGAAACACTAAGTTGGCTTGTGTTCACATAATACTGAGTTCCTTCTATAGAGTATAAGACATGAAAGGCCAAGATTAGAAGTGTATATAAAATCTCAAAAAAAATCTGGATTTATTTTTGTATTATATATTCAATATAATGTTTTTAAATTCATCCAATAAATTTTATAGGCATAATATAAGAACAAGTCCAATTTTATTCATTAAAAACTATGTTTTTCTTAATGTAGTTTTATATCTTTTTAATGGAGCACCTATTTAAAAAAAAATGGAAATTAAAAAAAATATATTTTTCCAAATAATCTTTTATTTATAAATATTACATTCAAAATTTGTTTTTGGTGAATTTTAGGTATTTTTTGAGATGTTTCATTTTATGATGAAAAGTGAAAAATACTGAATTATAATTTAAAACATCATTTTCATCTAATTTATTTACATAGTTAAATTATATTTTAATTTGGTTTTATTTTTTATGTATTTAAATCATAAATCAATTAAACCAATATGGGTCATTAGAACTATAACACCCCAAGCTTCCATGGTACGCTTCTCTTTGAATAATAGAGCAACATATGTTGTACGCAACCTCGAGTTCTAACACAACACAACCAATCAAAGTAGCCTTTATGAATAGTAATACCTAATTTATAAAATTTTATAAATTTTATCTTTCAAAATGGACTTCATTTTTGGATTTGGAATATTGAATTTAGCCTAGGATGAAATTTTGGAACTTTTCGGATAACTTTTATATTTTGATGAATAGTGAAAATTACTAAATTTTAATTAAAAACAACTTTTTTAATCAAAATAATTTATAGTGATAAATTATATCATTTAGGGGTTTTAAAGTATAGTTATAATATATTTCTACCATTTTATCCAATGGTGGTCATTAGAATTAATTTCACATTGAAATTGGACATAAACGAGTGTCAATCTTTTGATATATATTATTTCTTAAAAACACGCTATTTGTTGTGATAGTGAGAATTAATTATTAAATTAATTAATTCAACTTAAATGTTTTGAATTTTGTAAAAGAGAAATCATTTTTGAATTAGGTATATCAAATATATCTTAGGGTTAATTTTTGGTAATTTTATGAAAACTTCATTTTTTGATGAATAGTGAAACCACTAAGTGGTAGTTAAAAAAACCGATTTTTCGTTTAAATGAAATTTTACCACCTCTGTGATTTGATTTTACAAAATCCTACATACATAATTGTCCTTAGGAAGTAAAATGTGGTTCAATTAGATTAAAATAATTTTTGGTGAATAGTAACTTTTAAGTTTTATTAATCACGATTAAAGGTAATTAGTGTAATTTTAGGTAAATATAATGTTTTAATAATATGAAATTGCCATTACACTTGTACTAACCTTATTGGAAGAGTTATGGCCAACCAAGACAATCCATGGGTAATCTTGGGGACCCCATGGATCCACTTGTGTAAGAAAATGACATTAATAACTTTTTATTTAAAGTAAAAATAAAAGTGTCACAAACATGTGTTGTTTTACTAAAATAATTATTACATTGGGGTAATGTAAGTTACCATTTAGACTATAAATATTAATTTCAAATCTAAAAATATTTCCTATGTCATGATATTTTTTTATAATTTTTTTACATTAAATAAATTAAAATTTTAATGACACCATGATGATGCATCAATTACCTCATTAAATAACGGTTTAAATAAAATGAAATGATAATGTAAAATATAAGACATAAACTTGTAAAAAACCTATTGTATGAGTATATTTCGAACCCATATCACCTTATCCTCTAAATATATAATTTTTGGACCTTTAAAATACAAAACACATTATATTATAAAGTAACATTTCATGACTTTCCAAGAGTGCCCCTCCTCTCCTATTATAAAAGGCCCTTACCTCTAAAAACTTATTCACTCCTTCAAGCCATTTTTCTCGGCCAACCTCTGCCCAAATACTCTCTCAACTTCCCTCTATTACACCTAGAAGCCTCACTTTGGGAAGAAGTCTTCCCAAGGAATCCTCTGGCTCAAATCAAAAAGAGTTACCCAATTTTAAGGTAATGTATTCTCTTATGTTATTTTGTTTTATTTAACATCTCCAATCCCTTAAAATCTTTTATTATTTTCTTTCGTAACAACACCAGTATCAAAAATTTACTAGGATGTTGTTATGAGAAGTATTTGATTTACACTTACACACACCTCCGTCTAATGCTTAAAGAACATACTGTTTCTGTGGGTGGTGAAATACTGACTTATGAAACGATGATTGTTCAATATTCTATTAACACCTCTCATGGTGAACATTATGATGAAACTATTTTTTATATATGATATATATTATTTTTATGTTTTCCTTATGCTTCTATATTTTTCATTTATGGCACAGATTTATGATTTCCATTATGGGAAACCGTGATTATTTCATTTTAGGAAGTGCGGACTACCGCCCCCACAAAGTGATTTGAATCGTTAATGCCATATGTGGGATGTATAAAGGAAGGAGTAAATAATATTATACATGAAATTATACTGGAATTATATTATACCTTTATATAATTATATTTTCATTCCATTAAATACAAAATAGAAATGAAAGTAGCTTTCATGCGTACGTACGGCTTACCGTCTCCATGAAAGGTGCATTTCATTTCTTACCTCTAAATGTTATGTAATATTAAAAATGCATGTATATACTGGATATATATGATATATATGATATATACATCCTGAATATAATTCTGGATATAATGGATATTTCACCACATGAACAACTTGTAATGATATGAAGTTTATTTTTGACTCAAGTACCAAAGATCGACAAAACGACCGTTATTAACATAAATAATTAAATAATGTTCATAACATGGTAATAAGTGATATAAAAGGAATAATTAACATGATAAAGGTTCTTAGGCAAGTAGAAATTAACTCTAGTTTATTATCCAGGAGATTAAAGAATGATCGAGTCTAGTCGGACACAAGGTAAGGGAACTTCATAACCCAATTTCTGTTATTTGGGTTAATCTCCTACTTTCAAATTATGTCATGATATTATTATGTCCTATCATGTATTTGTACTTTATTTATGTGTACTTATAGTGAATACCCATAATAGATCTATTTTATTTAAAAAATGATCTTTTTAAGGGACTTCTTCTCAATCTCCTTTCATTGAGGCATATTTTGTTTTATACACAACTTTCTTTTATACGGTGTATAAACCCCTTGGACTTTTACGTTTATTCAAAAGGAATATTTTTATAAGAAGTGTTTTACTAAATGACAAAATGGAATGTTTTTTTGTCGTACGTATGTGGTGACAATGACTTCTCTGCCGCCGTGACCATTATTTGAGTTACGGCTTCCTCTACCATCCATAACGTTTTTTAAATGAAAAATAAATACCAAGTTTTACTTTTCTTTTATTTTGGTATTGAAAATGGTTTTATTATATCAATGTGTTGTATTGATATCTTGTGATTGAAATGTGGAAATGTTATGTTTCCTTTATGCATGTTTTATGTGATACGATTATGTTATGGTTTATGATATGTTTAAACCTTTTCATATAATGAATACATTGGACATAATAAGTGATGGGTGGAGCCCGCTATTGCTCCTTGAAGCATTGATATGTCTCATTAGACAAACTATTGTCTTTGAACGAGGCCTTGACAAAATCTTATTTATAATCTTGGCATGAGGCCTTGGCTACGGGGTTATAATAGTATGACATTATGCATTCCAATATTATGAAAGTTGTTATTGATATTGCATGTGATTATTCAACTAGTAGAATATCCATGTGAATAAGTAAATGACATAATTTCATTTTATTTTTTCCATATTATGCTACAGTTCAAGTTTAATGGATTTTGTTTTAGCCATACATTGCCTTAAATTTTTATGTTCATTTATGAAAGTTTCTGCTATATTGTTATCCTTATTGACCATCTGAGCTCACCCCTTTCAATGTTTTAATTTTTCCAGGATGTGACGAAATATATTATGAATGACTTGCGGGGATATTATGAGGGGATATGAAGACATGATGTTTTTTTTAGTTTTGTTTTACTTTATGATGTAATGTAAGACATATGAATGTATCTAGTGTTTCCAAGGCTACTAAAGTAATCGATATTTCAAGACTTGATCTTTTGTGATCATGCCAATGTTACGCAATAATGCAACGACTTAGGGTAACTGGGGTCGAGGCATTATAGTTGGTATCAGAGGCAGTTTAGTAATAACCTTGGAAGCTAGATTTAGAAAAACTCTGATTAGAGCACATAGCCATACGATAGACTTTGAGGTTTAGTATAGAAGAACATCCTAGAATTTTGTTGTTTTAGAGATTTTGGGAGTTTTCTGAGCAATAAATCCCTGTCTGGATACGAGAAGGGAGACGTGGATCTGGAACAGATGTACCGAGGGGTAAAACCTGAAAACACCGCTTTGAACTATACTCGAACGGGAACTGGTGCACGACAACGAACCTTGCTACACTCTTGGTTACGACACTGCCGGGGGAAATGCTTAGGATAATTTCATTTTCTTTACAAACCATTATGACGGGTTTATGAGTATATACTTCCTTAAAGACAACATTTTTATGATTATAGTTCAATTTATGTTAAGTGTTTTAAAATTATGGAATTATGTATTTTGATTCATAAACTAGTCTAGTTTATTCCATTGTTTAGAAATGGCGCCTAGTGGGAGGAATGGAAATCGTATCAATGCACGCAATCCATGTAGGGATTTCCCTATGGATCAAGATAATTATAGTGGAGATGGAGATACAACTGGTGCTGATAAACTTATCACCATACTGGGAAAACTCACTCAGGTTATGAATAATAACCTTACTCGTATAGAGCACCCTGATCCGCAACGTGGAGGATCAATTTTATACCGCTTCATGAAGAAACAACCACCACCATTTAATGGGGGTACAAATCCATTAGAAGCTGATCAATGGATAAACTCTTTAGAGAAAATATTCCACGCCTTGGGGAGTAGTGAAACGGAGAAGGTTGTCATGGCAGTTTACCACCTCACTGGAGATGTCGATCAATAGTGGTTGCTGATTCAAAACACAAAGGAAGATGAAGAAGTATCGAGTATGGAATGGAGGGAGTTTAAGGAAATTTTATTAGAAAAATACTTTCACATGACCATCGGGCAGATATGGAAAGGCAATTTCTGAGTCTGAGGGAGAACGAGGGTGAGAATGTTGCAAAGTATGAGGCTAACATTACAAGGTTAGCGAGGTATGCTGCAGATTATATATGTTACCCAAGAATTAAGATTGATCGTTTCATTGATGTGTTAAAACTATTTCTCCGTCGAGAATTAGTATCACAATCTTTCTCAACATACAAAGATATAGTCTCGTGTGCTATCAAGACAAAAAAGGAATTCTCTAAATCTTATGACAATAACGTAAAGAAAGAGAAAAGAGAACGGTGGAACAAGAGACAGATAAATGGAAAAAGGGAGAGAAGGATTTTTTATTATGTGATGATTGTGGGAAGAATCACCCCAGTACTTGCCTAAAAGGAATTTGAGTTTGTTATAAATGTGGAGAAAAAGGTCACCAGGCACGTGATTGCAAAGGAAATAAAGAGGCTATCATTGTTGAATGCTACAATTGTAGCGAAATGGGGCATTGTGAAAATGAATGTCCTAAGCGTTAGGGAAACATACCTCAGAAAAAGCCAAGGGATCAAGGATAATATTATTCTATTACTATAGTTGAAGTGTAAGAATTAATATTTTGGTGCTTTTGGACTCAAGGATTATATTCTGGTTATAAAAATAATGTGATATATATAAGTATTGTACTGCAGTACTTGTTATTTTCATTAAGGTTTTAATATGATGAAGGTAATCAGATTTTTTATGTGACAATAAGACAAACTTTACTTTGTTTGAGGAATCTGATAATACAATTGATTTTGGAATTTAGAGACCTTTTAGAGAAAGTCTGGACAGAGGTATTTTGGATAACTATACAGGTTGGATTGTATTATGTTGAACTTTGGATAGTATTGTTTAAGGTTAAAAAATTTATGAAGATTATTTTTGGAATATTATAATACTATAGTTTTAGGAAAAGGACAACCTGCAGGTTGGGGGATAAACCGTCACGTCGGACAAAGCTACAGGAATCGAACCCACAACCATAGTGCGACAGGCCTTTATTACCCACCACTAGCCTACATGAAGTCACTGGTTATTACAAAATAGTTTTCCTAATCTAAATGGTATGTCTTAATATGTTTAACCTTATACAATTAGGATAAAAAGAATATATTTTAGTTCTGTTACCATTTGGAGTGAAATATGGGTTTGTGGTAAAAATTTATTAAGGAATGAAAGTCTACATGACATTTAAGTATATTTCCTTATGTTCTTATTAAATCACTTAAATAAATTCCTCAACATTATGAAAGGTAACATAAAACAAAAACTTTGTCGGTTAACTTTCCTACTGGGGATTCAATGACCGTTTAACCAATCACAAGTGTGTGATTTTCTTATGGTTAAAATTCTCCTATTCCTAGTTTCTATAAATCTCCATCAGACCTTGATGGTTTGTTTTTCCTCAATATCTATATTTTCATAGAATCCTAGTATGGGCTATCTCAGGTGACCTTTGTACTTCTTTTTCTTTCTTTTAAAGTTATATTTTTATTAACCCTATTTACGATGTGGGTTTTCCACAAAGATATTTTCTATTTTCAACCTTTAATTTTCAAAGAAAAATTTCAAATTGCGATGACACAATTTATTGATGGAGGGGAGAATGTAACACCCCAAGATTCCATGGTACGCTTCTCTTTGAATAATAGAGCAGCGTATGTTGTACGCAAACCTCGAGTTCAAACACACCACAACCAACCAAAGTAGCTTTTATAAATAGTAATACCTACTTTCTAAAATTTTATAAATTTTATCTTTAAAAATGGACTTCATTTTTTGATTCAGAATATTGAATTTATCCTATGGTGAAATTTTGGAACTTTTCAGATAACTTTTATATTTTGACGAATAGTGAAAATTACTAAATTTTAATTTAAAACAACATATTTTAGCAAAATAATTTATAGTGATAAATTATATTAATGAGTGTTTTTATATTATAATTAGAATATATTTTTACCATTTTATCCAATGGTGTTCATTATAAATAATTTCACTTTGAAATTGGACAGAAACGAGTGTCAATATTTTGATATATATTATTCCATAAAAACACGCTATTTGTTGTGACCGTGAGAATTAATTATTAAATTAATTAATTAAACTTATATGTTTTTAATTTTCTAAAATATAAATCATTTTTGAATTAGGAATATCAAATATAGCTTCGGGTTAATTTTTGGTAATTTTCTGAAAAACTTCAATTTTTGATGAATAGTGAAACCACTAAGTGGTAGTTAAAAAAACTGATTTTCCGTTTAAATGAAATTTTACCACCTCTATGATATGAATTTCAAAAATCCTACATAGATCATTTTCATTAGGAAGTAAAATGTTGTTCAATGGGATTAAAATAATTTTTGGTGAATAGTAACTTTTAAGTTTTATTAATCGTGATTAAAGGTAATTAGTGTAATTTAAGGTAAATATAATGTAATAATAATATGAAATTACCATTACACTTGTCCTACCCTTATTGGAAGAGTCATTTCCGACCAAGACAATCCATTGGTCAACTTGGGGACCCCATGGAGCCACTAGTGTAAGAAAATGACATTAATAACTTTTTATTTAAAGTAAAAATAAAATTGTCACAAACATGTGTTGTTTTACTAAAAAAATTATTACATGGGGTTATATAAGTTATACTTTAGACTATAAATATTTATTGGAAATCAAAAAATATTTTCTACATCATGATATTTTTTTTATAATTTTTAGACATTAAATAAATTTAATTTTTAATGACACCATGATGATGCAGAGATTACCTCATTAATTAACTATTTAAATAAAATGAAACGATAATGTAAAATCTAAGACTTACACTGTTCAAAAACCTATTGGATGAGTTTATTTAGAACCCTTATCACCTTAGCCTAGAAATATATAATTGTGGGTCCTTTAAAATATGAAACTCATTATATAATAAAGTAACATTTCATGACTTTCCAAGAGTGCCCCTCCTCTCCTCTTATAAAAGGCCCCTACCTCTGCCACCTTATTCAAACCTTCAAGCCATTTGGATCGGCCAAGCTCTTCCCCAATACTCTCTCAACTTCCTTATATTACTCATAGAAGCCTCACTTTGTTCATAAGTCTTCCCAAGGAAGCCTTTGGCTCGAATCAAAAAGAGTTACCCGATTTTATGATAATGTCTTCTCTTATGTTCTTTTGTTTTATTTTTCTTCTACAACCCCTTAAAATATTTTTATTACATTATTTTGTAACAAAAACAGTATATAAAATATAATAGTATGTTTTTATGAAAATTATTTGATTTACACTGACACACACCTTCATCTAATGGTTTAAGAACATACTGTTTCTATTGGTGGCGAAATACTGCCTCACGAAACAATGACTGTTCAATCTTTTTTTAACACCTCTCATGGTGTCCATTATGATGACAATTTTTTTATATATGATATATATTATGTTTATGTTTTCCTTATGCTTCTGTATTTTTCATTTATGGCACACCTTTATGATTTCCATTATGGGTAAACGTGATGATTTCATTTTAGGAAGTGCGGACTACCGCCCCCTCAAAGTGATTTGAATTGTTAATGCCATATGTGGGATGTATAAAGGATAGAGTAAATAATATTATACATGATATTATACTGGAAATATATTATACCTTTATATAATTATAATCTAATTCAATTAAATACGATATATAAATGAAAGTAGCGTTCATGCATACATACGACTTACCGTCTCCATGAACGGTGCTTTTCATTTCTTACCTCTAAATGTTATGTAATATTATAAATTCATGTATATACTGGATATATATGATATATATGATGTCTAAATCATGAATATAATTTTGTATATAATGGATATTTCATCACATGAACAACCTGTAATTATAAGATGTTTATTTTTGACTCAAGTACCAAATATTGACAAAACGACCGTTATTAACTTAAATAATTACATAATGTTCATAACATGGTAATAAGTGATATAAAAGGAATAATGAACATGAAAAAGGTTCTTAAGAAAGTATAAATTAACTATAGTTTATTATTCAGGAGATTAAATAATGATCGAGTCATGTCGGACACAAGGTAAGGGAACTTCTTAACCCAATTTCCATTCATTGGGTTAATCTCCTACTTTCAAATTATGTCATGATATTATTATGTCCAATCTTGTATTTGTACTTTATTTATGTGTACTTATAGTGAATACACATAATAGATCAATTTTATTTAAATAATGATCTTTGTAAGGGACTTCGTCTCAATCTCCTTTCATTAAGGCATATTTTGTTTTATACACAACTTTATTTTATACAGTGTATAAACCCTTTTTACATTTACGTTTATTCAAAAGGAATATTTTTATACTAAGCATTTTAGTAAATGAAAAAAAGGAATGTTTTTTGGTCATATGTATTCGGCGACAATGACATCTCCGCTGCTGTGACCATTATTTGAGTTTCGACTTCCTCTACAAGCCATAACTTTTTTTAAATGAAAAATAAATACCATGTTTTACTTTTCTTTTATTTTGGAATTGATAATGGTTTTATTATATCAATGTGTTTTATTGAAACATTGTGATTTAAATGTGGAAATGTTATGTTTCCTTTATGTATGTTTTATGTGATACGAATATGTTATGGTTTATGATATGGTTAAACCTTTTCATATAAGGAATGCATTGGACTTAATTAGTGACAGGTGGAGCCCGATATAGCTCCTCGATGCATCGGTATGTCTCATGAGACAAACTAGTGTCTTGGAATGAGGATTTGACAAAATATTATTTGTATTCTTGGCACGAGGCCTTGGCTACGGGGTTATAATAGTCTAGAATTATGCATTCCAACATTATGAAAGTGGTTATTGATATTTCATGTGATTATTTGACTAGTAGAATATCCATGTGAATAAGTAAATGGAATTATTTCATTTTATTTTTTCCATATTATTCTGAAGTTCGAGAATAAAATGCTTTTGTTTTAGTTATTCATTGCCTTTAATTTTTATGTTTATTTATGAATGTTTATGCTATATTGTTATCCTTACTGAGCTCTTGAGCTCACCCCTTTCAATGTTTTAATTTTTCCAGGATGTGATGAAGTATATTATGAATGACCTGCAATGATAGTTTGAGGGGATATGAATAAATGATGTTTTTTTAGTTTTTTTTACTTTATGATGTAATATAAGATTTATGAATGTATCTACTGTTTCCAAGGCTACTAAAATAATCATTCTTTTGAGACCTGATCTTTTGTGATCATGCCAATGTTACGCAATAATGCACCGACTCTGGGTAACTGGGGTCGGGGCGTTACAGGAACAAATTTCACATTGAAATTGGATATCAAAACATTTCAAACATTTGTACACTTTCACTTTAAAAATACGATTTGTCATCCCATCTTCCAGATTAATTTTTAATTAATTTGTACCAATTATTTGATTAGAATTAGGGAAAATGGATTAAATATTTTGAATAATCATTATTTATAATTTATAAATAGTTTTACATGGTTTTTAACAAAAAATAATAGTGAATTAAATTAAAATTCATTACAATGATTAATGTAAAAATTATTTTACATAGTGGTTAAACTTTACTATTAATGAGAACAATAACCTAGAAACCTATCAAAAATCCATTATTTTCCTATATATCAATGATATAATCTATTGGTTCCATTTTTATTATTTATTGTGACACTATTCCATGAAATTGAGTTATGTAATATGTTATGTGAGGAAATGTACAAAAAAGGAACTTTCCTTACCTTAAACATTTATAATGGTAGGAGATATGGAAAAATCATAATAAATTCGATAATAAATACCATTTTTGAAATATGAATGTTTTTCTTATTAATTTTTATCATTAATTTCTATAGATTAATTAGTTACTAAAAATACTTAAGAAATTACAACTCATTGATTATTTAGTTAATAATTATTTAAATAAATGTTACAGCAAATATTAAAATTTAAGAAAATGGAATGTATTATTATTTTCCTTTTTTTTGTAGATTAATATGTAATGTTATAAACATTTTAACTTAATATATTAAAATTCCTTCATTTTCATGATTTTAAATTAATTAAATAATGTCGAAATTGACATTAATATTATTTTATAATAAATGATATTTTATTAAAATAATTAAGTTTACAAAAATATATATCCTCTTATAATTTATTCTACGTGTTGAAAAATATAAAATATATCTATTTATGGGCAAATTTATAATTTTTAATTAACATATTTAACCTTAAACAATAAAAACATTGTTAACACGGTTCAGGTTAAAGCAGTGTTTATGCACATTACATGCGCTTGTTTTAAAATAAACATAAAACATATATGGTGTTTATATATTATAAATTATATAACATATTTAGACATATTGGGAAAATATTTAATAAAAAAGTATCCCATTAATTTGGTATTAATGGTTAAATTACGTAGGATAGTAAATTGTTACTGTAATAAAAAAAATTGTAAAAGCTGGGAAAATTAGATTTTAAGGAACAAAATTAATAAAATGCATTTTTTTGTGTTGGAGGTTTATATTTATCATTAATTAAATATAATATATTATTTTTAGGTTTTTAAGGAACGTGAATAAATCGATGCCTCCCAATAGGTTTTACCTTTTTATATGACAAGAATGTCACCCCCTTCCACTATAAAAAAGTACTCACCCTTCCAACTTTGTCACTCATATCATGAAATTTTCCTCATCCAAACCTACCCAAATGATCTTAAAATATATATCCCCTCAATTATGTAATCCTTACTTTGGTTAAAAATGAAACCGAGGAATACTTTTGGTATAAAACAAAAATAGTTACCCGATGAAGAGGTAGCATTGTTTAGCAAGCTCTTTTGTTTTATTTCTTTCTCATGCACATCAATTATTATTTACTCATGATTGTATAATTACCTATATATTATAAATATTGTGATATTTTGTTATCTTAAAAGAAAAACCTGTACTTTCACACACTTCTATAAAATATTATACACAATCATCATTTGTGAGTGCGGCAGATAATCGCCCCGCGAACCGATGTAATTAGTTCTTCCATTTACACATTTCTAGGTGATAAATAATGATGTATTTGTAGTTAATATATGATATTTATGACGTATTTATTAATTTTTAATTTTTATATACCACATATTTTCATAATTTATATTTTGTGGAAATACAATAACTTCAGCTATGGACTTGTGGACTACCGCCTCATCAATGTGATGTGATTTGTTAATGATTTAAATAGAACTTAATATGAATGGTTTTAAGTAAAATATTATATAAATATGAAATTAAGATGATACTATATTTTTAATATACATATATATCATTTACGATTCATTCTTTTAATATGATAAGAAAATGGAAGTAGCGTTCATGCGTATGTATGACCAACTATCTCCATAAATGGTGTATTTCAATTCCTATTTCCAAAATTTATGAACTAATATAAATACATATATAATGAATATATATAATATTTAAATCATTATTTACATTCTAGAGATTATTAAATCATCAACTCTATAATTTTAACAAAAATAACAAGTCAAAATATACTTGAAAAACTAGGCAATTAACACACGAAATAATTAAAATAATGAGATATTATTAACAAATAGGTAATAATATATTATAAAAAAATAATATATCATATTATAAATATTATTATGGTTATTTAATAATTTAATAACATGCTTAAAACAATAATACATGATCTTAAAGAGTGTTAAACCAAAATAGATCTTTGGTATGTGATTTTCATCTCACTTTTTACATCTGTGAGATAAATGACTTAATCACCACTTACTTATTTCATTGGAGTATCTACTAAAAATTTAGATATATAATAACATAAATACTTTTATCATTATGGTATTAAAAATTTTTCTTTTAATTGTCTCATCCAAGGGGTTTAATCTTAAAAATTACCAACTGGTAAAAGTTATCTTGCAATCTCAATTTCTTTTGCGATTAGTAACTGTCTCTTAAAACAATCACTTCCTCGTAGAATTTTTTCCCGTTGAATTATATTTATTTATGATATTTGTATTATTTTATTAGAGATATTATTATTTCTTAAACTACATAACATTTTTACATAAGGTTTTTACTATGAAAGTTATTCTATTTGTTGGAGAAATATTAATAAATATGTATCTATTACTCCATATGGATATTTGATGAGGAACATTGTTTATGAATTTAATTCCATTATTTTACATACATTGAATGGTTTGGACTGGAATAAAATGTGTTGGGGACAACTTTAAGTGATCCCCTAAATGCATTTGTAGTCTCATAGGATGAAATCTGTAGGAAAAAACACATCCTATTTGTAAAAAGTATGTTTTAAACTTTCTTGTGAAAGGTATTAATATTACATTTACTATTGGCCAATAAATTGGTTTGTGACCAGTATGTTTTTAACTATGTTGTGAATTATATTGATGTTAAAGGATCCATGTACCTAGGAAACATGGAATAAAATAATTATGAATTGCCTTCAATTTATTTATTATTATCTAGAGGATTTTTACTATGAAAAAAATCTATGGATGGATTTAGTTTTTAATTTAATGATTAAATGGAATGTGTGTTTAGTTTCTTTTACCCTTCCAAGCTGATTATGATAATTTATTAATTTTTACATCCATTTTAATTTACCCTTAGGGATAATTTGAGCTCACAAATATTTTTCCCTTTCCATGGAATATAAAGATAAATTCCTGGAATAAGTTTCAAGGATGAAGACCATTTTATTTTGTTATATATTAGGTTGCTTTTTTATTCCCTATGTAGATGTTTTTGGTCATGAAAACCTCAATCAATATTTACCCCATATATAAATGAAATATCATTGTACCTGGGTAGTATCACAAGGAGGTTACAGTTTGAGTTACAAATCTGACACTTTTGATTTGTTACTTATCACAAGAAGAAAAATTAGGTATTTGATTAAAAGTTTGAAAATAAAATGTTAATACAAGATAACGTGCATGAAAGTTATTGAAAATAAATACATATTCATAGAAAATGAAATGTCTTTGAAAAGAAGATTAAAATAGTGGTTTCGGACAAGTATAAACCTCTTGGACACTCCCCTCATCCTTGTATAAATATAGTCCATAGTTTTAATTTCTAAATGAAACCCTAATGACCCCTCTCTAAAAACTATAATTTGAATAGACAGTGTATCAAGACCTCAATATGATTATTGTTCCCCCTATATATGTGGTTTAGTTACTTGAAGACCTCCAAGAAATCAAACCTAATTGAAATCACTATTCTCAATGACAAGACTTTAATGAAGAAATATAAATAATAAATTTAATTAATTTATATTATAGATCGAACAACCATAAAACATTTAGAGTCCCAAAGCATGATGTACTTGGACATTACATTACTTTTGCGGAATACTTAACACATTAAAAAAAATGCCCAATGACCGTATTAGTTTAGTGTCTTTGGAAACTCGAAACATAATCTTCTAATCATGGTGAAAGATATTCAACATCTCCCATAATGATCTTCTTTTTTTCATAACTAAAATCATCCTTTATATCATGGGGGAAAATAAAACCTAAAAAGGGTAATATAAAAGTCTCATTAAGGGTAAGAATGAAGAAAATAAAACAACACATATACATTAGAACTTAAAAATATGAACATAAAGTTTAAACATCAAAATCTTGGTCAATGACATTAAACATGGTAGTACGTAAGGAATAGATCATAATGGAACATCAATAATGATAAAATTGAATGGTAATAAAACATGTAATTGTAGAAAACCATTAAGCACAAGATATGATTTCCATAGCATCCAAGGAATTGCTTCCAAGACCATCATAGTGGACACAGTCCATTAATAAACCGGGTTTACTTGATGTTCTAGCCCTGTATTACTGAACCAGAATTTACTTATCGTTCCAGCCATGTCTATCTCATGAGATATAAATCATTACCCAATGAATTGGACGGAGATATAGGTCTCACCCATCTCATAATGAAATCATTCTTAGGTCTGCCACACCATAAACACAAATCCTTCATCATAACCCAAAGAATAAAATGGGTTTAATAAACATCATCCCATCATAACATAATTCATATAAAACAAATGGATATCATTTAATCATAAGAAAAGTGAAACCATGTAAAGAATAGAGACATTATACTTGAAACATACACATATGAAATAATGTAATCTTATATGGAAAATGGTTTTGAAAAAACACTTGAAATGACATCTTGAGGAAAATATCCTTTCTTCTTCAAAATCATTTTCTTTTCACAAAATTCCATGCAATTTAAAAAGAAAAGGATTTTTTGGAAAATAGTCATGAAATATTGTATAGTAAGCTCCATGAAATTAAGGCGTTATGAAACCGTAAAAATCCGTTCATGTTGTATAAGTTTATAAAAACATTCTCCTCGTGCTTTTAATAGAAAAGTCAAAAAGTTCCACATATGGTAAACAAAAGAAATATTCCTTCCATAACACAAAGTAAAAGTCAAATAGAGGTAAAAATTACTTTAAAAATTCATGGCAGAATATTAAAAACATTATTAAAATCTATTTATGGACATGGAAGAGAAATATAATCCCAGTAAATACTTTCATATAAGCAATCTCGGATAAAAATGAGATTGCAAAATTATCCCTTACCTTATGTCCAATTTCATCTATATGTGTCTGAGACTCTTGTATAGTGTATTTATACATATAATTAATTTTTAACACAACTATAATAATATTTATGATATCATATATGATTCAATTATGACTTTATATTACCTGTCCATTTGTCAATTCCATGTTAATGCATCGTTTCAGGTAAAATCATTCCATTTGTCGTACGTGATTTGACTTTTAATTATTCATATGATTACTTATATCATTATTAATTACTTCTAGAATATAAACCATGATTTATATGTAATATATATTAATAATATAAATATATATAAGATATTGGAAATGGAATGAAATACATCGTTCATGTAGACGATAGACCGTACGTACGCATGAACACTGTTTTTGTTTCCTTATTAAATTTAATGGAAGTAAATGAATTATATATACATAAATATAGTAGAATTATTATGTAATATTTTTCATGATTACTTATTATATATAATTTATTATCATTCTTGGATTCTTAACATAGAGAATGAATCTCATCGCATTGTGGAGATGGTAGTCTGTACGTACGCACGAGTGACAATATCATTTTCTTGATATTAAAATCATATATAATTGGATGTTATATCATATATACAGAATACTTATAATGTTATATTTATTATTTATATCATTTGTAATCATTATTATACCCATCCAAATGATGAAATGTTTAAATAACATACAACACCACGACGTGGAGACGGTAAGCCGTACGTACGCACGTGTAGTGACGTTTTCATTCATTAGATGGATAAAATAAAGAATAAGGTTGTACGTTTTTTATAATAACATCACACTATATAGAATATTCTGGAGTTATTATTTTAGAATGGAAACAACATTGATGTGGGAAGTGGAAGAAGAATAGAACTTGAAATAGGTGTTGAGATATTTACTTCTTCGGGTTATTTCCTTTTGATTTGATCAAAAGGGGTCCTTAGGTTGGATTTTTGACTAAAGTAAGGCCTCTAAGATGAAGGGTGAATAGTTGAGATGGTATTTGGGAGGGTTTGGCCGAGCCAAATGGCTTTGGAGGTGTTAGTTGGAGAGAAGGGGTAATGCCCTTTTATAAGAGGGGTGAGGGCCACCTTAGGAAAAACATTAAATATTATTTTCTAATAAATTCATATTCAGTTTATAATGGATCAAAAGTGAATTATTTCGAGTCTAGGGTGGGGATGGATCGAAATACTCTCAAATAATATGTTTTAGACAACTTTAGGTTACAATTTTAACATTATAATTTAGATTTAACTCTAAGATAAATAGTTTGACTTTTATTGTGTCTTCTTGTATTCTAACACTATATGGTTAATAAACTTACTATAAACTGCCAATCGAACTATAATTGGTTCATTTATGTCTTATATAGTATTATATAATTCCTTTTTCCGATCCTTATGTTTTTAGGACCATTATATCAATTAATGATATAATATTTGTTTTAAAAACTCTTTTATGTCAATTTTGACGCTATTTGGTATTATGTTTTTTCTAAATTCATAACAGTATTATTATTTCAAAAACAATTCATCTAACCAACCATAATATGTTATTAACCTAAAAAATTAGTTTAATGAATAAAAATACTCAAATTATATTTATTTGTGTATTTATAATATCAAATATCTTAATATTTCATTAATAAGGTAATTACTGCATCATCATTGTGCCATAAATAAATTAAATTATTTAATGTCTAAAAAATATAAATAAAATACCATTATGTATGAAATGTTTTATTTTTATAATGAATATTTATAGTCTAATTTATCTTATGTATAACCCTATATTAAAAATATTTTAGTTATTAAACATTGATTTTAACTATTTTAACTCTTCATTAAATAAAATAATAATAAATGTCTTAATCTAATCCAAGTGGACCTAAAGGGTAATATTTTATTTATAAGGTTGTTTTTGGTCGAATTACACTTATCCAATTGAATTATGACATACGTTAGATGATAATAATATCATTTTTACTATTAATTACCCTATTTACTTTTAACCGTGGTAAATAAAAGTTAAAAGTTACTATTCACCAAAAATTATTTAAATCATATTGAACCAAATTTTACTCTTTGATATTAACCGTGTCTCTCACATTTTTGAAATTCTACTCCTAGATGCAATAAAATTATGTTTTATGTAAATTTGCAAATGCTCCTTGGAGGTGGGTAAAAGACGGTAAAAAGTTAAATAAAAATTATATATATCATAAATTATTATAAAATGACTACAATGAATAACATTGAACTTATATAGGTATTATGTATATATTTTGACCTAAAATAAATTAAAATAAAATAAAAAATTATTTAAATAAAAAATCGGTGTTAAACAATAACTCAGTGTTTTTCACTTTTCATCAATAATTTAATTTTTTCTGAAAAATACCAAAAATTCACCCTTCAATAATTTTGATAATCCGAATCCAAAAATGGAGTCCATTTTGAAAGATAAAATTTATAAATTTTCAAAAAGTGGGTATTTCTATTCATAATGGAATGTTTATATAATATTTCAATAACATATCGTTGTTTAGTGAAACTCGGTATTTTGTACAACACACGCTATTGAGGAAGGTCGCGATTGCTTGTAATGTAAGCCAAGTCAAGGTTGTGTGTAGTGAAATATTCCTTTGTTTTTTGCGTATAATAGTATCCAACCATATTTCATTTATTCATTGAATATATATATATATACACTCAATGTTCGGTAGAATAAATACTATGAAACAAAATTGAAATTGTGTGTAACACGATCCAGGAATAGTGTTGTGTATACTGCAAGATAATACGATGTTGCGTACAGTGCAAGACAATCTTGGAGTATCATACAACACAAGAAATCAAATAAAAAGAATACTTCTCATAAAATCTTGGGGTGTTACATTCTACCCCCCATAAAATTAATTTCTCCCTCAAAAGTTTTTGGGGTTATAAATCGTTTACTACTTGATTGTTTATTTTGTAGAAACCCACATCTTAAAAAATAATACTAAAATTTCATTTTAAAAAGGAATGTCAGAAACATATCAGATAACCCTAAGTAACTCATCACTGTGTTTCCACATAGGATAACATAGGTGAAAATATAGATACGAAAGAGAAATATTACCATCAAGTTCTGATGGAGAGTGGTAGAGAACATGGCTATGAAAAAGATAACAATCACAAGGCCATAAATTTGTGATGATCTAAGGTACCATCCGATTCATCAGATATGAGAGTACTAGGACAACATTTTTGGTTTTCAAGATCATTTCCCAAGCGTTGATGAATTTTGACATAAGGGGAAATACTTGCTTGATTTCAGTGTAATATCATCGTTGGTCATTCCCTGAACAATTTCCACTTTAACTCTTATTTAATGAAGTGAAGTTGAATTAGTTATTCTTGAAGTATTAGCAGATCATGTGATAGAATGATAAGTCATTCCATCTGTCTCAAACATAAGTTTAGAAAAAGTTATATACATAAGTTCTTATATGGTGATATTAATCATATATGGTTCCAAAAATAGACGTATACTTCATCTATCATACCTCTTAATAACATAAAACCAGTACATACTAACCGGGGACTTCCTGTAGGCCAGCGGTATGAGATAATGGCCAGTCGCACTTCGGTTGTGGGTTCGATTCTTGCAGCCTTGTCTAACGCGATGGGTTGTCACCCATCCTACATGTTTCAATTTTTCTAAAACTACACTAGTATAACATTATAGAAATAATATCGAAAAAAGGTTTTATCCTTAAAAAATATTATCTTATGTCCAACATAATCCATTTCAAATCATCATACTTATCCAAAATACGTCTATCCAAGATCATATTATAAAGAAAATGATTACTAGAAATTTCATCAATCAAGCATGTGAATACCATAATTTATCCCCCATATATCATAAGATATATCCTGTTGGTTACATTCCAAAATTGTGAATACCATTATCATGTATTCTCTTGAAACATGAATTGCTATAGAATCATTGTGAAAACATGAATGCTGTCAAAAGTCCACCTTTTCCACATACCAAAATCCCAAAATTTCTATATAATCAAACCATGATATCACTTTTTCCTTATATGAGCTCATTAATACTATCAAACGTTTCATTATATCTTTATCCCTTCATTAATCACGTATCATCAGATTTCCAAAAATATCTGAATAACCTTTCATGGTTACTAGAACCATTCAACATATACTTTCAAAAAACATAAGTAAAAACAATATTTTAACAATACTTATATGTTTCTTTATTCCATTGTACCATGAAATTACTTATACAACATTACTCTTGATAAACATGCAATCATTCTACTACCTTCTTAAACCTTTGACCGAGCATCATCATTTTATTCCTCAACACTTCTTTCATATCATATATCATTTGTAGTCTCTTAAT
This sequence comes from Viscum album, assembly GCA_963277665.1. Lineage (NCBI taxonomy): Eukaryota > Viridiplantae > Streptophyta > Magnoliopsida > Santalales > Viscaceae > Viscum > Viscum album. The sequence continues at coordinate 1,143,565,487 of OY728134.1, read as the reverse complement.
CATAGTCAACATAAATACTACCCATACGAACATGATGATTATCTTCATGAGATTTTCCCTTAGCGCACTGGTTTGCATAATGCCAGTATGTCCCACATTTAAAACATTTAACCATTGTTGATGTTTCAGCAATGCAATTATCCTTTTACAAGGTGTTCACTGATCCTTTTCCTTTGCAATTACTGGCTTTGTGTCCTTCTTTTCCACACCCAAAGCATCTTCCAGTTCCTTTGAAACATTCTCCCTAATGCCTCTTCCCACATGATTTACATGAGGGAAATTGAACATTCTTTCCTCTATGATCATCATGAAAATCTATCTTTCTCTTATTAGCTGAGTTGGGAAACATACCAACATTGAGATTATTGATCATATTATGAGATTTTTGATTAGGCATAATAAAAATGTTTGGACTTCCAAATCCCTTTTCATTTGGTTTCTCATGAAGAATATCATTCCATTGACTATCATATCCTCCATTATCATAAATCTTCTTATTTCGAGCCATTTTCTAAAACCCAAAAATAATAGTGTGATAGGGAAAATTCATACTAGGAAAAAAAATATGAAAGGGGGAGTACCTTCAATATCTAACATCTTAGGTTTAATTCTATGAGTGTTACCATAATTCTAGGAATATAACCTATACTTATACTTAACGTTCGGGACATCCGAAGACATACCTTAGAAATATCTCTAGTGATTTCACTAAAGTTATCACATCCTAGTTTCCAAAGGGTGACAAAACCATCACTCTGATACCAACTGTAGAGACCCAAAGAATGATGTACATGGACATTACATTACTTTTTCTGAATACATAATACATTACAAAACAAACGCCCAATGACCGTATTAGTTTAGGGTCTTTGGAAACTCGGAACATAATATTCTAATCATGGTGAAAGATAATCAACATATCCCATAAAGATATTCTTTTTTTTCCTACCTAAAACATTCCTTTATATCCTGGGGGAAAAGAAAATATAAAAAGGGTGAGCTGAAATGCTCAGTAAGGGTAATCATGGAGAATATAAAATTACCCATATACTTTTGAACATAAAAACATTAACATAATGCTTAAACATAAAAATCTTGAGCAATGACATTAAAAATGGGAGTACGTAAAGAAAAGATCATAATGGAACATAAATCATGAAAAATAGCATGGGAATAAAACATTTAATTTTGTAAAACCATTAATCACAGGATATGATTTCCATTGTAGCCAAAGCATTGCTGCCCAGACCATTATAATGGACAAAGTCCATTACTGAATTGGGTTTTCTTGTTGTTCCAGCCCTATATTACTGAATTGGATTTTACTTTCCGTTCCAGCCATGTCTGTATCATTAGATATAAATCATTACCCAATGCATTGGAGGGAGATATAGGTCCCACCCATCTCATAATGAAATCATTATTATATGTTCCACAACATAAACATAAATCCTTCGTCATAACCCAAAGAATAAAATGGGTTTCATAAACATCATCTCATCATAACATAAACCATATAAAACAAATGGATATCATTTAATTATAAGAAAAGTTAAACCATGTAAATAATAGAGGCATTATACTAGAAATATACACATATGAAATAATGTCATCTTTGATGGAAAATGGTTTTGATAAAACACTTGGTATGAATTCATTAGGAAAATTTCCTATATTCTTCAAAATCATATTCTTCTCACAAAATTCAATGAAATTTTAAAATAAAAGGATTTTTTTGAAAATATTCATGAAATATTATACAGTGAGCTTTATGAAAATAAGGCATTATGAAACCGTAAAAATCCGTTCATTCCATATAAGATAAAAAACATTCTCCTCGTACTTTTTACAGAAAAGTCAAAAAGTACCACATATGGTAAACAAAAGAAAGATTCATTCCAAAACACAAAGTAAAAGTCAAAGAGGTGTAAACAAGACTTTAAACATCCATGGAATAATATTAAACACTTTATGGAAACCATTATATGGACATGGATGAAAAATATAATCCCAGTAAATACATACGTATAAGCAATCTCAGATAAAAATGAGATTGCAGAATTATCACATACCTTATGTCCAATTCCATCTATATGTGTCTGAGACTCCTATATAGTGGGTTTAGACATATTAATGGCTTTTAACAAAACCATAATAATATTTATGATATCATATATGATTCACTTATGACTTTATATTACCCGTTCATTTGTCAATTCCATGTTAATGCATCATTTTGGGTAAAATCATTTCATTTGTCATACATGTTTTGCCTTGTAATTATTGATATGATTACAAAGATCATGATTCCATACTTCAAGAATGTCAAACATGATTTATATATAATATATATTCATAATATAAGTATATATAATATATCAATAAATGGTTCAAAATACACCGTTCACGGAGACGATAGACCGTATGTACGCATTAACGATTTTTTTTGTTTCCTTATTAAATTGAATGGATGTAAATTACATATATATACATATATATAAATCTTGTACCATTATCAAGTCATATGTTTCATTATTACTTATTATATATACTTTATAATCATTCTTGGATGCTTAACATGGATAATGAATCTCATCGCATCGTGGAGACGGTAGTCCGTACGTACGCACGAGCGACAAAATCATTCTTTTGATATTATAATCATATATAATTGGATATTATATCATATATAAAGAATTATAATAATGTTATATTTATAATTTATATCATTTATACTCATTATTATACCCATCCAAATGATAAAATGTTTAAATAACAAACTACACCACGACATGGAGACAGTAAGCCGTACGTACGAACGTGTGGTGACTTTTTCATTCATAGGATGGATAAAAAAACTAATATGGTTTTATGATTTTTATAATAACACCACATAATATAGAATATACTGTATTTATTATTTTATAATTTAAACAACAATGAAGGAGGTAGTGGAAGAAGAAAGGAACTTGAAATAAGTGGTGAAATATTTACCTCTTCTACGGGTTCTTTCGTATTGATTTTTTCAAAAGGTCTCCTTATATTGGATTTATGACTAAAGGAAGACATCTAGGATGAAGGGGGTATTTTTGAGAGGGTATTTGGTCAGGTTTTGTCTGATAAAAATGGCTTTGGAGGTGTGAAATAGAGAGAAGGGAGAATTCCCTTTTATAATAGGGGTGAGGGGACCTTAGGAAAAACATTAAATAATATTTTATAATAAATTCATATTCAGTTTATAATGGCTCCAAAGTGACTTATTTCGAGGATTGGGTGGGTCTGGGTATAAATACTGTCAACCAATAGGTTTTAGACAAGTTTATGTTAACAATTTAACCTTATCATTTAGATTTAACTCTAAGTTAAATAATTTTTTTTTTCACCGTGTCTTCTTGTATTCTTACACTGTATGGTAAATAAAATTACTATATACTGAAAATAGAACCATAATTGGTTCAGTAATTTCATATATATTATTATATAAGTACTTTGGCTGAACCATATATTTTAAGGACCATTATATTAATTAATAATATAATATTGTTTCTAAAAACTCTTTTATGTCAATTTTGACACTATTTTCTATTTAGATTTTTTAAATTCATAATAGCATTATTATTTCAAGAATAATTCATCTAACCAACCCTAATATGTTATATTAACCTATAAAATTAGTTTAATTCATAAAGAGTCTCAAAGTACATTTATTTGGGTATTTATAATATCAATTATGTTAATATTTCATTAATAAGGTAATTACAACATCATCATTGTGTTATAAATAAATTAAATTTTTTTATGTCTAAAAACTATAAATAAAATATCATTATGTAGGAAATGTTTTTATATTTCTAATGTATAATTATAGTCTAATTTATCTAATGTATAACCCTATATTAGAAATATTTTAGTTATTAAACATTGATTTTAACTATTTTAACCGTTCTTTAAATAAAATAATAATATATGTCCTAATCTAATAAATGTGGACCTAAAGGGTAATATTTTATTACTAAGGTTATTTTTGGTCAAATTAAACTTATCCAATAGTATTATAACATGTGTTAGGGTAATAATAATATCATTTTGACCCTTAATTACCCTATTTACTTTTAAGAGTGGTAAATAAAATTTAGAAGTTACTATTTAAAAAAAATATTTTTATCTTATTGAACCACATTTCACTCCTTGATATTAACCGTGTCTCTTGGATTTTCTAAATTCAACTCACAGAAGTGGTAAAATTATGTTTTAAATAAATTTTCAAATGCTCCTAGGTGGTGGGTAAAAGACGGTAAAAAATCAATAAAAATTTTATATGTCTAAAATTATTATAAAATGACTCCAATGAATTACATTGAACATATATAGGTATTATGTATCTATTTTTACCAAAATTAAATTTAAATAAAATAAATAATTATTAAAATAAATATTCGGTTTTAAACTATAACGTAGTGTTTTTCACTATTCATCAAAAATTGAAATTTTTCAGAAAAATACCAAAAATTCACCCTAGTCTAATTTCGATATTCTGAATGCAAAAATGAAGTCCATTTTGAATGATAAAATTTATAAAATTTCCCAATGTGAGAATTACTATTCATAATGGCTATTTTATATAATATTTTAATAACATATCGTTGTTTAGTGAAACTCAGTATTGCGTACAACACACGCTATCGAGGAAGGTTGTGATTGCGTGTATTTCAAGACAAGTCAAGGTTGCGTGTATTGAAATATTTCTTTGTTTTTTCATATAATATAATCAAACCATATTTCAGTTATACTTTGAATATATATATATATATATATACACACTCAATATTGCGTAGATTAAATTCTATGAAACAAACATGAAATTGGGCGTAACACGATCCAATAATAGTGTTGCGTATACAACAAGTTAATACGGTGTTGCGTATAGTGAAAGATAATCTTGGTTTAGCATAAAACACAAGACATCAAATTAAAAAGAATACTTCTCATAAAATATTAGGGTATTACAAAAATAGTTTTTTTGAATTTATATTCTAGAAAGAATGAAACCAGATTCATTCAAGACATATGAATTCAAGAAGAATTCAAAAGGATATTACACATTAAGATCAAAACTTGAATGAGAGTGTCTATCATGTGTCGTTGTTCACAACCACATGGGTCTTAGCTGCACATCATTTGGGTAGCATCTGTCAACTCCATCGTAGCATCTATGGATGACATCATTATTTATTTATTAGTCTCCTCCGTGGAAAATATGTTGGTGGTGGATCATCATGTGGTGTGGTGATGCTCTTTCTAGTTCATAATGACTCCAAAAAAGTACTCAAGGGGTCAAATTTATAGGAAACCACTTCACTAAATCTGACCATGATGCATTTTTTTCTGTGCATCACCGTGTACATGAAATGTACTTTGGTTACATGTCATGTACACCAGATCTAATTTTTTCTCCGTAATGTTGAATCCATGAAGACATTGTACACTACTTTGACTCGGTTCATGTCATGAATTAGGGACTCATGACTTGTATATTCACTTCAGAATGTGTATTCATGTCAAAACATGTCCAGCACGGAAAATCCCATTTGAAAAGGTCACGATGTTTATGTTCAGTACACTTCGTGTAGGCGTTTTTATTTAGTTTCCATCTCTTATTCTTTTCTACAAAATATGGTGTCACTCTAATTCAATTATTTCGTGGCATGAAGTTTCCATTACATATAATCCTGGAATACATAAGACAATTAAAAATAGATAATAATCTAGAATTACTACATTTTCAAAATTTTTTCTCAAAACATTTCATTATTCAAAAAATGATGCAATAAACCTCAAAATGTAAAATTGGTGGGGTTTCAATAATTATATTAGATATGAAAAACTATGGGAATATTATATCTATTATATCCAAATGTAAAATGGGATCCATGTATGCATCAAATTTACAAAAACTACTAAATTGTTCAGTACTTTGGGATTAGATTCCTTGTAATCATGATAGTGTAATAAAGTAAGACGCTGGATCTAGGCTTCTGGGTTTGGGGTGTTATATTTGGTATTAAAGGAAGCTTAATAAAAATATTGGAAACTATATTTAGTAAAACATATATTACAGAACATAATCCTATGTTATAATTTGCGAAAAAAATATAGAAGAACATCCCAAAAGAACATGTTTATGATTTTGAGATTTCTTATACATAAAATTTTTAATTTATGGTATGTATTTAACTAGTTTTGTAATGATCTATCATAATATATAATCGAGTCTATGTTTTCATTTAGAAATGGTTACTAGAAAAAGTAATGTCAACCTCACCACTGCACCGAATCCAAATTGTTGGAAGGATAATTTATTTTAAGGTCTTATGAAAATATTTCTAAGTGGAATTATCTCACTAGTGTTCTCATCATATGAGGAACTGGTATCTTCCACTAATGAGATATATAAAGAAGTACATGATTATTATAGATTCAAAGGGAAGTAAGAGAACAAGAAGATAATAGATAAAAAAGATGGATAAATGGAAGAATGTAAATTAGTATTTTCTTGCATGTGATAATTATGGATGGAGACATATTGGTACTTGATTGAAAGGAATGTGAGTTTTATATAAGTTTAAAGAAAATGGTCTCCATGTTTTTTTATTATAGGGGAAATAATGAATGTATTAATGTGCAATCATTAAAATATAAGGATATTTGGAACTACATAAATGAATGCCCCAAATGTCAATAGAATATACCTCAGAAGAAGTCAAGGTATCAAGGTTAAGATTATGTTATTGAAACAGCCAAAGTGGAATGATCATCGCGCCTATATAATTAAATCATTGTGTAATGTTTTAAAATTATTTTATCAATGATGTATTGGTTATAAGAATAATTACATATATAAGGAATGTACTACAGTAATATTTAATTATGGATTTGAGATCATATATTGAATAGAACCAAGAAAATTGATTCAGTATCAAGTTAAAAATTTTTGTAAAACACATGGTTGAATGAACGATATCCCTTAATATGTTCCTGATTATGAGACAATGATACTTGGATAAAAAGATTATTGATATTGATAAATTAAATTGGATACAAAAAAATACCTTGGAACTGATTGTATTGTTTTGAATCTTATTAAATTGAAGGGTCATATGGTTAACCATCTATTAAATGGTTTAAGTTCATATTTAAATTTGGTTTCGGATATTAATGTATTGCTTCACCATATTATGCAAACTATGCTATGAATTGAAATTTAAATAGTTAAAGGTACAGAAAAGGATAATATTATGTTTATGAAATAAAAAAAGTATATTTAATTATATTATTAGAGAGTGAAATAATTCCAAAACTCTGGGAAAAATAGTCTTGAATCAAAAATTTTGTCTTCTTATCATCAATTTGGATGACATTAGGAATTATTTTCATAGCTTTTATTTAAGGATTTCTGGGCATCAAAATTCAACAAAACATGTTCTCTATCACTCTCCATCAGAACATGATAGTCCTATTTCTCTTCTATGACCACGTTTTTGGAAAATTTCTCCTATTTTATGGCCATGTTTTTTTGTGACATTAACATTTTCCTTTCCCTCTTATTAAATAAATGTATTATTAACCCTATTAAAGATGTGGGGTTTTTCAATAATTGTACTTTCAAATATTAATCCCACAATTAATCAGATCAAGTTGAATTTGTGAGTATTTTATTTAATTAATGTGGGTAAAATGTAACACCCCAAATCTTTACAATATATTTATATTCATTTTAAATTTAGTTTTGTTTCTAGTTCTCTTTATTCCCAAAACAAAGTTGTCTTCTGTTATACGCAATACTGAGTTCCTTTGATAACATATAAGTCATGCAAGATCATGATTAGAAGTGTATATAAAATCCAGATATGTTATGATATATTTATTTTTATATTATGTATTCAATTAATATTTTTAAATTCATTTAATAAGTTTGATAGGCATAATATAAGAACAAATACAATTTTATGCATTAAAAAATATATATATTTTTTAAAGTAGCGTTGATAAATTTTAATGCTACACCAATTTTAAAAGTAAATTTTTTAAATTTTAAAATTATAATGTCAAAATTAAATTAAATTTTTTAATAGAAATGTCAAAATTAGGGTTTGTTTAATTTTTGATATTTTTTTGAGATGTTTCATTTTTTGATGAATAGTGAAAAATACTGAATTTTAATTAAAAAATACTTCTTCATATAAATTTTTATTATTATTAAATTATATTAAAATTTTATTTTAAATTATATATAGTCCACTTATATATCAATTAATACAGTTTTAAAAATTATAAAAAATTCTACATTGAAATTGGATATAAAAACATTTCAAACTTTTGGACATTTACACTTTAAAAACCAAATTTCTCATCCAGTATGCGAGATTAATTCTAAATTAATTTCCATAACTTATGTAATTAATGTTTGTAAAAATAGATTCCTTATTTTTTATAATAATAATTTATAATGTCTAACAAGGTCAAATTTTTTTTTTGACAAAAAATATTAATGAATTCAATTAATATTAATTACATCAATTAAGGAAAAAAATGGTACTTAGTGGTTAAACATTAATATTAAGGGGAAAATGACCTATAAAATAGTCCAAATTCCATTTGATTCCAATATTTAGATCCTGTAAACTATTTTTTATAAATTTATTATTTATTGGAATACTATTCCATGAAATTTACTAATATAATGTGTTAATGAAAAAAGACAAAAATGGAACATTCCTTACCTTTACCATTTATAAATCCATGACATATGGAAAGAACATCATATTTTCAGTTATACATACCCTCTTCAAATAAAAATTAGTTATTTTTATCATAATTGTTTATCTTTAATATTTATTCATGATTTAGGTACTTAAAATGCTTATGAAATGTTAATACATTGATTATTTTGTTAGTACTTAAATAAAAAAAATTACTACAAATATTAAAACTGAAAAATATTGAATGAATTATTTTGTGTATTTATTTTTTAGAATAATAAGTTATGTTACATATATTTTAACATAATATATTCAAGTTCCATCATTTTATAGATATTTTTTATTTTAAATTAAATATATATGTTCAAAATTGTGATTGATGTAATTTTATAATAAATAATATTTTATTAAAATATTTAAAATAACTAAAAATACTATCCTATTCCAATTGTTTTTTAAATTTTAATAAATATCAATGATTTTTTGTTTATGGGGAAATTTATTTTTTATAATTATCATATTGTCCCAAAAATAGTAAAAACATTGTTAGCACAGTTCAGGTTAAAAAAGTGTTTTTGTGTGTTACGTGTGCTTATTTTATAATTAACATCCAAAAAATTGTATTTTTATTTTATAAATTATATATAATATTTATAATTCATTGGGTCCATATTTTATAACAAATATCACTTTAATTTATTCATAATTGTTAAATTATTTAGGATAGAAAACTAGTTACATTAATAATAACTGAAATGATAAAAGTGAGGAAACATAGAAGTTGAGGAATAGAATAAAGAAAATGTAATTATATTTTATTTTATGGTGGTATTGATCAATCATAATTTTATTTTACTCCATAATTTTTTCTTTTTTTGAGGAACATGAGGTAAGGGAGACCTAACAATAACATTTACCTTTTTATATTTAAAACAATGTTCCCCCCTGCACTATAAAAAGGCACTCAACACTCCCACTTCATCACACCTCTCAATCAATTTGGATAATAAAAAACCTAAAAAAATAATCTCCTGAAATAATTAACTTAATCCTATAATCCTCACTTTTCAAATAAATCAATCCACATAATACTTTTAGTATAAACCAAAAAGAGTTACCCGAAGAAGAGTTAATCTTTTTCAAAGAGAACTTTTTTTATTGCATTCTCCAGTACTTATATTTTTTTATATATTTCATATATAATAATCATAGTAACCTAAATATACATACATGTTGTTATCTTAAGGGTGTAACCTACATTATCACACACTTACATCAAATGGGATATCCAATCATCATTCATGTGTACTGCGAATTACTGCCTCATGAACCAATATCATTTGTTCTTCCATTATCACCTTTAAAGGTTGGAAATAATTATGTAATTATTGATTAGATATGATATATATGATATATATTATATATTTATTGTTATTTAATTTTTATATAACACATACCTTCTGAATTTCTATTTTGTGGGAATACGATAACTCCATTTGTAAATGTGTGGACTACAACCGCCTTGATACGATGTGATTCGTTCATGATTTAAATGGAATGTATTAAGGATGTGTTTAACTAGAATTTTTGATAAAAAGGATATTAATATGATACTATATTTATAATATACATACATATAAATTAGTTTTAATTTTTTTTATATGATATGTAAATGGAAACAACATTCATGCATACGTACGACATACCGTCTCTGTGAACGATGTAATTGATATCCTATATCTAAACAATATGGAATAATATAAATACATATATAATGTATATATATATATATATTATATTTTCATCTTGTTTTACATTATTTAGATGATCAAAGCATTATCTATTGTTTCATTGTTCCTTGAAATGTGTGTTCTAGTTTTAAGAATCACCGTTTCGAGACAGTTTCCATTGGATTTATTCATGGAACCGAAAACATCCAATAGATATTCCCCCAAAAGGGGACCTGCTTTCCAAAGGTCAATGATCATTAAGTTGTATCTTTACAATACTTAGGAATGTACATTGGTCGACAGGTTGGGAGGTCGGACTCATCACACCCTTTTGGTGGGGAATTATTTTCTACTCCAGGTTTCTCTTTGTAAATATACTATATTTTCATAAATCCTTATTAATTCACCAAGCATAAGATACGTTTCCCTTGTAATTTTCCATCACTTATTAACGAGTGTAAAATTTAGAATCATAAGTATGTATTCAAGGTTCATCATTAATGGAGATATCTGTACGTATTTGAGATTTTCCATCAATTGTATCATCTCCTGTATTATTTAATAATTCTTGTAATCATATTTATGATGATACTAGTTTTTAAGCCACTCAAAGGGGCACTCTAAAATTTATTGTCAACCAGGGAGATGAAGGTTCGTTTTGATATTAGTATCTCACCCATGAAATTGGTTACCTATGAATCCTTTTGAAAGGAATCAGAACCTTCATAGTTCAGTGTCACTTAATGGGAAAGGCCATACCTTTTAAGGTCATGTGATAATGACATATCCATAGAGTTTAATCTCATGTGGTATGGACATCTAATGGAAAGGTGCATAGTCAATGTTTTTTGTGGGACTTATTCTGAAACAACCCATTGAACATGGAAAGAATATGGGTTTCCAAGTTATATTAGACCCTGTTGTGAATATAGCCCAAGGAGAACAGGGTTAATTTGATGTGTTGGGTTTGAACCTCAAGGAGGCTTCCTACATATCCCATGTGAATTGGAATCATATCATGCATAGTTCAATAAATATCATAGGGGAGTATAGTTCTTTAAGAGAAATGAGTTTGGACTTACATCCTAAAAATGATGCCTTGATGACTAAGCTATTCAATTTAGGGATTATTCCTAAGGAGGAGGCTTAGATTAAGGGAATTAGTGTTGGATTCCTGAAGAGTAAATCTAGTGATCCCGGGCCTTGAAAGGGATTCCTATGTATCCTGTTTTGAACAGGAATTAGAGTTCTTGTAGTTATGTCACTGTTGGTGTTTGTGCAAATGTTGTAATCATCACGAATATCTATGCCCATGTGAGTCATGGTCGGTGTGAGAAGAAATAGGATGAGAAATATTCAACAATGAAAATCAAATTTTCTCCTCTACTAGTGGAGGAGGGAAAGCCTACGGTGGCGAGGGGGGATGAGGGCAAGGCGGCCCAGGAAAAGGGTGATGCAATGAGCCCTCCCTCTTTTATCTATAAATTGGAAAAGGGTCCAATGAAAGGAAGATGGGATGAAGTTTAAGGGCTTACACCAGGATGGATTCCATAAAATAGATCATGTTAGGTGAGGGATACTTCTCCATTACTCATATGGAAAAGGAAGTTTTAACCGTACCTTCCCTACTAGAGACCCGAGGTTCTGTCTCTTTGAGAAAGTATTGGTCGAGACCTAAACCATAATTCTCAAAAATTGGGGACCTCCCAAAATTGTTCCTGGGATAAAGTTCCATATGACTGTGGATATACAATCTCAAATACAATCCATGAATCGAAACCCTATTATGAAAAAAATGTGTGGATCCTTTGACTGAGGATATACAAACCCAAATAGGATACTTGCTAATGTTCCTTTCACAAAGGTTTGATAAGTCTGGAGGTTTTGGTGTAGGACTCAACATAATCTCTTTAAAACACGGGATCCAATGAAGAAGAAGCCCATCCATGAATGTATTTTAATAAGGATTTATGAATTTTAGACTTAATAGAGTAAGTGAATCAAATAGGTTTTCCCAAGTAGCTAAGGGCGTGCAAGTATGGGAACAGAAGTAGGCTTGGGGAACCTGAGGATCACTTAAGTGATGAACAACCTGTATTGTAATACTTGGGTGATATCTAGCTCAATCCTTCAGGAGTATTCACAGGTGATCCCAGAAGTTGGGCACTCATGTTCCTATAGAAGGAATAGATGGTGCACAATTATTTCTGATTTAGGGAGGTTGGGCGCTTTATGCATGAAAGTGTTATGTATTTCAATCAATAAAAAGACTTAATTCCTATGATCGTCGCTTAAATCCTCATCTCAAGGTGTTGAAGAACTAACTTGACAATTTCAGAAGACTGGGGTAAAGTAATAGGGTGACCAAAGCAGCAATTGGGCTTCAGGTAAATTCTTTCATATAAATGAATACCCTAAGGGTCTATTTTTAGACAAAAATAGGACCTTCGGCGAAAGTAGTTTGCGCGCCCAAGTAGGTTGCGTGACAGATTGGGGCTTGCAAGTAGGTTGGGCAGAAACACTCATTTTTCCTAACTAAGGTGACACAAAACTCATGAATTTTTAAATATTGATTTTCTTCATGTATTTTCATTTTATCTCTATGGTATTTCCCTTTTCTTTTTTAGACTCTTTGATGGAATGGAGTGTCAAAGAAACCCCCCCCCCCTCAAAATTGGATTCGGAATAAAAATAGGATCCTATACTGAGGTAATGTAATGAAGGAGAAAGAAAATAGTACTATGGTGCGCAAGTATTATTCGCATGAGGAAACTGGTCGCACAAGTTTGCAGCGTGCAGGATTATAGCGCGGAGGGTGACATGTAACGCCTATATATAGTGGATTCACTTCTGTGAAAAGCCTCGCAACTTCTGAAATTTCAGCTCTCGGTGCACAATTATTATTTCACACAGATGCTTCTATTTCGCCACACTTCTTCTCTACATTTTTTAGTTGCGCACTCTAACTGGGGTGCCAAACTTGCACATTGACTTATATTTTCACGCCAAGTTTATACATCAGCGCCTTAATGCCTCTTCCTAATTATTTTTTCAAACACCAAAATGAACTTATTAAAAATATTATTTCATTATTTTTTCAAGTTCAATGGATCCCAAAATAATTGAAACTGCTAATGATCTCACCCTCAAGAGGATTAATGACATGATGGATTCCATTGGACATTATAACATTGATGTTTGTAATACCATGCTTCAAAACTTAACAAAATATTTGAAAAAGTATCATTTCAACTTTCCCCAATGCACCTATCTGTCTTTGTATATCTATGGCCATTTGAAAGGTGTTAACAATCCCTACCCAAAGAAGTATGTCCTGCATTCTTTGTTTCAGGATTATAAAAAATTTTCATTGGCTATTGATTCTATTGGGAGATCATTTGTTAATACTAGGACAGGAGAGAAAGCTCATATTATGAATCATATCCCATGTGCTCCAGATTTGAAGGAACACACTCCCGAGCTATAGCCACATAATTATTCATCCATATTTCAGGATTCTCAATTGGATCGGTCCAAGGGTTGGAAATATTTTTGGGATTTCCACCCAAGGGGTGGTGTAAAACCTGCATGGATGTGGGCATACTAGGTTTGAAAGACCTATGCAGAATTTATAGATGACATTAAAGGTGTTAGGATTTATGAGGCTATCATGGTTTGGAAAATTTATGTGTATAGTAATGATGATTTCATGCCAGAAATTTTTAGTCGATGGATCCTAGAGACTAATTCATTTCATTTAACACATAGAGAGGTATGAATCACCTTGTGGGATGTTTACTAGATTCTAGAGCTCCAATCCTTGGAGACATGTATGAGGACTTTATTCCTCCCATGGTGACATGGAATGACTTAGAGAAGAAACCAAATTTTGTTCTTTAGTTGATGAAAATATTTAATATACTCTAGAACACGACCACAATGAAGTCTCGCTCCAGGAAGGAAATTCATCCAGAGTAATGGATGGAAATATTTTTGATTAAGAAGAATGAAAAGCCACTTACACCAATCCAACTAGCTTTACAAGGGAAGAGAAGATAGGTACCCATGAAACCTTTTGGCCAACATTGGAGAAAGGAGAATTTGACAAATGGGGACATGAATACAAAAAAAATCCCAACAAAGACACTTATGGTAGGTTTCTTAGCCACGTGGATTAGTTTGTATTTAATACCAGTCTGAGACTCCAAAGGAGTAGTTAGGCTGGGGACTTTTGGTATTGTGGCCATGTTGGCTGAGAAAAAGATGGTAGGGTTGGCCACTCCGGTTTTGACCAAGATTCATAGGTTCTTTCTCCATATTTACATAACAATGTCACCATTTAGAATAAAAGGATCATTCTAGGTGTTATGGAGGTGGATAGCTACTCACATTAGAAATTATGAGGTACAAAGCAGAGTACTGGTTTTTGGAAGTTCTTTCTGACCATCTGTACAAGCTTTCTCAGGTATATCACTATTGTCTCTGAAATATTATGAAATAACGGATATATTTAGCATGCAGAAGGAGTTCCATTTATGTACTTATAGGAATCCACCTATAGGGAAATTTATTAATGATTGGACCACCAGTTTAGAGTTATGTTCATACATGCTAGCTTGCAGAGATGGCATGTTCACAACCAGAATCGACAGATAAATCATATGTGAGGCCTATGCTCCTTATAGATTTTCATGTAAATTAAAATGTCTGGAACAGAATACTGTATCCCCGCTTATGCATGTCAGATTATATAAAAACCTAATGGTTTCCCAAAAACTATGTTTTTTGACATCTGTAGAGAGGATTGAGGTAGTTTTTAATTAACCTTCTATTGATGCAGAAAGAAGATTAACAATCTTGTATGATGAAAATCGGGTCACATATTTACCTGAAGGGGTATTAAATCATGATGTCACTCGAGTGGGGGTGAAGATAAGTAGAAGTAGGTAGCCCCTTCATTTGGAAGGTAACACTTCATCATCTGGGTCCCACTCACAAGAGTCAGAGGGTGAAGGTGAAGATGCTACAAATTTATTGAAGAGACCATGTGCTAGATATAACCCCGCTTCCAGAGTTAAGAGATCCACCCCTTCAATCTCTACTTAATCAGTATTGAGGGGATCTGTTCACTATCATTCTGAAGAGCAGCGAGTTCCATTTTATAATCCCTCATCTGTGACAGTGGGGTTTGAGAAAAAAACCGAATCCAAGGATATAGGATCCTATTTACAACCCTCTTCCATACACTATGAATATATATGACCAGAGGCTATTGAAATATGGCAGATTCTATATTGTGATGCTGAAACCATGTGGATGGACCTGTGTAAAGGACTGAATATTCCAAGAGTATGGGATTTACTTGATTTTTCTAACATTAATTCTAAGGATAATCCAAATGGGGTGAGGACCTACATTCAAGAGCTGGAAATTCTCCTATATTCCACTGATGAATCAATTCCTACCATAAGGCGGCTGAACAAAATGATAGATCGTGGTGCCACTAAATGGATTAGTCCTCCATTAGATAAATAATGGTGTGTATTTGTAGATCCATAGGAAGCAAGTTTCCTTTCTCTTACATTATCTACTAATTTTCAATTTGATTTTTAATAATATCATTGTTACTATGGAGAAGTATCATATTAACTTGAAGCTAGTGAGAAGAAGAACAACTGAAGTTCTCTCGACATAGTATAGCCCTGGAGGCACTGCTCTTGGAGCTACTGGATCACCCCGTGAATCCAAAGAAATATATTCAGTCTAATAGAACATGGAGGATAAGATACATAGGGTATTTAAATCACTAATACATGTCTTTATAGATTATTATTCAATCCCTCCTAAGAATGTGAAGAATAAAAAGCACCGAAGAATGAGATCCATGGTTAAGTAATTTCTTAATAGTGGTATGCCTCCCTGATAATCATTAATTTTAGTCTTTATTAATGAATAAGTGTTTAAACTTATTAGGATTACATGGTATTATTCTATTTATTCATTGAATGAAACCAATGATATTATTCATGAAAACATGGTAGGTGCTACTGAACAAACACAAATGCTAACAAATCCAGTGGTTCCTAAAGAGGCATTGTAGCCAAAGGAACTGAAATCTATTCCCTACACTTATCTCATTCCTGCTATCAGATATTAGGAGGCTTCTAATAAATCAATGATTCCTTATAATACATCAAATGTAACACTAATTGACTTACGTCATGCGATACATTATGTTCATCACATGAACCAGAACATTCGGAAACGATAAATGTTGACCCCACAACTGTTGCTGAGAAATTTATTATGGTTAAAATGTTTCTAGAGGAAGGTTGCTAAGAAAACACAACAAGCGCTCCCATGGGTGAGAATAACATGGGATCTCAGATATCATTAGATGAAATGATGAACCTTGTAATGCCTTTTGAAGAAGTATTATAACATGTTAATACACCAAATACTATAAATGATTGTGGAGTTCCTTGTATAGAATCAACTGGATGTGAGTTTTCATTATTTGTCATGTTAATCTTCGTATGATTAACTTTCTGACCATGGTTGGTTGAAATATTTCAATTTCAACTGATGAAAATTTTTCCCCAATAATACTTGATAGAAGTATTGATATCAATGTCAATCCCATCATTGTGGAGACATTGGATCAGGTGAATCTTGAGATAGAAAATCTTCTTGATATTAATTCTGAAGATCCTAATCCAATTAAAGAAAACACTCCGCACCCAGAAACATCAAATAGAAATATTGAAACTAAGAATATTGTGGAGTATTCCAAAGTGGTTGACCTACTATTAGGTAAGAGATAATAATTTTGTGATTGTGCTCAATTTTTTTATCCCTTGAAGCTAATCAAACCCATAATTTTCTTGATTTACTATATAGGGCTATCAACATAAATGGATAGGTTTGGAGGTGAATACTCTGCATCAGCTGAAATAGTACTAGAATTTGAATAATCCATTATTGAAGAACGAACCGAGAATGGAACTTCTTTAAGTGCATTAATCCCAGAATACAATCCTCCTAATGAAAGTGATTCTGAATCAGACCTAGAACTAAAAAAGGCTCTTTGTCTTTCTTGTCAAAAAGAATCAATGAATATGTGGAAGATAATATCTGAGATTCCCCTTGAGGAACAACATTCATGAATTCCATGACTCTAATATCTTTTTACCACACTAGGATTTAGGGGTTTTGGATGCTGAGAAATTCATACTGTGATGAAAGAGATTATTTGGTTTAGGGAGAAAGATAAAAGCCTTTAGCAAGACATGAAAAAATCCAAATATTTTATCAATATAGAATAATTTAAAGCATCACTTCCCCAGGATGAGGCTGATCACACTAAAAATTTTAAGGGAATAAAGTAGAAAATCAATGAAAAGATTGTTCAGCAGTTGTGCCTTCATCAAGAATTAGATGTCATTATATAGGATCTTTACAAGATTCATAGCTCATTAGGAAAAGTCCATACGGATGGTGAAAAATCTATTACAGATGCTAGATAATCACTTCATCTGGTTGAAGGGAGAGGAGCTAGTAAAATAAACGAGCTTCAACAGGTGGGTGATGGGGCTCAGGGGACTGTTAACCAAATAAGGACCTATGTTGATTTTTTTTCATTCTTGATTAGAGAGAGAATCCGATTTTTGGATTCTCCACTATGAAATGTTTTTTTCAAAAATAAAAATCACTTTGTATTTAATCATCTATGTTTTTATTCTCACTGGCTACTTTTGTTTTACCAAATCCATTGGGCTTAGTAAGCATAGTTTTATTTTTTATCTGGTCATATAGACAACCCCAAAAACTTCTTATCTTTTGACTTTTAATTCATCAATATTACCTAAACCATACAAAATGTATGTTTTGTGAGTTGGGACTCAAATTTTGTTCAGAGTTCCCTTTGCGGGTTCTCAATATGGTGAGTGCCATGTCTCTTTGTAGTTTAGAGTCATGCATGATGGACTATAAAGGGCTAGTGTTTAAGGTCTAACAACTTTGACCATAAGTTTTGAAATTAGATCCCATACAAGATTCGATGGCTAAGACATTCTTTAATACGTAGGGATAATTTGGGAATATACTACATAGTCAAATAGTGACATCTTTTGTCTGACAAAACTATTATTTAGGAAACTTATGTAAGAAAACCTAAGGGAATATACAGCATAGTCAAGCAAATGATCTCTTAAAATTTTAGCATTTTACTGTTCATAGACAAGGGAAAATAATATTTGGGTGACTGAAGACCACAATGTGTGGTTTTTCAAAGGAAAGGTATTTTAAGAATGAAAGTTCTATTTTATGCCAACATATGTCATGAATAGGAAAACCAATTATATAAAAATTTAGTGAATGAATAATGGTTGAAATTTATCAGATAGGGGAATTGATAATATAAAACTATACAGTTTTATGTCATGTAGTGAAAACATTGTAATGTGTTGTTTTAAGTCATGTAGTGAGGACATTGTACTATGCAGTTTTAAGTCATGCAGTGAGGACATTGTGCGGCTTTAATTTATGATTGTTAGCTTTGAAAAAAGGTATTAAACTCTCCCAATTTCTTCAATTTTTTTGGAAACATACTACCATATTTAGGTATGGAATGGAAAATTGTAAACTGTGATTTGGGAATTTCTAGATCTGATGAATTATTTTGAAAAGGGATAAATTCATTAGAAGAAGTATTTTCAATGAACGAAGTTTCCATTATTTGAAAACCCCATCACGGGGGATGTATTATGCGGGGAAAACTAGGGCATATGATGCATAGAAAAATAGTGGTATCTTTTGAATGACATGTATGTTATATATTCATCTTATGCAAGTCCACCTAGGGTCCGTGCTGTATAGTCAAGCAAAAGAGCTCTTAATAATTTTGACATTGACTTGATAAAATCTGAAAAAAGTTTATAGAGATTCATATTTTATAAAGCATGATGTTTGTTTTATGGAGAAAGGTACCTAAATATGAATAGGGTGTTTCTATTCAATATTTCCAATGAATTGGAGGAATATGACTTTTACGAAGGTCCAGCCCCAATGTAGGAGTTGTGGTGTCGGTAGTTTTAGGTCATATGACTCGGACTCGAAATGGAAATATTATATCATATGTGGCCAAGTGATTCAAAGGTTATTTCATATTTCTTTGAACACATGGAGTGTGAAATGTGTAAACCATGGTCTTGAAGAGTTCAAATCAAGATAAATATAATGGGACAAATATACCTGAATGAATGTTTCAAAATACCGATTCTTGTATATAATGATAATGTCTGAATGGAAAAAAGAATCTATAGCCCAGAACAAAATTTCCATTATTTGAAAAACCTGTTATGGGGGCTGTATTATGTAGGGACAACAAGGGAATATGGTGCATATCCAAATAGTGACACCTTTTGACTGACCGACCTGTTATGTAAGGAAATTTTTCAAGGCCATCTAAGGGAACGTACTGCATTGTCAAGAAATCGAGTTCTCGGATATTAGAAACTATGTCACTAGAAATCGTAATAAATACAATGAATATATGGAAAATATTCAAGATTAATAGTGTGAAATATAGAAGGGGGTTATGCTAAAGGAAAAGAATAAATATTTTAATCAATATTGGCCATGAATCTAAATTATTTTACATAGATCTGACTCATATGTAAAAGGGAGACTTTTTTTACTTTTGAATTAATAATGTGATGTGTTGTTTAAAGACATGTAGTGAGGAAATTATACTGTTCTGTTTTAAGTCATGTAGTGAAGACATTATACTGTGTAGTTTTAAGTCATGCAGTGAGGAAAAATGGTAGCACCATAAGAAATTGAGACACCTAATTTATATAAAAGATATTTTTACTCAATTTCTAAGCCCACTTGAGCTTTGATTGGTGTGAGAAACAAGGAGCAATAAGGGTTTCTTCTATAACACAAAGGTGACACAAGTGAAGAATATGGTTGATAGATTTCCATGCTGTTTAAAGTCATGCGGTAAGGAAAATGATGAAATGATGCGAAAAAAATACATATTGTAACTGGAGTGAGGTATAAAACCCAAGTGTCAATATCTGTCTTGCTGAAGGTAATACTTAAGCTATGTGTATTTCTTTAAACATTCCATGTGTAGGTTTGATTCTTATATAAGGAATAATGGGATTTTGTTTGTTTTCTTATCATGACTAGGCCCAAGATTGGAGATCTTTACGTCTCTACATATCACGTATAGATGAGAATAAAGCCATACATATTTATTTAAACAATCATTTCCCACACCAATCGAGTTTGACATCAGAGACAGGGGATTAAACACATTCTATAAGAATGATTAAATTTATGACACAAGATAGTGTGAAAATAAAATCATGTATCTTAAAAGAGAAATCTATATATATCTCGTTCATATACATGAGAAGGAAAAAATGGAAATAAAAATTTGTGGTTGTAGGTGGGCCAATGATTGGAGATCCTGTAATCTCTACGTATCTCAAATAGATGTGAATCAGACCACACGTAGTTCATGAAACAAGGTTTCTATGCAGATCTGACTCATAAATATGGAAGGGAGGGTCTCATTTGACACTATGGAGTAGCAATGATTTCTGTGATTCTTACTTATGGAATATCTTAACAACATGTAGACAAGTTGTTAACTGTAAATTTTAATGTCATGTAACAAAGACAAATGGTGCCATGACGTTTAATGTCGTGTGATAAGGAAAAAAGATGATATTCCTTTTAACGTCATGAAGTATGGATGCTTATGGTTTTTATGCAGTTTAATGTCTTGATAATAGGACTTTATACTATGCAGTTTTATGTCTTGCAGTAAGGACATGGGGGTTGTGCGGATTTTAGTCTAGCGGTGAGGATGTGGGGGATCTACAATTTTCAGTCTTGGAGTGATGACATTGGGGTTGTGCAGTTTTCAGTCTTGCAGTGAAGATGTGGGGGCGGTGTAGTTTTCAGTCTTGTAGTCAAGAAGTGGGGGTTGTGCATATTTTAGTCTTGAAGATAATACTTGGGGTTTCAATTACAAATAGTATTTATTCAAGAATCTCTCATTGGTTGGAGTTGTATTATTCTCTTCATCCATTGAGATTAAGGCATAATATATATTTGAGTAGTCCTTATGTATAGAATAAGGTCCTTCCAACTTCAGCTCATGCTTTGGAGGTTTCTTTCCTGGTATCAGTGGAGTCCTGAGGACCAAAACCAATTCTTATTGAAGAAATTAATGGTGGTGAAATTTGTTGTTAAAATCTCATGTTATTCTATTCTAATAGACTTATAAATGATTCAAAGTATGAAATATTTTCTCTTATAATCATTCTATCTCATTAAACCGTTTTTTGAGACCATTCATTTGTAGAAAATTGATCACATATTGCAACTCTAAGTGAAAGAAATTTCATTTTAATTGTAAATACTACTTCTGTTCTGTATACCACTAAATAAGGGTTTTCCAGGGTGGTAGTTTGGGTAGTAGTTTGATAAGCCCATAAATCATGCAAAAGTTTATCAGGACATGATATATTATCTTTATCCACCATCTTAAAGAGTATATTTTATAATGTCTTATTGAAATCCTTTATATGTCCATTGGCCACTGCATGATAGTGAGATGAATGGTTGGACTTGATATTGTGCTCCTGATATAACTTCATTACCTCAATAGAATAGAAATTGGCACCATTATCTATTAATATTGTATGAGGGACACCAAATCTGATGTTAGTTTTGACAAAATGAATAATGCTTTTGGATCCGAAATCATTGAGATGAATTGCCTGAGCCCATTTAGAAATGAAGTGAGTAGCAATAAGAATGTACTTGAACTGCATTGCTGTAGCTATAGAATAAGGTCCTACTACAACCATTCCCCATGTATAAAATGGCAATGAGTATTTACATATATATATAAACTCTGTGGGTTGATAAATGAAGTTTTCAAGAACTTTACAGGGATGAAATTTCTTAGTGAAAACTATACAATCCTGTGTTATTGAAGGCCAAAAGTATATACTCCTTCAAATTTGATCAGAAATCCTATTCCTAGACTGGTGAGCACCACAAGCATCAAGATGTAATTTTTTCATGACAGATGCGGTTTCATCTACATCAATACATCTGAAAGGATTTCATCAAAGCCTCATTTGTAGAGGATCTCTTGATGATCTGGACTATCATAAAGTGTAAAATTGACTGCTCATCGTTGGATTTATTCTTTTTCATACCTATGTAGTGTAAGTACTCCACATTGAATATATTTCATGATGGTTGTTCTCCATCCCATGGTATGACCATACAGATTAAAAATAGGGAAAATTTCATTAATTTACACCATTCTGGTTTAAAAAAAATGTCATACCATATGTAGATAAGCTATGTTGATGACTGTATCATCCAGATTTGGATCTTCCAAGGCTGTAGCTGCATTAGCCAAAGCATCATCTTGGACATTTTATGATCACATGACATAACACAATGTCAGATATGATTGAAATTCAGCCATTAACCCTCTAATGTAATCACATTTATTTATTAACACTTCTTTCCTGATAGAATATTCCCCATTGATCTGTTTGATTACCAATTCTTAATAACCTTTTACATTTAATTGACTCACTTGTACCTGAAGTTCCAATTTAAACATTACAGTGAGATCATGAAATTCTGCTTCAATGTTGGTATTGCCTTTACATAACAGGATGGAATAAGGAAATACTTCCTTTTCTGGGGAAATAAATAAAATTCCTAACCCAACTTTATAGATTTTAGGGTTTTCCATTCTCTTCCCTATTGGACTTCTGGAGGAACCATCAAAGTACATTTTTCATGTTTGGGGATTATCTTGAATAGAGAAGACGTCTTCATTAGGAATTTTATTATTCGATGATGTATCTTCCACAGATGGATGTTCCGAAAGGATTTCAGCCAGATCAAGGCATTTTATTTCTTTCTATAGAAAAAATTGGATATCAAGCTATTGAAAAATAACTTCCCACCATGCCAGATGACTTGATAGCTCAAGACAATTGAGGATTAATTTGAGAGGGCTATTGCGAGATACCAATTGGACCTTATGATGTTGTAGGTAGTGCCTCAATTTCTAAATTCGAAAGATTAATTCCAGACAACAATTTTCAATACTTGAATACTAAGTTTCTGCATCAAGCATAGTTCAACATATATAGTAAAGGATGTTCTCATTCCCAGCATCATTCTTTTAACCTAGGAAGGCACCCAGTGATCTATCAAAAGCTTTCACATAGAGAATTAGTGTTCATCCTTCGATATGTGGAATTAATACCGGTGGAATAAAGAGATATCTCTTGTTGGTATCAAATGTTTCTATGCAGCCTTCATTCCATTGATAGGTGACTCCCATATTCATTAATCTAGTGAAAGGTAAACACGTGCCTTCCAAATTGGTGATAAACACCAAATATAGGCCTAATTTCCTTGGAGTACTCCTAATTCCATCAAATTTCATGGAGGTGATATAAAAAGGATTGATTTTTTTATTAGGATCAAATTTGATACCAAGATGGAATACAACAAAGACAAGGAACTTTCCTAAGGTTACCCCAAATGCCCATTTCATGGGGTTCATTATCAAACTCTGTTTCCTATGTTTATTTAATATGGTTTCTAGATAGTCCAAGTGATTGGAAAATTGTCTGGATTTTACCACCAAATAATCCACATAACATTCAACAAATTTACCTCAAATGGGTTTGAAGATATGGTGCATGGTACATTGGTATGTTTTACCTTCTTTCATTAATCCAACATGGATTACCTGATAGAAAAACACACCATGAGGGGATCTGAGGTCTGTATATTCTCCATCCACTAGGGCCATATGGATTTGATTATACCCAGAGTATCCATCCACGAAGGATAGAGCTTTATAGACAACTGTTTCATAAATTAAAAGCTCTGTAATCAGAATTTTAAAATCTTCTTTAGTACAATTCTAGTTACGGTCTCTGAAATCTATGAAAACTCAGATCCTCCCATTCTTCTTTTTCTTTGGGACAATTTTGTCCAGCCATTTGTGATATTTAAATTCCCAACCAAATTTATCCGTTATAATTTTATCAACATCAACTTCAATTTTAGAGGCATGAGTTGGGTGTGTTCTTCTTGCTGTCTTCTTCAATACTCAATGATCTTCTATAATTCCCAAATGAAAAGTGGCTACATCGAGAATAAGACCTGTCATTTCTTTATAATTCCAAAAAACTATATCTCAATGTTTATTAAGAAATGAAACACACACCTCTTTCTCTTCAGATGTGATGGATGCAATAATTAAAGTGGGGTGTGAATCTTCTTATGTACCCATATATTCTCTCTAAGCTCATCCAAAGTGGTAGATAAACCTTCCTCAAATTCTGGAGGAGAATCCATGAGATCTTCCTCTTTTTTTCATTATTTATTATTTATTCTGTTTCTACATTCATGGTCGATGAAGAATCAAAACATTCCGAGTTAGGAGAGGATTCAATCTTTAAACATCATGATGAAGAGGCCACCATTCCTGACCCTATTAATGATTATGGTTCTTTCTGGAGTAATAAAGTTGAGTTGATGGATTGGGAATCAACATATTTTTCTTCCTCTATAATTTCTACAACTTCTTCTACTCTGATTGACGATGTAGAGTATTTCTGTAGTTTGGCAGGTGATATAAATACATCTCCATTTAATCTTCAATCACTACTTGTTGAATCAACAATTTCTCCCATTATTCCAGGCTCGTTTGCTACAATTGATATTATTGATGTTATTGGACAAGTGCCTGGATTTGATTTTACCCTTTCAATTTGATTGATGGGTATCATGTAATCTATACTCAAATGTATGAGTGAGTTTTCTAGGATATTTTCCAGTCCATTAGGAGCACTAACTCCGGTTTTCTTGTTTGTTATGGACCACATTCCTTTTGTGTGACAAAACTCTGTCTCAATGTATTTAGATTCACACATTTTGAATAAATCCTTGTCACCAAACAATGTCCCAATTTTACCATTGAAATAGTACTTAATACATTTGGGGTATGAAGAAGCTATGGTCACATGTTGATGTAGCCAAGGCCTTCCAATAAGAATGTTCAAAGATGTGTCTGGACGAACAACCTTGAAATCTGAATTAGAAACAGGATCTCCAAATTGACTTTTGAGTGTAATATATCACAGAGGTTCTTTCTCATTATTTTCATATCCTTGCAGCATTAAAGTGGAAGGACATAAGTATGATTTAGTCAGGCCCAATTGACAAAGTGTATGAATGAGAATGAGTTTGAATCTGAAGCCATTATCAATGAAGGCTCATCGGATTCCTATATCATTGACCTTGCCAGATAAATACAAGGGTATAATATTTCCATGTACAATATCATCTTCATCTTCATCTTTAAAAGATATGACATCATGAAATTATGTAAGATCATTCTCTATACGGTAAACCTCAACAATAAAAACTTCTATTTGAAACTCTTGAGGACTTTATAAAGCCTCAATAAGTGTTTCTAGAAGATCTTTTGACAGATTTAAGGCATAAAAAATCAATAACATGGCTGGTACATGGGCCAGTTATTTCAAAAAAAAACAAATTGTTGATCTAGTGGTCTATGTTTCCCATCATAAAAATCCAGTTTTTCAGGTGTCATGGAAGATGATACATATTATGTATATGTACCCTGTGTTGGAGAAGAAGTTGTAAATACTCCTAGATTTGGTATATTAGTCTGACTAGCTCTATATTCTTACTGAGTGTAAGATGTTGTGACATATAATCATCCTACCAAAATAATCTTTTCAGAAATGAACCTGTCTTACATGGAAGAATCTCCTTGTTCTTGTTGAGCCCACTAAAGATATCTTCCATGACTTTTTGCAGAATATATGGTTCAAGCTGGGGTAGAGTTAAAATAGTGGTTTCTAGAATACCCACAGATTCCCCTGTATCCTCGACCTTGTCCTTTTCCTATGATTTTCCAATTAGGTACAAGGAACTCAAGATCACTATAATCAGACTCACTATTGGCATAAGGATCCATTAAGTGGTATATGTTGATGTAACTAAAGATAAATTCATCATCTAATGATAATTCTACCAAACAGGTTAGTTCTCGTTGTGCCGTTTGGCAGGGCGGTTCCTATTCTTCTGAAACGGATGGCATGAAATCTTCCAGGATCAAGGAAAACATTAGCTTTAAAATGATCTTTCCCTCTTCTATGTTCTATTTGTTCTTATTATCACCTTGTATCCTTGAGGATAGACCGTTTGATGAGGGTGGTTTTACTGTGACAGCAGTGGTAGAAGACTCAATCGGTTGTTTCAAATGTGTTCGTAAAATGACGTCAGTTCGGTTGATCATTTTACTAATCATCCAATATTCATATTTCTACACATTTATACTTTTTACTTCCTACCATTCTTATTCTTCCTCTATATCATTAGCATTAAAACGTGATACTTGAGGTGATGAACATTTCAGATTCACTTGTGCAGAGTCTACCATTTTCTTCAAGAGGTCATTGAAAAGAAAACACTCTTGAATTGGATGCTCCAAAATACAGTGAAAGGGGCATCAATTTGAAAGATCTTAGAATCCTTCTTTTTTAGTATCTTCATCCTTGGAAACTAAACCATATTGTTTTCCAGAGATGAGATGAAGTAACCTAGAACTTATTCATTCCAAAAGGAATAAACATTGCTTTTTAATTCCTCAAACTATTTCCACCTTTGATCTCTTTCATAATTTTGATGAGACGGTCATTACTGCTAATGCTCTAGAGTCAAATACCTTCAATATAATGAAGGTTATGATGTGGAAGAAGATATAGGTGATTTCTTGAGTGTAACTATAGTGGATTCTTCTTTCCTTATTCTTCTCCCCAGAGCTAATGGAATTACACAAGTTTTAGACTTATTTTCTATAATATAACCACATATCTATTGGGAAATTTAATTAAGGTCTTGAAACCCTCTTTTTTATTTTATACGGATCAGTCGTGTCCGTAACTCATCACGTATAATTTTCACACAAATTTGCAGTAACTCTTCTTGGGGGAGTGCCAGACTTAAGGATTATGTTAATCCTTTCCATCATTCAATGAAATTTGAAACTCTTTCATTCTTCCTTTGTTTACAATTGGTAAGATCATAAAAAATTTTCTTTGGTATTGTTGATCTAAATTGAAGAAGGAATTTTTTACGGAGATCATCCCATCCAATAATTGATCAAGATTGCAAACATCTATACCATACTAAATCTTATCCTTGTAATGACCACACAAAACTCTTAAGCTTTATTGGTTCTTGTTGTTAAAGATATCCCATCATGGGATCACAATGAGAAAAAAATGTGTTAAATATTGTTCTAGATCTCCCTAACCATTTAATATTGGATATGTGGTATTCACAAAATTTGGTGGTGGGGTGATCAGGTCCACCCATTCAGGGTAAGCTTTATTTTCCTGATGAACCGGTTCTCATCATTCCTCCATAAATTCAAATTGAGTCTTTAATGCATAAATTATGTTCATAAGAATTTTGGGAATATCTAGATGAGGTGGAACCTGTGCAGGTATAGCAACTAGAGCTTGGGGTGGTGAAATGACTAGAAAAAGCACTGGTGATGGTGCTGTTATTTTCCTTGGATAACCCACAAGAACATTCCTATCAGGAAGTGTTTGATCCTAACTTAGATTTGTACCCAATAAAGGGAACACATTATCCACAACTTTATATACTACAAATCCTCTTTTCTAAGGAGTTCATATAGGATGTTCAAGTTGGGGATCTTCCTAGGGAGTACGTCTAGCAGAAATGGTGCTTCGAAGAAACTTTGTATTGAGTCTTTTCAACTCCTTCATCTCCTCTTCTTGTTGTGAAAATCTATCTTCAATTGAAAGTGATTGACCTTATACAGTGGAAAAGTGAGATGAAATATAAATTTTTTCCTTTCCCCTTATTAGAAACCGTTTTAAGGGGGGGGGAATTTGGTTATTTGAATCCATGACATGATTTTGGGTAAGACTAAAATTTTAGTTACGTAGACCTTCTTCACTTTCTTTAGTGTGTACCATATTATGAATCAGAACATCATCTTCTAATTCCCCTGAAATGGAATCATTTTCTAGAGGATATTATGAAATAGTGTTAATGAAATTTACTAACGCATAATTCCTTGTTGAAATTTTGTCAGTATCTTTGTGAGATCTTCTCCCTCTATATCATCAATTAGACTGTGTTACCTTATATGATGAATTCCTAGGAACTGTTTGGCAAAAATTTACCTGAAAGGAATCCTCATATAGATCAGTTGTGCGCCCTCTTTGTGGATTCTTCTCTAATCGGGGGAAAACTGACTTCCATTAAGGAGGGGACTGTAGATGTGAAAAATCCCCCCATCCCTGTAGGTTGGGGCTGTTCCTATTATTCTTCTTCTTCAAATCATTGAACTCTGTTTAATGAATTTAAAGGATGAATTAAATGATCCCCCAACCTTACAATCTGGGGTGATTCTTGAACTATTATGGCTAAGATTCAAGCAACTACTCGTATGATTTTACGAATTTTGGTTCAAACATTAGTTGGGTGCATTATCCGACAACCACTCAAATCACCTATTTCGAAAGATTGTTGTACTATATTATAAATTTTCATTCTCTGATAGCTGACATCCTCTAAGTGGAATTCCTGCTCAATATTCTAGGATTATTTATGTAAATGTTACTCAAAAAATTATTTTCTTTGGGCATGACTCTAATGAGAGCTAGTTGAGGCATGTTCTTGAGCATATATTTGATTAAATAAAAAATATTTTGATTTTAGCCATCTGTGGGAAATAACATTTCATGAGACCACTTGGGGTGGACTTTGCTAATTTTGGAGTGCAGTGAAATGAAATTCTCCATGTGAACCCAATCATCTAATACTAACACTAGATGGGGAATCTGAAATTAATTGGGGAAGCCTCTTTGGGGCATTAAGGCATGCACTCTAAAGGGTTATCTACTGATTTTCAACCTTGGGATGATGGGAAATTGAGAGATATGCC
Source organism: Viscum album (assembly GCA_963277665.1). Classification (NCBI taxonomy): domain Eukaryota; kingdom Viridiplantae; phylum Streptophyta; class Magnoliopsida; order Santalales; family Viscaceae; genus Viscum; species Viscum album. Next base: position 1,143,535,908 of record OY728134.1, on the reverse strand, counting down.
AAGTCCATTTTTCATTGAAACCCTTCTATTACCTTTACATGATTTTGATATTCATCATATATTATTACTTTGGTTTTCATATGACGAATATTTTTCCATAAATTGAGGCGTATATCATGAATACATTCATTTTCCATCAATTCTGGATTATTAATCTGGTAACTTTCCAAAGTCCAGAACATGACTGGTATTTCTCCATTATCCAATTTTTTTCTCATTTTTAACATATATTCATCATAATTCATTAGATATTTCTCCACTTGGTATAACCAAAGTGGACACTCTGTATTAGAAGATAAATGACCCAAGGGGCGTTTAGAGAATGATTGTTCCCTTAAGATGTCTTCTAGATGAGAAAGTGTTTCACCCGTCAATGATAATGCATCATACATGATTGGAAATGTGTTAGAAATTCCATGAGATAATAGGGATTTCTCATCGATACATTGTCAATTATAGAACTATCTTGAAAATTCCAAATACTAACACATAGTGGAATTTCACAGAAAATCCCATCATGGGGAGGACCACCATGGTAAATTATAGCAAGGGGGAATCCACTTTCTCCTTGGTCTTCTGGCCACATGGAGGGTTGTCGTGGCTATCATCCAAAGATAGGCTCTCTGGATTGACCAAGGTTTCATGAAGCAAGACTTCATGATGAAGTGTTCGATGGGGGACTTCATAATTACTGCTACCACTCCCACAATTTGGTAATGAGAGGATAATATCTTGAGTTGCAATAGATAAGTGTCTGAGGGATTCAAGAACTCCAGCATTAAGAGGATCCAAATTTTAGTTTGACACTTGATTTTTGAATAGTGCTTGGAGAGACATCTTATTTGATGTTCTCTTATACTTAGTTGGGGTCACTTGATGGGAGAAGTGGTTATCATGGGCAGGAGTATGTTCCTTGTAACGACCCAAAGCTTTTCAATGGAAATTCCCTTCTTATAATTTTGTCATAAAAAAAACATGAAAACACAAAATAATGAACTAATAAGTGCTATGTGACCATTAAACATTAGTTTTTCACTTATGTATTGGGAATTTTTAAAATATGACATACACCGTTGTGTTTAAGATGATTTTTGGAGTCTAATAAAATAAAAAACTGGTGAATAGTAAACTACCCTTATGGATAGTAATATACACTAATGAATAGTATCCTTACCTATGATAGTATAAAAATAATATTCAAGTGAAAGTATGATGTACCTATATTTTAGAATAAATAAATGAAGGTTTTCAAACTAGTGTTTTTTAATAATAAATAATGTTTTTAATTAAATATTAAATTAAACATATTTAGAAAATTATTTTTTTAAAATGGACTTCATTTTTTGGATTCTACATGTCGAAAAATGGTTGGGGTAAATTTTTGGGATTATTAGGAAATACATGAATTTTTTATGAATAGTGAAATACCATAATTTACAAAATAAGCTAAATAAGCTAATTATAGGGTAATGTGTGATGTTCTAATAATGTAAGCCCACTTGGTTTGGGATTATATTACAAAATTACTTTTATTGTACATTCAAGACTCACTATTCATTATCTTTTGGGGATATAATAAGCTACTGAATTTTATATTAAGGAACCCCCTCTCCCCTCCACTATAAATACCACCCATAACACCCTCATTTCCTCAAACCTCTCAAGCTTGAAGCCTTGTCTAGACTCTTCCAAAGAATCTTCCCAAGCCCCTCCCCCACATCCAACAGCTTTTGGTCTCATAAAATGACCAATCTTAGAGCCCTTAAGGAGGATCTCAAGAGGAGGATTCAAGAAGTAATTTCACTCCATCTTCTTCTTTAATTCCATTTTAATTTCAAGCTCTTTTCGTATTCTCTCCCCATCTATCCTTGTCCAAATGGTATGGTAACTCCAGTATCGTCCATATACTATAATTTTGTGATATTAATGGGATATTGTGTCATCCAACCCCCTTCTCCTCTTCCTTTTATTTAATTAAAGAGAATGTTGTTCATGAGGTGTTAATTTATCACCTCCAAGAATGACTTGTTTTTTTCTTCCATTACTACCGTCATATCAGAAAATGAATCCATTTTTATGGTTGATCCAGAATATTATATATGTATTATGTCCTATTTAATGTTCTAGAACTAACTTATGAACATATTACTAAGTGATAAATTAAAACAAGTTCTTTGTGACCGAATAACCACCCAAATTATCCCAAACAATCATCATACATTTTTTATCTAAAGATTCATCCACATGGTATATAATATAATTCATTAAGAGATCATTTTAAATTATTAAATTTACATAATAACATGTAATACCAGTTCTGGATGTTTACCTGCGTTCTACTCGAACTTTCATTTAAGAATATGAGTTAAGCACTCAAGAAGACCATAAAAGCAAAAATTCCCGAACAATGTTTTTAGACCCTATAACACACTAAAAGGCCCATAAAATGATATTATGAAACCAAAATGAACCCTATTAATGTATAAAAAGTTATGGAATTTGTAATTAATGAATATAATTCCATTATACAGGACATTAATGAGAAGAAAGCGTTCAGATACAAGGTAAGGGGAAATTCTCGAACCCAAATTTCATCCTTTGTGTTCTCCCTATTTCACTCTATTTTTGATATAGTTACTCATAAAAAATCATTTTTTCTTCATTTTATTTCATTTTTTGGGATATACATGTTGATGACTATTCTTTATGTCAAACAAAATGTTTTCCAAAAGAACTCTTATTTTAAGAACATACCCTTTACTTCTCATTCAAGGTTGATGATTCTTGAATCAAGTATGTTATTACCTCTTTATTTTGGGAACCCAAAGATTATTAATGTGTTCTTATGAGATGAAACCCATTCCTTTACATGGGTTTTTTATGTTCATTATCGTTATATGTTCTATGTGGCATGCATGATAACGATAATATTATGACGCGACGGGTGCACTCGGAATTATATAGAGCTATACGAATGTTTGAATATGTTGGGTGTGCTCGGAATTACAGCGCTCCAATGCATTGGTTAATGTTATGAATCTTAGAAGTAAATGTGAAATGATGTGTAAAATATTATATCTTTGATCACAATTATGTGTGGTAGTTAACCACTAAGACATGATGTTTCATTTTTATGAATTTCTACACTTCAAGTATTTTATTTATGCTTCCTCTCATGTTCGTGATCTTTTCCCATGTTATGATTATGCTCACTCCATGCTATATTGTTCTTATATCTCCTCTTATTGTTCTTTTTGATCACCCCTTTTGATGTATATCCTAATCTGGATACATGTACTAATGAGATTTCTAGTTCCAATAAGAATCTAGAGAAGAAGAAATTGAATAAATGTTTATGGTTGATGATGTAATTGCTATGTATGGTCATAGTTTTCCCAAGAAACTAAACCATTGGATCCTCTATTTTTAAAAATATCTTGTTGTTTATTTTAAAATAATGTAAAATTAATGTATGAAAATGTTGGGTCGCTACAGTTGGTATCAGAGCCAAGGTTTAGTTAATTTGGAAATTAGGATTAGTAAGCCCTAGAGAAAACCTCTAGCAAGAGACTAAGTACAAATATGCATACAAGAATATATACATAGGGAGCCCATATGTTATGCTTTTTGTATAAATTTTGAAAATGAATAAGTTATTTATTCATTAATTTTTAACTAATGTTTTGTTGTAACCTTTTCTATTTTATAAAATGATGGGAACCAGGAAAAACCAGGCCAACAACTCATGCGAGGGCTAATGCAACGATTGCCTGAATGAAATCCCCAAAGATTTGGGAGGTGGAGTTCAGAAATTCATGGCTATGCTTACCCAATTATCTATGTTTATGAACAATAACCATAATAATGGGGAACATCCTCCTTCAAAAAATAGATAGCAACTGTCTATTTAATGTTTAATACGGCATTGACCACCAACAGTTAGTAGATCTTCTGATCCTCTAGTTGCAGAACAATTGGTCAACTCCATGGAGAATATCATTTCTGTGCTTCGCTATTCTGAGATGGATAAGGTGACTCTAGCCTTTTATTTTCTATATGGATAGGTCGATCAATGGTGGGATTTGATTAAGAACACCAATACATAGGAGGAAATTGAAGAGAGTGAATGGTAAGACATTATGATCATGTTTCTTAATAAGTATTTCCCATGAACTCTTTACAGAAAGGTGGAGAGAGAATTCATAGATCTTAATCTAAAAGAAGGAGAATCTGTCACAACCTATGAAGAAAATCTCAAAAGGATTGCAAGGTATGCTTCAAGTTTTGTTATCAACAATGATAAAAAAAATTGATAGATTCTTAAATGGATTAAAACCACACCATCGAAAGGATCTTGAAATTTGAGACTTAGAATGTTATGAAGAAGTTTTTCGGTGTGCTCTCAAAGTAGAGATGGAGTTTGGAGAATGGTCCCATGGATATCGTGATAAGAAATCCAAGATGGAGTTTCAAGACGATGGATCTAAGGATAAAGGTGGGAAGAAAACTTGATGACCCACATGCCAAAAATGGGGGATGTTTCACCATGGTAACTTCTTTAAAGGGACGAGGAAATTCTACTAGTGTGGGAAAGAAGGACATCATTCACAAGAGTGTATAAAAGACATGAAAAAGAAGGATAATGTAGCGGATGAAAGGAGAGAACCACCCGTGGTTCAATGCTACAACTGCAGGGAGCTAGGGCACTATGCATGCCAGTGCACTAAACCTTGAGTTCTCGAGATTAATTAGCATCAGCAACCACCAATGCCAAAGGAACAAGGGATGTATTATGCCATCACTACTGCGAATGTGTAGAATGATAATTAATTTGTACAAGGTACACTTCCTATTCACTCAATAATGGAAAAAGGCTTATTTGATTCTCGTTCTATGCATTCCTTTATATCTTTTATGCTTTCTATAACTATAGAATCAAATCCCTAAAACCATGAAGTAGATATATCTGTAAAACACCAAGTGGTTCAATAATTTCAACCCAAGTGTTTGACTCCTCTCTTATAGGCATATGGGGGAAGATTATTCTGACAAATCTCATAATACTTCCCTTTGTGGAATTCGATGCTATAATGGGAATGGATTGGATCTCATTATATAGAGCACATATAAACTATTGGGAAGAGGAAATATCTTTTCCTATTCTGAACCATCTCATGCTCCTCTAAAAATGTAAGGAAGATCATAAATCTCATTTTAAAAATCCTTTATCTATGTGGATGTTGATTCCCTACAAAGAATCATACTGCTCCCAAATGATTGGGTTGACGGATAGTTCTAACATTGTCTAAATTGCCATCGTAAGGGAATATGAAGATATATTTCCCAAAGAGTTACCCCGAAATCCCCCAGATCGTGAGGTAGAGTTTTTAATTGAACTCATATCGGGGTCTACTCCTATCTCAAAGTGTCCCTATCGGATGGCTCCTATCAAAATGGAGGAGATAAAGAATAACCTTCAAGGGCATCTGGAAAAAGGGTTCATACACCCTAGAGCATCACCTTGGGGTGAACCAGTGCTATTTGTGAAGATGAAGGATTGAACAATGCAGTTGTGTATTGATTATCAGGAACTCAACAAGATCACCATAAAAAAGTATTTTCTACCAAGGATTGATGACTTGTTCGACCAGTTATGAGGATCTCAATAATTATCAAAGGAGGATATTCATTATGGATATCATTAGGTAATGGTTAGGAAGTATGATATTCATAAGATTGCCTTCCGTATAAGGTATGGGCACTATGAGTTTTTGGTGATGCCCTTCAGACTTACTAATGCCCCTGTAATCTTCATGGATTTGAAGAATTGAGTCTTTAGACATTACCTTGACAAATTTGTGGTAGTGGTTATTGATGATATTCTCATATAATCCAAGCGCAAGGAGGAACATGCAGATCATATAAGACTTGTGTTGGCGACATTGAGAGTGGAGAAGTTGTATTCCATGTTCAGAAACTATGAATTTTGGATGAATCAAGTCACATTCTTGGGACATGTGATCAAAAGTGAGGGAATTTATGTAGATCCTTCAATGACAGTGGCAATTGAGGAATGGCCCAGGACCTCTAGTGTCACAGAAATCTATAGTTTTCTCGGATTATATGGTTACTACCGACATTTTGTGAGAAACTTCTCATGATTATCAAGACTGCTAACTAAGTTAACAAGGAAAGGGGTGATGTATGTATGGATGAAAGAATGTGAGCGAAGCTTCAAGGAGCTAAATAGAAGGCTGACACTGCACCTATACTCACACAACCAAAAAGTGGAGAATTTTTTTTGATATATAGTGATGCATGAAAGAAAGGTGTGGGTTGTGTACTCATGAAAAATGATAATGTGATAGCCTACGCCTCATGACAGTTGAAGATACATGAGAAAAACTACCATATGCATGATATAGAGTTGGAAGTTGTGATTTTTTTCATGAAAATATTGATGCACTACCTTTATGGGGAGAAGTGTGACATATACAATGACCACAAGAGCCTAAAGTATATATTAACACAAAAAGAGCTCAACATGCATCAAAAGAGATGGTTAGAGCTAATCAAGGATTACGATTACTCTATTCACTACCATCTTGGAAAGGAGGATGAGGTAGCATATGCTCTAAGAAGAAAATAACCATCTACTCAATCCATGTTATGGATTGAGAAAGACCCTATCTTCTTAGTTATGCAAAGGATGGATTTTGAAATCATAAGGGCAGGGGATACATCCTACCTTGCCCAAATGACTTTGCAATAATCCATCCAAGAGAAGATTAAGGAATCACAAATGAATAATGTAGATATACAAAAGAGGGTGAATGTAGTAAAGGAAGGGAAGATGCAAGAGTTCCATATCAACGATGTTGGTGTGATTCTGTTTGGAATGCATCTTTGTGTGCCTTCATCACCTGGTATAAAGAAGGGACTATTGGAAAATGCACATAGCTCAACTTTCTCTATCCATCCTGGGAGTACGATGATGTACTGTGATCTCCGAGAACACATCTGATGGAATAAAATGAAGAAGGAGATTGTGGAATATATATCAAGCTGCTTTGTATGTCAGCAAGTTAAAGCAGAGTGACAAAATTCCAAAGGTATGATGCATCCATTTCCAATAAACATGTGGAAATGGGAAAATGTTACCATGGACTTTGTCATGGGACTCCTAAAGACGTCGATGGGAAATATTGTGATATGGGTTCTGGTTGACCGAATCAATAAGACTTCCGATTTTATCGCTATTCCGGAAGATCTATCACTTGAACAACTTGCAATGATATATGTTAAAGAAGTGGTGAGACTGCACGGTGTTCCACTCTCAATTGTCTCTGACCATTATCTAAGGTTCACATCTAAATTCTAGAGTAACTTTCAATGTCCTTTGTGTAGTAAATTAAATTTCAGCACGACCTATCACCCCCAAACTGATGGCCAGTCTGAAAGGACTATTCAGACACTTAAAGATATGCTAAGAGCCTGCTCTCTAGAATTCAAATGTAGATGGGATCAGCATCTCCCCTTGGTTGAGTTCTCAAACAACAATAGCTTCAACTCTAGTATTCAGATTGCTCCATATGAAGCTCTGTATGGAATGCGATGTAGAACTCCAACATGTTGGGATGAAGTTAGAGAAAGAAAGATACATGGACCCGATCATGTTCAAGAGATGATAAAGAAGGTTCAAGTCATCCAGAAACACATCAAAGCTGCTCAGAGTCCAAAAAAGCACAATGCTGAAAACATTCAAAGGTACTTGGAGTTTGACATTGGAGATAAAGTCTTCTTGCGAATATCACTATGGAAGAGAGTAAGTTGGTTTGGAAATAAAGGGAAGCTAAACCAAAGGTACATTTTCCCCTTTGACATCCTTGATCGCATAGGAGTCATGGACTATTGAATTTCACTTACACCAAATTTGGCTCAAGTTCATGATTTGTTTCACGTATCACTCCTGAGGAAGTACAAACTGGAACCCTCACATGTACAAAACATATAGGTGGTACAGATGGAAGATGATCTCTCTTATGAGGAGAAGCCAGTAGAGATTCTCGATCAGAGAGATATAGTTCTACACAACAAGAAAACTTATCTTGTTAAAGTGTTGTGGAGGAACTATATGTTTGAGGAAGTAACTCAGGAACCGGAAGAAGGAATTATGGATAAGTACACTCACCTATTTGTGTAAAGTGAAATTTTGGGGGCGAAAATTCTTAAGGGGAGAAGAATGTAACGACCCGAAGCTTTTCAATGGAAATTACTTTCTTATAATTATGTCATAAAATCACATGAAAACACAACATAATGAACTAATATGTGCTAAGTTGCCTTTAAACATAAGTTTTTCACTTCTGTATTGCGAATTTTGAAAATCTGACAGACACGGTTCTGTTTATGATGATTTTTGGAGTCTAATAAAAAAATAATAATTTTTGAGTTAATAGTAACCTACCCTTATGAATAGTAACATACCCTTATGAATAGTGATATACCATAATGAATAGTAACATTACCTATGATAGTATAAAAATAATATTCATGTGAAAGTATGATGTACCTATATTTTAGAATAAGTAAATTAATGTTTTAAAACAAGTTTTTTTAATAATAAATTATGATTTCAGTTAAATAATAAATTAAAAATATTTAGAAAAATATTTTTGAAAAATGGTATTCATATTTGTATTCTACATGTTGAATAATTGTTCGGTAAATTTTAGGGATTTTTTTGAAATACATGAATTTTTTATGAATAGTGAAATACCGTAATTTACAAAATAAGCTAAATAAGCTAATTATAGGGTCATGTGTAATGTTGTGTTGATGTAAGCCCATGTGGTTTGGGATTAAATTATAAAATTACTCTTCTTGGTAATGAAAGACTCACTATGCCATGTCTTGTTGGGAAATAATAAACTAATGATTTTTATATTAAGAAAACCCCCCTCCCCTCACCTATAAATACCACCCTTCACACCCTCATTCCCTCAAACCTCTCAATCTTGAAGACTTTTCTAAAATCTACCCAAGAATCTTCCCAATCCCCTCCCCCACGTTCAAGAGATTTTTTTCTCATCATAAGACCAATCATAGTGCCCTTAAGGAGGATCTCAAGAGGAGGATTCAAGAGGTAATTTTTCTCCCTCTTCTTCTTTAATTTCCGTTCAATTTCAAGTTTGTTTCTTATTATCTCCCCACCTGTCATTGTCCAAATGGTATGGTAACTCCAATATCATACATATAATGTAATTTTATGATACTAATGGGATATTATATCATCCAACCCCCCTTCTTCTCTTACTTTTATTTTATTAAAGAGAATATTGTTTGTGAGGTGTTAATTTATCACCTTCACAAAAGACATGTTTTCTTCATCCATTTCTACCTTTAGATCTGGTCATGAAACCATTTTTATGGTTGATCCCGAATATGATATATGTATTATGTTCTATTTAAAGTTCTGGAAATAACTTATGAACATATTACTAAGTGATAAATTAAAACATTCTCTTTGGGATTGAAAAACCTCCCATATTAACCCAAACAATCATCATTTGTATTTTAACTAATGATTCATCAACATGGTATATAATATAATTCATTATAATATAATTTTATATTTCTAAATTTCATTAATAATATGTAATATCAGTTTGGGATATTTACATATGTTCTACATGAACTTTCATTTAAGAATACGCGTTAACCACTCAAAAAGACCATAAAATGAACATTCCCGAACCAAGTTTTTAGACCCTATAACTCACCCAAAGGCCCATAAAATGACATAATGAAACCAAAATGAATCATTATCATGTATAAAAGGTTATGTAATTTCTAATTAATGAATATAATGTCATTATACAGGACATTAGTGGGAAGGAAGCGTTCAGATACAAGGTAAGGGGAAATTCTCGAACCCAAATTTCACCCATCGGGTTCTCCCTCTTTCACTCCATTTTTGATATGGTAAATCCTAAAAAAATAATCTGTTCAGCATTCTATTTTATTTTCTAGTATATACATGTGTATCACTATTGATTATGTAAGACAAAATGTTTTCCAAAATAACCCTTATTCTATGAATTCACCTTTTACTTCTCATTCAAGGTTGATGGTTCTTGAATCAAGTATGTTATTCCCTTTTTGTCTTTGGGAACCCAAAGCTTATTAATGTTTTCTTGTGAGATGAAACCCAATCCATTAAATGGGTTTGTTATGTTCATTATTTTCATATGTTCTATGTGGAATGCATGATGATGATACATTATGATGTGACGGGTGCGCCGAAAATTATGTAGCACAATATAAATGTTTGAATGTGATGGGTGATCCTGGAATTATACAGCACTCCCATGCATTGGGTAAAGTGATGAATTTCATTATTAGATGTTAAATTATGTGGGCAAGATTATATATTTGTTCACAATTATGTGTGGTAGTTAACCACTAAGACATGATGTTTCATTTTTATGCATTTCCACACTTCAAGACTTTTATTTATGCATCCTCTCTTATTCCTGATCTTTTTCCCATGTTATGATGATTCTCACCCCATGAGATATTGTTCTTATCTCCCCTATTACTGGGATTTTATCACACCCGTTTTGATGTATATCCTCGGGTGGATACATGTACAAAGGATAGTTCAAGTTCCAATAAGAATCTAGAGAAGAAGAAATTAAATAAATGTTTATGTTTGATGATGTAATTGCAATGTATGATCCTATTTTTTCCAAGTTACCAAACCTTTGGATCATCTATTTGTAATACTATTATGTTTTTATCTTAAAATAATTTAATAGTAATGTAAGAAAAGGTTGGGTCACTACATTCCTTCCTTGGAGTGGCCATCAGAACAGACTGATTACCTCCAATTGGAAAGGGTGTATGTTCCTGATCCTGTTGTCCATATGATATAGGGGAGTATTCCCCATGACCCTCCTCATCTAGAATTGAGGTGTGCATTTGCTCTGGGATGGCATCCTGATGTTTCATCCCATATTTGAGGATAGATTTATGTGTCTTTTCACCTGTTACTACTGAAGTAGTTTTTATTATACCCTAGTAAGATTCTAGAATATGGGGAGGAATTTCATCTTCCCTTTTTTCATTGATAAGATGTGTTTGGTGATATCATGGGCTAGAATGGGAATATACATCCTTTTTGTATCGGGAGTAGGTGTATGTTCTAGATCTTGTCCTCCTTTTTCGGTCAATTGGTATTGACAGAACTCATGTATGGGGGCAGAGAGTTGGGTCTTCCCCAGATTTGTCATCAGAGCTTTCCGACTGACTTCATTGTGTGCTTCAAAACAAGACTGTTGTCATGATTGATGAACACTAGTAGGTGTATGTGCCTGTTGGCTATTTCCCATCAATTATGGTTGACATACTTCCTTCAATACTGGTATATGATACTACTAGAAGATTTAGGGATTGTAATTAGGTGTATTTTCTTGTTTACCAATTGCCACCACATTAGATAGGAAGGCTTCTTTAAAAGTAGTTAGATGAGCCTACTCACTGGTGATAACTTGTAAGATGTTGTATGTTCATATTTAAAATATTACACCGGGTTTATATGGTAGTATTGGTGGGTTTCTTCCAGATGAGTATACTAGATAGAAAAATTATGAAGAATGGGTGTATATGCATGCTCGTTGTTTTCTATCAAGTTAGGTTGATGGACTTTTCCAGAGGGGGAATAGGTATGAACCTAATCCCTGTTGACTAGACATTGTCCCTAGTGTTTCGTCTTGCATGCCCGGGTCTGAGATCCCTGGGACAAACATCCAGAGGCAACACCGCCATCATGTTGGGGTTCACTGCAGTTCCATTCTTCTAGCAACTATTTTTGGTAGGAATACTTAGGAAGGATCCCTAAATCATTGAATTGAGGCCCTGAGTGACCTCTTGACCCAACTCTATATAGTATACTATGGAATGTCTTTTGCGTTCTGGGGTTAAGGACTAGAAACGATTGAAAATGGTGGTTGGAACTATCTGCTTATTGATCATCAGTCGTCGTTGTCCAGATGATCGATGATTATTATTGACTTGTTGGTCTTATCGGGAAACCTCCAAATTTATGATTGTACCATGATGACGATACTAATTTACCAACACGTTGGATACCCAGTGTGGAAGATGCTGGGTGAGTGATGAATTCCTACTTGTTGATGAAGTTCGATCTTGAGTAGCAGTCAGGATGTTCAGAGATTTTGTCTTGAAGAAAGCCATTTTGGACTGAAGGGAGTTCTGAGAAAAATCATGGAACAAAAATGAACTCTATTAAAGTGACATCTATTAGATGAATATTTATGTGATTGATTCCTTTTTCTAGAATTCGATTGTCAAATTATAGGGGCCTGACATGGGGGGTAACATTATTAACATGGTTAAGGATTCACGTTAGGTTAACCATTTTTGTTTCGTGGTTCCTTGAAACATGTGTTCTAGTTTTAGGAATAACAGTGGCTAGGCAGTTTCCATTGGATTTATTCATGGAACCGGAAACATCAAACAGTTATTTATCTAAAGGGGACCAACTTTCCAAAGGCAGACGTTCATTATGTTTGAACATTTCGATACTTAGGAACTTACATTGTTCAAGAGGATGGAAGTTCAGACTCATCACAACTTATTGAGGGGAATTATAGTATACTCCCGGGCTCTCTTTGTAAATTTATGATATTTTCATGAATCCTTATTAATTCACCATGCATAACATATAATCCCCTTCGAGGTTTCAATCACTTATTAACATGTGTAATGTTTTTGCATTATTTGTATGTATTCAAGGTTCTTCATTAATGGAGATATCTGTACGTATTTTATATTCTCCATCAATGGTATCCTCTCCTATAAAATTTAAAGATTCTTTTAATCATCTTTATGATGATACTATTTTTTATGCCACTCAGTGGGGGCACTCTAGAATTTATTTTCATCTAGGTAGAAGAATGTTTGTTTTGATATTGGGATCGCACCCATGAAATGGGTTGCTTATGTATCCTTGTGAAAGTAATCATAAACCTCATAGTTCGGTGTCACATAATAGGACACATAATACATTTTAAAGGCATTTGATAAGGACCTAGCCATAATGTCTAATGTCATGTGGTATATACATCTAAGCAACATGTGATTAGTCAAAGTTTGGTTTGGGACTTATGTTGAAACTGCCCAATGAACATGGAAAGGATATGGGTTTCCATGTTAGATTAGACCTTGTCGGGAATATGGTCCAAGGAGAAAAGGGTTAATTTGAAGTGTTAGGTTTAACCCTCGTGGAAGAATCCTACATATCGTATGTGGATGGGAATCAAATCCCACATTGTTCGATAAATATCATAAGTGAGTATAGTCCTTTGAGATAAATGAGTTTGGTCTTACATCTTGAAAAGGATGCCTTGATGACATAGAGGTTTAATTTGGGGCTTATTTATATGGAGGATGCCCAGATTAAGGGAATTAGGGTTGTATTCTTGAAGAGGATATCCAGTGAGATCTAGCCCTTAAAGGGTTTCCTATGTATCCTAGTTTTAATAGGAATCAGAGTTCTCTTAGTTCCTTCACCGTTGGTGTCTGTGAAAATGTTTTAATCATAAAAAATCTCAAATCCCATGTGAGTCATGCTAGGTGTGAGAAACAAGAGGATGTGAATAATTAACAATGATAATAACTTTTAATTCTATGTTGGTGGAGGAGGGGAGCCTATGGTGGTGATGGTGGATGAGGGAAAGACAACCCAATATGAGGGCAGGACAATGATCCCTCCCTCTGTTCTCATTACATGGGCAAGGGTCTAATGAAAGGAAGAAGGGATGAAGGATAGGGGCTTACACCAAGATGGCTGAACTAAAATTTTTCCTGATAGGAGAGGGAGACTTCTCCATTTCTCTTATGGGAAAGAAAGAGTGAACTGTACCTTCCCTAATAGAGACTTGTGGTTCTGTCTCTTTGATAAAGGAGATGTTGAGACCTACCCCCAAATTCTCAAAAATTGGGAACTTCCCAGCACAGTTCCTCGGAGAAGGTCCGTGTTACTCTGGATAGTCAAACCCATATACACTCCATGAATCCTAACCCCATTATGAATGAAATGTGGGAAACCTCTGACTGTGGATATAAAAACCCAAATAAGAGACACACTAATGTGCCTTTCCAAAATTTTGGATAAGTCAGGTGTTTTTTGGTGGATGTCCAAACTAAATCACTTTCAATCAAGGGAGAAAATAAATAACAAGACTATCCCTGAATGTATTTGAAGAGGGCTTGATGGATTTTATACTGAAGAGAGTAAGTGAATCAAAGAGGGGAACCCCAGTAGTTAAGGGTGCACAAGTATGGGCACGCAAGTAGACATGGGTGACCTGATATTCACTTAAGAGATAGAAAAATGGTATGGTAATACTTAGGTGAGATCTGGCTCAAGCCTTCCGGAGTATTCAAAGGTGATCCCAGAAGTTGGGTGCTCATGTTCCTGTAGAATGAAAAGGTGGTGCACAAGTATTTATGATTTAGGTAGGTTAGGCAATTTAGTCATGCAAGTGTTATGGATATAAAACACTAAAATTACTTAAGTCCTATGATCCTCCCTTAAATCATCTTCTCAAGGTGTTGAAGAACTACTTTGACAATTTCGAAAGATTGGGGCCAAGTACTAGGGAGACTAGAGTAGCAATTGGATTTCAGGGAACTTCGTTAGTACAAATGGAGACCCCAACAGTATATTAATAGGAAAGTATAGGTGCTTGGTTGAAAGGAGTTTGGGTGTTCAAATAGTCTACATGATAGATTGGGGCACACAAGTAGGATATGCTCCTATGCTCCTTTTTACTAACTAAGGCGACCAAAAACTCACAACATTGAAATTTTTTTTTTCTTAATTTATTTTACCATTTTATTTATATAGTATTTCCATTTGTCTTTTTTTATACTCTTTGATGGAACAGAGTTTCAACATCATATATAATATAAAAAAAATAACAAGTCAAAACATTCTGAAAAAACTAGGTAATTAATACCTGAGGCAATGAAAATAAAGTATGATTATTAACAAACAAGTTATAAGATACTATAAAAAGATCATATATGATATTATAGATATTATTATGTTTCTAGTATAAGCTAATTTAATGATTAAAAATATTAAACTAGATTTTAAAGAGCGTTCAACCAAAAGAGAGCCTAAGGTAAGATATTTTCATCTTACTTTTTACGTATGTGAGATAAATGTCATATTCACCACTTAATTTTTTTGTGAAGTCTATATACAATGACTTTTGATATATTATATCACAAATATTTTTATATTCATGGTATTTAAAATTTTTTAATTTGAATTATCTCATCCAAAGGGTTTCAACTTAAAATTACCAATTGGTAAAAGGTATCTTCAATCTCACTTTATTTTGTGATTGTTAACTTTCACATAAAACAATCACTTCCATGTATTCATTTTTCATTGAGAATTATATTTCTCTATAAAATCCATAATTTTTTATTACAGATATGATAATTTCTTAAACTATATACCATTTTTTCAGATGGTTTTTATAATGACTTTTGATTGATTTGTTGGGGAAATATTGATAAATCTGTATCCTTTAATCCACATAGATATTTGATAAGAAACATTGTTTGTGAATATAAAATGATTATTAGATGTACGAATAATGATTTGGAATTGTAAAACATGAATTCAGTATCGTTTAATGTAACCCCTTTGATTCATTGATACTCTGATGAGATGGATTAAATTGAAAAAACCCTTTTCATTTGTAACCTCTGTGTTTTAAACTATCTTGTGAAAGTTATTGGTAGTAGAGTCAATGTTGGAAATACCAAATTGGGTTTTCACCAATATATATTTAATTTTGTTGTGAATGGTATTTATGGTAATGTTTCCATGTACCTGGGAACAATTAATAATTTCTTTCCCTTTAGTTATTATTATCGAGAGGATTTTCACTATGAAAAAGTCTATGGTGGAAATTCATTATTTTTTTGTTGATTAAATGTAATGTGTGTTCAGTTTATTTTACCTTTCCATGTTGATTAGACTCACTTATTAATTATTAATTTCTCTGTACTTTACCCTTACAAGGAATTTGAGATCACCTTTTTTTCCTTTCCCCTGGGTATAAAGATAAATTCTTTGACTGAGTTTCAATGATGTATAACATTTTATTTTTTTATTTATTATGTTGTTTTTTATTCCCAGTGTAAAATGGGTTCCATACATGTATAAGTCAAATTTTAAAATCCCATTATAAAAATTTTACAACACAAATACTCAATATATTTCCACAAGAATCTATTCATGTGGTCATACACCCATGATATACAAATATTCCATCCTGATTAAACCGATTATCACAGGTGAAATTGTAGTAATACACTTGGTTCATTAGTTGTGTATTTATTCAATATAGATCACCATAAAATAATTCTAAAATATTTTCATTTGATAATTCCATAATAATTGATTTGCGATCATTTTATATTATTCATTTCACAAAACAATCATCAATTGGTTTCATTCGTGATTAGCTTCAAATTTTGAATGATCTCATCACAGCACAACAATCAAAAAAATCTACTTGAATCAAAATACATTAATAACTAGTTTATGATTGATGTTGATTTATTTTGGAACTTATTTTTCACATAATATGTATAAATTAATTATATTTTATTTTTTGAAAAATATGTTAATTGGTTAGATTATAATTCTGGTTAATTCAGTTTTAAACTAAAAACGATCTTAATTACATGTTTAATTCATGTTTTTATATTTAATTATAATTTTTGTTAAACTTTTTATTTATTATATAATTTTTAAGAATCTTATGAAGTAATAAATTTTTTTTTCTATAATTATGTCTTAGGTTTTTCCAAATTTTACTTTCATTATTTTTTTTGATGAATTAATTTTATGATGTGAAAATATTAATTTATTTTCATTAAATAATTTAGTAATTAAAAGTACATATTTATATTTCAACTAATTTTTAATTTTTTTGTTTTATTATTTGATTAATTATTATAAGTGTGTTGTTCTATATTTATAATATTTTATTCTATTATCCAACTATTTATTATTGTTTTTATTTTAATAATAATTTATTTATTTATTAGTTTATTTTTGTTTACATTTTTGTATTTTTTATAAATCCTTTTAATGTTTATTAATATTTTATTGCAGGGTGTGTGAAATTTCATTTACATTGGTGGCATAAGATATTTTATTTCAATCCTAGTGTTTAATAAATTTTCATCCAAGAATTTACGTAATATAATTGATTTTGGGTGTTATGTATGATCTTTGGTTGGGAAAGATATTTTTTTTCTCTGGGTAAGATAATTTCCAGTACATGAATAAGATAATTACTCCCTAAGATTAATTTGGGAGTGGACCCATCTTTCAGTTGTGGAGTAATATAATTTATTATATTGTCAATATTTTTAATATAAAATCACCTCAGTTGTAAGATAATTCTTGTAACATTAGTGTAAGATAAATTTTCAATCTCCTCTTAATAGAATGATGGTTTTCATAATATAATTGAGGTTCAGTGATGAAATTAAATTTATTATATCTTACGTGATCTTGGACTGCAACTTGAGAAGGAGAACCCAAAACCAAAACTTCATATAGAGACTTTTTTTATATGTTTTATTATGTTTTTTAAAAAAATGAGTATATTTTTAATTTTTTTAAAATATGTATTAAATAAGTCATCACCGATGTTTCCTTCCTCCCCCCTCCCATTGAATTTGGACCAGATTGAGGACCTGGAAAAGGTGGCAGGTGGGTACCACCTTTCAACTTTAGATTAGGCAAAAGGTATCTTTGGTAGTGTCGCATTTACCTCACATAAAGACAAGAGGCGGCATTGTCGATTCCACCTTGCCTTAAATCCCTATAAAAGGTAGTGCCCCCATTCTCCTCACTACCATTTTCTCCCATATCTATTCATTTCATTACTTCTCTCTATAAAAAATTCTTTTTCACGTGGGGTGGAGTTTGTGATCCAAATTAAGGCTTAGTTTTTAGTGAAGCATCATTTAGATTTTTTTTTATTTAAGTTAATTTTTTATATTTATTTAATTCAATTATTTTTTGTTTTAAATACTTCATTTTGATATAGTTTAGTTAATTTTAAATATCATTTTAAATTAGTATAATTAGTTAAATATATTTTGAAATAATAATAATTATTAGTAATGAGTAATTATATATTAAGTATCGAATAATATAGGAGTAAATATTATAAAATTATTGTATCATAATGATTATGTGGTTATCTTGGCAATAAAATCCTTTTCTAGATAAAAACAACTGGATGTGGCTTGGGCATAGTTGTACGTAGGTGTAAAACTAGAAAACACCACTTTTGAGATAGACTCAAATGTGAACTGGTTCCTGAAAACATTCCGTGTTGCACTACTGGTTTGACACTCCTCGGGGATATGGTTTATATGATTCATATTTTTTTATATACTACTAAAATATCTATGAAAATAAAACTTCAAATTAGGATAATTTTCAATGATAAAATTATAATTATGTTCATATAAAATGAAATGGAATAGGAAAAATACATTAAATAATGAAAGTTATTAATAGTAATTTAATTCTTTTTATTTTTTTATAATTATGTTTTTTATTAACTAGTTTAATTAGTTTTGATATAATAGTTTTTATTAGTAATTAATATGTATAAAATAAGTAATGAAGAACTTAGGATTAAAAATAAATACATATGATTAGTGAATTATAACTAATTATTGAATATCATATGATTAATGATTCAATAAATAATGAATAGAGTGTGATTAAAGAATTATTAATTGAAGAATAACATAGAAATGATTAAATAGTGATTAAATAATGATTGATTAGTTATAAATTTTACTATGAAACAATAGAATTAAGGTTGAGGACATAACAAGAAATTTTTAAATTTCAATATCATAATGGTTATTTAGTTTAGAAATAATAGTTATTATTAGTTATGATTATGTATAGACTAATTAATGAATAAAATAGTATTAAAATATGAATACATGTAATGAATAACTATTAATACTTATCATATATGAAAAATTAGAATCTTATTTAAGGTTATAAAAATATGTTCTAGTAATTTTATTTTTTTAGTTTTGAAGATTCCATTTATTATGTATTTGAATTAGTTATATATTGTTTAGAAATAATAGTTATTATTAGATTCATTAATGAATAACATAGGATTAAAAAATTACTGAATCAGGAATGATTTTGTGGTGATGAAGAATTATTAACTAATGAATACCTTAGAAAATGATTAAATAAGGATTAATTATATAGTGATTGAAGAATGGTTGTCTAATGAAAAACTTAGGAAATATTATCTAATGATTCTTATTCTGTTTATAAACTACTAAAATACCTAAGAAAATAAAATTGAAAATTAGATTATTTATAAATTATTAAAATATAATTATGTTCATATAAAATGAAATGAAATAGGAAAAATACAGTAAAGAAAGAAGGTTATTATTTGTAATTAAAAAACATAGTAATGATGAACTAGTGATTAAATATTACTAATAAACATTTGTATCACAGTTTTGTATATAAGAATATTTTTTAAAATTTGATTATCACAATGATTGTATAGTTTATAAATAATTTTTATTATTATTAATGATAATGTATAGCATAATTAATTAATAACATAGGATTAAAAAATTAATACATATAATGATTAGTTAGTAATACTTATCATTGATTAATTGATAATTATGATTATATAAAGTAAAATTGAAAAAGAAAACTAGATTAAAGAACACATGATTGCTTTAAAACATACAATAAATTTCATAACATTTTTCAATTGAATTTGGTTTTGATGAGATGAGCCTATCTTCAGACGTGAGGTAAAATCCTGCTTATTTTGAATTGGAATCTTAATAACATATTCTAAAGATATGTACTTAATGTTTTAATTTTCAAATTTTTTAGGCATTATAATGACATATAATATACATCTATGTTATTTCAATCGAAGGCGGAATGATTTTGAAAATTCAAAAGTTATGTATACATATTTGTAATATGTTATTAATGTTTCAATGGAAAATATGACATATTTTACCTCATGTCCGAAGTGTGGCTTATATCATACAAACCATGTTCTATTGAAGAATGTTAAGAAATTTATTGTATGTTATAAATCATTCATGTGTTATTTAATCTGTTTTTCTTCACCATTTCACTTTATATTATCATATTTTTCATTTTAATAATAGTTACAATATAATAATTTTTATCAAAACACACTTTTGATGTAGATAGAGTCATGGTTGCCTCTATGTACTACTATAGGGAGGTTACTCAAATTGAGAAAGGAACATCTTATAGTATACAACCAAAATTGTGTTTAACACAACTGATTGTGTAAACCTAGAAGAGAATAATGAAATATTTCAATGTCATTAAATTTTGGAATAGATAAAAAGATAGAGTCTATGAGATATAGATATTTTCAAGTCCTTGCCACATGTTGGCATTTAGGTTGTCCATTGGTTGTTGATGCATAGTGTCTCCTAGCAATAAATTTAGTTTCCCAATGGTCAGATGGTATCGTGATGGAGTTATATGTTGATGTTTCTACCATACAACAACAACATCTTCTTGCATGAAGATGGTGAATTATAGGAGTGGTTGAAGATCCTCACCCATAATTTGAGCCTATTTCAAATGATGTAGAAGAGGATAGATTAGATGATATACCAGATATACAAGTAAATCAGCCTTCTGATGATTTGTTTCTTAACAATGGAATATATTGTGACAACGATACTGATGTGGAGGGATCAATAGAAGATGGGAAGGAAGTATTCAGAAATGCATTAGTTGTACAATAGTTTTGACTCCCAAAAAACCATCCACCGCTCTTTGCATCATGGTCAATATAAATGACATGTGTGCTAGAATTTGACTGTAATATTGTCACACCTACAAATGGGTATCCTGGAGTAGTACCAAAATGGTTTAGTGAGTTGGAAAAAACCTTATATGTTGAAAGTAATTTTCTATGTAAAGATGAATTAAAAAGCAGTCTAAAGTTATTTCACAATGAGAGGCACTGCATATATATAGTTCAGGAATTAGGTTGTAGTGAATACCTCATATTCCGTGAAATGTAGGGGGATGATTGTAGATTCTGCTTGAGGGAGATTCTAGATATTTCATTTGGATGTTGTAGAATATCAAGGATTAAGTCAGCTCATAATTTATTTCAAACAAGCCTAAAACAAGATCATACCTCATTGGATGTAGAATTTGTGTCATCCATTTTCATTGAGATGATTAATAGATGCCATGATTATCCTATATCCTTTTTTCAATAGGGGATAAAAAAAATTTGGTTAAAAGATTTCCTATAATAAGGAATGAGTGGTGAAACAAAATGAAATTGTGAAGCTCTATTGTGATTGGGATGACTCTTATCTAGTGTTTCTACAATTTCTAGACATAATGAGTCGTAGTAACCAAGTTGTATTCCATATTGACAAAAAAATGTGTCTCAAGATAACCAACTTGATCCTTATCTTGTTCAAATTCATCAGTTGTTATGGGAATTCCTCTCATGTATCTTCACATTTCATTTCAGAAAAAATTTCAATTAAATTGATGGAAGGTTTCAATCTAGGAAATACATGGGTGTATTGTTGATTGTGGAAACCCAATATGGAAATCGTTCACTTCCTCCACTTTACCTTTCCATTTTTGAGAATTAAAACTATGGAGTTAGTTTATAGCATGTATAAACAACTATTTCACCAATATTTGAGGTTTTTGTTCGATATCTGATCGACATAGGGAAATTAATGAGGTTGTTAATTTAGATCTGAATACTTGTAGACCCCCAAATGCACTTCATTAGTTTTTTATTATACACATTTCTAGAAACATGTAAAATCATTCCACAATGAACTAATGAAATCGGCAATGATGAGGCTTAGTACACAATGTTTTTATTATTTTATACTATTTTAATGAAATGGTAAAATCAATTTATTTGAAAAACAATATCTTCCATGTAGCATATGATCCAGATCAATGAATTTTTTAAGATTTGTTTTGAAAAAATACATAATTTAAATTAAGAAGTGATTAAAAAGCCAAATGGATGTTGGCATATGACAGGGGGAAGAGGTACTGACACATGACTACAAACATTGTGGAGTGCATCAATGGTGTATTTAAAGGCTTCACAAGTTACATATAACTTCCATAATTCAAGAGATATTATTTCATTGTGTGAAGTACTTTGTTGATAGAGAAAAACAAGCCATAAGCATAATCCAGTAGGGGATAAGGTATGGAAGGTACATTCAATGAGAGATTGAAAAGATTATTGAAAAATATTATGATTATCATGTATTTCCTTTTCACTGAGAAGATTATCTATTTAAATATCAAGAGAGTTTGGACCCCATCACAAATAGAATCAATAAAAAAAATGGTGGTATTACTAGAAGTGAGAAAATGTCAATGTGTAAACTTTCAGGCCCCAATGTTTCCATGTGCACATTCCATTACAGCATGTCCCTCTATGAACATATTGTAGGGAAAATACATTGATCTATTATACTAGATGGACACCATTGATAACTATTATGCTACACCGTGTATGCTTATTGGGGAGTTTTTTTATTTACCAATTCTTGAAGGCCAATCAATAATGATATCAGACATCAACCGGTTGCATACCCATGGGAGACTGAAGTCAAACAGGATGCGGAACAAGATGGACTGGCCCCAAGAACAAGGGAAGATATTGAGATGAAACATATGTAAAAAATAAGTTCATTACTAGAAACGATGTCCTAACATTATTGGTTCAAGTTCACACTCTCGTGCACAGTGATTTATTTTCTCCATTATGATATTCTCATACTGTAAATTATATAGTGTCAACTCATCCTTTTTTCCTCAGTTTCTAAAACATTTTTTCATTGATATTATTATAAACATTTATTTAATGAAGCAATAGTATCATATATTACAGTATAAATAATGTTATTAAATTTCAGTATAATGAAGATTATAGTACACAACCAATAATAGTTGTTAGTATAAATGATTCGGTAGCACTAAGTGAAAGTTGGGAAGGAATTCATGGGAAATGAACCATGGTGAAGGAGGATCAATGACAACGATGATGGTGATGACATAAACCCCTTATATAACCATCATTATTTTCACTATTCCTCTTGTGTCGTGGTTCTTTTCCCATGTTTTTTTAGAAGTTCACTTTGTGTTATAGATTCATTTTTATTAACCACTATTTCATGTTGTGTACTATAAGAAACTCCTTGCTCAGTTTTAAGACATGCACTTTTTCTTTTGGTTATAAAAAACTTCATAAACCAATGTGAATAAACATGGAATTTATTATTTTCTAACAATCATAATATTCTACTAACCATAAATTTATATTTACATTTTACACTTATGAATCTTTTCATTTTTTTATATTCATAAGAATGATACGATAATACTCACACTACAGGATACCCATGTTTCATAGGTTGTGCTAGATGGTGGTGAGAATCGACTGATCAGGGTGCGTCGAGTGCACCATTTTCATCACAGGGAGCCTCCTCAGGCCGTTAGACCATACTTTCACCATGCGAGGTCTTATAGAATTACGGTATCAGATTTCACATTTGTCAACCATCACCTTCTTACTTCCCTCAAGGAGAGGTAAAACTAGAGACACACATTCCACCTTCCTGAGGGAGAGAAGACCATCAACCTCCAAGATGTAGTAGTGCTTCTTGACCTTCCTATCTAAGGGGCCGCTATTTTTGGACCCACTCATGCATTTTGGCCAAACCTTGACAAACGATTGTTAGGTATCAACATGTTTTCTCACCATAGGGATACAGATGGAGAACCAATATCTATTCCATGGTTGTAAGATCAAATTCCACATTTACCCAATGATGCTAAAGAGCATATGATCATGTGTTATACCCATTCATATATATATTACAACTCATTAGAGGACCATGTGTATTGATCACTTGGGGATGCAAGTGAACATGATGTATTTACCCCTACTAGAGGACATTGATTGGGTTATGACGTATATCTAGGGATCAACCTGCTTGGCATACGCTTACAGATCATTGTGAAGGATGTCCCATAGGGACCGCACAGATCTCAGGGGTGGTGTTATCCTTCTTTAGATGTGAGAATGGGAGTGTATCCCCACATTCCACCCTGAGATTACTAGTCTACTAATTGCGATGGAGGTGTTGCATGACACTCAGCATGGACACTAGAATGATCACTCAACTATATTTGTTTTTTATGATACTATGAGTTATTAAATTTAATTTCTCATTATTTTTCACTATTGATGTTTTATTTTTTTGGTGGTGTCAGAGAAACAGTTTCCACCAGGTTCTGAGACACGATTTGGGTGTATATCAGATCAATTCGGACTATCTATTACCCAACCAGGTATGCATATAAAATCTATCAATGTATAGATAATTTAATAATAGTAACAATTTTTGTTTTTAGTAAGGAAATTTTTTTACAAAGGTTACATGTCATTTCTGATTTCATGGCTTCCATACATGACTATTATGGACTAGTTTCCACCATACTACACTATTGGGATTCAGTATTCTATGGATATAGTTCCCCTCATTAACTTCCATATTATTGAGTGGAATTAGCTTGATAGAGTCATGCGCTAATTTTTTTTGTGCTCAAACGATTCCATTACTTTCGAGACAAACTGATAACCTTCATTACGTGAAACTGATAGGGAGGCAGGATGAGGATAAGCACCGAGTACATTATGTATTTCTATACTACTGGTGTATACATGTATAATTTCATATCTTTGGTGTACCTAAAATCTATTCTTTATTTCTAAGATGGTCGAGTATGAGCCATGGTATAGATGGAATTCTATATTGTATCTTTCTAGACATGGCAGATAGACTCATAAGAATGTAAGTCAAGAAATTTTCATTATTTTCTTTATTGAACTTTTTTTTAAATTAATTTTGAATTTATTTATAGGTAACTCACTCAAATAATATTATTCACATAAGTGATGAAGAGGATGAGGGCGTCTTTAGATGGGCAGTCATCCATGCTGAAGCACTGGAGTTGATGTCATCTTATCATGCACTTGCTAAGAGAAGCTTCAAGAGTCCATACCAGACAGAAGAGTTTCCAGCCCAGGAGTTACATTTTGTAACATCTATTGGTGCGGAGGATCCATGGTGATGAATTTTTTGACAATTTCATGCTGCACATGAGACCATACCTCCTCAATAGGCAAAGGTCGACCCTGTAGTAGTCCAGCCTTAGTTGATTGAGGATGTGCCTCAGGCGGCATGGGATCTGTATTTCATGATAGGATATCCTCATTTTTCTCAATATTGGGGTCCAGATCTATCATATACATGGGTTACATATCCATCATATCCTTGAGATTTAGATCGATCGCACCCTTGGTGTCCAGATCCATCGTAGCTTTGGGGTTTATATCCATCACAGACTTGGTTCCCTACTAATATGATGAAAGTTACTTTTACCACCTTAATAGGAGAAGTATGAGGAGGGAAGTATGACATGCAGTTGGATGATCCTCCCACTAACACATATCTATATGATATGACGTTTAATGTTTCAGTGGATAAGGATCAAACCTCTCAATGTCATCAAACTCCACAGTGAACTCGAAGAGGGGTGCTATTCACAGAACACCATGTGGGACATAATATCCTCACAATATATATAGAAAATGATTGTATTTGTTCATTTATATGTTTTATGTCAGTTGAAATTAAGATAATATTCTAAAAATCATCCCTTCTTATATTTTTTTTCTAGTGTTTCAGTTTTCATTAATATTTTAGGCATAGTTTTTATTTTACATCTTTCAATGTCAGCCACATTAGACATAGAAATAATTATTAAATTTCTAGTAGTTTTACATTTTAAGGCTTAAAAAATATATAGTATAAAAACAACACAAATAAAATTTATAGATATAGTTTTTAATTTATAGTTGAAATTAAATTATTCATCTTACAGTTTATATTTTATATTATTTCAAAGTAACATATTTGAAACAGTTTTAGGATTCAAATTGGTGGATTTGAAATCTTATCAAATATTTTTCCTTAAATTTTTTTACGAACCTATTTTTATTTTAGACTATTTATTATTTATTTAATCCTTGTTTTATGTTTTATTTATATTTTTATTATAGTTTATGTTTTATAAGATTTTAAAGTCACATACTTGAAATATTTTTATGTTTCATGTTTGTGGATTTGAAATCTTGTCCAAAACATTTCATCAATATTTTTAACAAACTAATTTTTATTTTTTACTATTTACTATATGTATAATACATGTTTTACATTTATTTTATATCGGTCTTATATTTTATATTTTATATCCTTTCAAAATCATATACATGGCACATTATTATCTTTCTTGTTGCTGGTTTTGAAAGGTTGTAAAATATTTTTCATCAATATTTTTTATGAACATATATTTATTTTATACTATTAATTATATGTTTAATCCATTTTTTATGTTTCATTTATGTTGGTCTTATATTTTATATTTTATATTATTTCAAAGTCACTTACATGAAACATTCTTAAGTTTCAAGTTGGTGGTTTTAGAAGCTTGTAAAATATTTGTCATCAAAATTTTTACGAACTTATTTTTATTTTCAACTATTTATTATTTTTTAATACATAGTTTATGTTTCATTTAAATATATATTGAAGTTTATATTTTAGAGTCTTTAAACATCACATACATGAAACATTTTTATGTTTCAATTTCGTGGTTTTGAAATATTTTCAAATATTTTTCTTAAATAATTTTTACAAACATCTTTTTATTTTAGACTATTTATTATATTTTTAAAAAATATTTTTGGTTTCATTTATATTATTATTATATTTTATTTTTTATTGTCTTTAAAATTCAAATTCATTAAATATTTTTAAGATTCATGTTCGTGTTTTTGGATCATTTTTAAATATTTTTCATCAACATTTTTTAAGAACTTATTTTTATTTTAGACAAATTCATATATTTTTAATCCATGTTTTATGTTTAATTTATATCTTTCTTATAGTTTACCATTTATAGGCTTTCAATGTCATGTACTTGAAGAAATTTTATCTTTCATTTTTTTGGTTTTGAAACCTTGTCAAGAAAAAAATCACCAACATTTTTTACAAACTTATTTATTTTTTCCACTATTTCATATATGTTTAATACATATTTTAAGATTCATTTATATTTTACTTGTAAATTATTTCATTGTATTTCAATGCCATGTACTTGAAACATTTCTGAATCTCGCATCGAAAATGAATAATGTTTTGTAAAAGAAATGGAGAACTTCAATCCCACATCAGAAATGCAGAATGATTTCCAAGGAAAACACTCTTATAAAAGAGTGACATAGGTGAGAGTTTCTGTTATAATCTAGATTTCTATAATTACAGTATTTCTTGATATTAAATATGAGATAAATTGTACTAAGAAATTTTGTTTTCATTATATATATAATTATATAAACAAAACAAAATAAAATTAAATACAAATTTTTTAAATATATTAAAAATAATATTTAATATATAAAAAATTGTTTTAAGGGAAATACGACATTGAAAATGATGAATTTAATGAATATTTTAAAAAAAATAAAAAAAACACATTTAAAAAATCATAAAACATATAAAAATTCTATTAAGGAAGCTTGAAACCATACAAACCTAGTTCCACCGCCATTATGGGCCACCATCAACTTCCAAATACGAGGCAATCACACTCAAGATGCAGAAACGACTAGAATTGGAGAAGAAGTGTCAATGAGATAAATGTATGACACTATGGCCAGCGTTATCTTATAAACCCAAGATGCTACTGTTATTCTGAAGAAGCTGAACTGATTCCATGTCTATTGATCCAACAATGATCTATCGCGAGTTTGAAATAAAAATGTGAGATGACTATTGGAAATATTTATGAACAAGAAAACATGACTAAACACAAATCAAGGAAAAGAATATATGATAATGAGATACAGAATCAATCGTTGTCGAGTTAAAGATCTTTGATGAAAAACCAAGAACCTTGCCACCATCATTTACGTTGAGCCCGATGATCTCACAAAAAAACCTTCAAAATGGGCATAAAGGAGGAGGCCATGTTGATCTCAAAAAAACTGGGCTTTGATAAGGCTGATGCAGTGAAGAAGAAGTCAGACCTGACATTGTCATTTGGTGAAGGTTAGGACATAAATTAAGGGGATGAGCCAATCTAATCGATTCTACTATGTAAACACATGAGACCAGATAGACGATGTTATGCTAATGAATCTTGTTTTTGAATCTTTGAGTCCTTTTTGAAATGGGGGAGTTGTTTTTTCCCTCATCAACGTAAATTTTTACAGATTTTATTCAATCTGGGCTTGGGCCCTTGCCAATGCATGGCAGTCCATGAATGGTCCAGCTGAAGCATCGTGTTGAATATCTATTTGTGGATCTGATTTGGATGAGGACAAGGAACTCCAAAATTATTGATAAATCATTGAGGCTGATTCATTATAAAATTCACACCAAAGAGAATTATGATATTTTTGTGAGGGTTGTCAGTTTGATCTGAATTGTTGATGAGAATGCATGTCTACTCAATGATGATGTATAAGAGTTTGAAGTTTTGATTTTTTTATGTTTTGGTTCTTCTGAGAAATTTCTCAATGAAGTTTTTTCAAAAAAGGATAAGTCATGGAGATGTTTGAATTACATGGTATCCATACACTATAAAGACTGAGTATAAGCTAGATTAAACTCTTATCATGGATCCACAACATATTTCTTTTGATTGTTGATAATATTTGGGTTGGTCATACTGGTTTGATGAGTCTGAATTGTGGATTTAACCAAATAAAAGAAAAGTTAGTTGTTTGATAAAGTCATGTTTTTTGAAATATTCCTGCCTTTTGGAAATTAATATGAGGGGATATTACGGAGGCTATATAGTGGATGGATGAGGTAATATTACATGTGAAGGAAATTTGAAGGTGTGTAAAAAGCTAGGTATTTCTATGAATGGATAAAAAACGTGGTGACAATTGATTTCATGAAGTGTTTTACAGAATTAAAATTAATTTTATAAAATGAGGGTCTTGAGAGAATTTAATGATAAAAAGTTACAGTGGTTAAAGATTTGATTGCAGGGACTTGTAAAAATTACGGGGAAGTGTTAGAAGGAAAAAAGAAAAAAATAATGTGTTTGATGACAATCAAGTGAGTTTATTAAGGTGAGTTAGAAATTTAAAAATAATTTAAAAGGGGGACTCACTCATTTAGGGAAACACAAAACATATATATATAGATTTTCATATATGTTGGGAGTGGAGAGGTGGAAGAGGAACCAAGATATATTCAGGGGAGGTACTACAACTCTATAAGCTGATGAAGTTAGATATTGAAGTACATCACTACTTCAAAAAAAATGTTCAGCTAATTTCCTAGTATCTGAAGCTAGTGGGTTCACATGGTGATGTATTTCATAATGTTCAAATCGTTAATTTTGAAAATTTAATTTTATCTCGAAACATGGAATTCATAATGTGATTGATTCTTCAAGTGTAATTATTCTGCTATTTTTTAAACATTTTTAATCAGTTATGAGTATGTCATATTACCGATTAGTGTGTGATGAAATTTGAATGTGGTCATTAATTCAAGATGAGTTGGAGTTAGAAGATAATTTGAGATATTTTATTTTCTCAATCATTAATCAATGAATTGTGAGTATAGCAAGAGTATTTTGTGTTTTTACTTTCGAAAATCATGGATGAAAATTGGGATTCAATAGAGCATCTACATAGAATAGAGGATTAATTCATTAGTGATAATAATGGGACCTACAAGTCTATAAACTGTGGTTATCCCTTCTAGAGTAGTGATAAAACAAATAGGAATACGGTGATCCTTTCCATCGGATGTGAGCCAAAGAAAGAGACAGATGGAGTGACCTATGGGAAGTAGTGATATAACCCTAAAAATTGTAAAGGCAATGAGTATGGGTATAGAAGTGATCTAGCCAAAACATTGTATATTGGCAGATATCTAGCCTGAATATTTATTTCACTTGTGTTTTTATGTAGATCTTATTCTTTCATTCATTATCTGATGATGATTCTTTGAATTCAATTCAATAAAGAAAGAAAATAAACATGTAGATTTTTACATAGTTTACCCTCACTGGGATACATCCAAAAATAATACACTTGCGATGTGTCGATGTATAGAATTCACAAAAGTTCACTTCCAATTTACAATGGTCATGCAAGATCACTTCTAAGCCCATACTCACTGCCTTTACAATGTTTAGGGTAAGATAACTACTTTCCAAAGGGTGAATCCCTCTGTCTCTTTCTTTAGTTCACTGTTGCTGGACATGATCACCATCTTCCTCTTCCTTTTCTAACTACTCTAGAAGGGTTCCCCTCATAGTTTACATACTTTTAGGTCTCTTTATTATCAGTAATGAATTCATCCTCCACTAAATTTAGATTCTCTATTGAATCCCAATTTTCATTGACTGATGAATACCCCTTTGCATCGAATCACTGTGAAGTACCTATTGAACAAAATTTTCAAATCGCACTGCTTCTTGAAACTCCCTATTTCGCAAAGCTCAAACAAGCTTTCACAAAGTTCCTTCAATTTAAAAAAGGTGACAATCTCACAGAGCTCAATCAAGTCTTTGTTAAGTTCATGACTTTTCACGATGCTCATCTTAACCTTTATGATGTAGACCACATTCGCAATGCTCATCTTATCCACTGCGAAGCACCTCCCTTAAACAGATCTCACATTGCCTCTGTGAATTACCTTCACAAATCGATATCATTATGTTTTTTGTTGGGACTCTATTTTTCTCACGGTGGTGGAGACCTATTTATAGGTGTTTCCCACCGACTCTATAACCTTCCAAGCCACATCAACACCAAATAATAATAAATCAAATAGATCTGAATATTCATCCAAAATTCTCTCTATTTCACAAAGATCCATGCCAATTTTCGAATCGTTGAACTCACTGTAATCACGAAGCATTCTATAAATTCTTTTGCTCTGCCTCCTCAATTCAACAATTCAATTATCTTATGCTCTTCTATGTGTAAATCTCAACATAATAATATAGATCACCTCTTACACTCATTATGTCATTTATAAGTAAACATCATGAAGATCATATTAATGAAATTCATTTATTTTCCATATTTTGATAAGATATTAATGGAAATACACTTTTCACAATGCTCATAAAATTGTAAATTATGGACCCTAAAAATTTGAAAAACAATAGAAAATGGTGCGAAATTGTATCTATTCGTTTTCTACCACCTCCATATTTTCTATTCCTTTTTCATGGTTCTTTTTTAACATGTATTTTCAGTAATATCTCAAATATTATACAATTAACAATGAAAACATGTTTTGTCAACAAAAACAACCAAAACAAAAATGAAGCAATGTTACATTGAGGGATTTTTTCCCAAAATTATTAAACTAAATGAGAATTAATATTTGAGATTTATTTCTTCCTTCATGAGAATCGCATTTATGGAATTTGTAAAAAAATTATGAAGAGTTACTTATTCATTTGAATTACTATCTAGGTTATAGCTACTTCATTCTGTTAATTCCACTCTAGTTTCATTCATTTCATTAGTTTTTTTATTTCTTTTTTTAAATTTCATATATGATTTTAATCTTTAATTGTTTTATATCTATAAGTTCTAATCCCTTCAAAAAAGAAAAATTGAAAACATAAAATCAGAAAATTTAAAAAAAATCATAAAAAATAACCACTACATGAAAATATTACTAGGTGTCAACCTTGGAAACTACATTATTATAGTACATAGATTATAGTTTTTGAAAGATGTAAAAATAATGTTAAAAAATCCTAAATTTAAATTGGCATTGTTTCTAGTTGTATTTTGTCGGTTCAATTTAAAAAAGTTAAAAAAATTTCTCTTTTTTGAAAAAAAATAATATTATTAAAAATAATTTTCATTAAAAAATATGTTTAATGTCCAATAATTCTCATAAATATTTTTTAAAATGAATATTCATCCAATATTTTGATTCAAATAGTAGAAAAAAATATAAATAAATATTTTATTATGTTCATAAATCTTGATGAAATAGAAACAATACAAATTGAAAAACCAGATTCAATTTCTATAAAAATTGAAGCATTTAAAAATTTAGGAAAACTGGCTAACTGAAGAACTCAGAAGGATCTCATTGCTATTGTTATAGAGAACAAAAAAAACTTCTTAGGATGTCTTCAAATCACTCTTGGTTTCAATATTAGATCAGGAGTGATTCTACATCTACCTAAATTCCATAAATTGTCGAGAGAGGACCCCCACATGAACCTTAAATAATATCACCTAGTTTCTATCACTACAAAGCCCCATGGTGTAAGTAATGATCAAATAGAAATGGGAGTGTTCCCATTTTCCACACATGGATTGGAAAAAGGGTGGTTTTACTACTTATAATCCACCACCATATACTATTGGCTTCAACTGAAGAAGATATTTCTTGAAAAAGTTTTCCTAGCCTCTTGGACTACATATCTTAGGATGGATATCTGTGTAATTAGGAAACATCAAGGGGAGACATTGCATGAGTACTATGCGTGGTTTAAGAAATTTTTCTCTTGCTTCCCCCATTACCAAATTTTTTACCATCTCCTCATCTAATATTTTTATGATGGTTTAGTTTTAATAGTTAAGAACATAATAAATGTGGCTGTATGAGGAGAACTAGTTGATAAAACTCCCATTGATGCTAGAAACACAATATAGAATATGGACAAAAATTCCAAAAAAAACACTAGGTTCCTAATCCATGTTAATCCATCTATGGAAGTGTCTACTTATAATTATTAAAATATTTGAATATAGAACAAAATTATTGAGCATGCAAGTGTGATGAAGAATATGTGGAATAATTCTTCTCCTTCAAAATCCCTACATGAACCGGTCTATTCCATCTAAATACATTATGGAATTTGACATGCCACTAATAATTTTTATGATAAATTTCGGCACCTGTAAGAATCATCTAAAATTATAATGGTATATTTACTAGAAAACCATTATATAATAACCTTAATAGAATGTTTTCCATTAAAATTTTCAATTTAGGTCATATTAATCGATATTTTTTAATCAAAGTTAGAATAGAAAAAAAATAATTTGATTAGGCCAAGTGATCAACCAAAGAAAAATTTACAACCCCAAAACTTTCTATTAATATCCTAGTTATAACTAAACTCAATTTTGAAACAAGGTTAGTGTAAATTTACCAAATTTGAAAAATATAGAAAATCAGAAACAAAAATTTAATCAAAGAAGTGATTCAAACCTTTAGAACATTGTTTAAAATTAAAATGATAATTCAAAATAAGGACAAGTGTTGCTACAAAATATGGTTACACAAATAGGTAAAATGGAATGATAAATTAGTATTTTAATGGATCATAGAATCATTAATTTTCCATCCCAATTTGTAGTAAACCCAAGAAGAAGAGAGAATGTAAGTGAAATAGTATTGGGAAGATGAACTGAGATTTATAATCCTATAGCGGAAAATATTGAATAAGAACCTAAAAAAATTAATCTAACTGGTAAAATAAATTTCAAATCACAAAAATAATTTTTAAAAACGCATATTGAAATTGGATTACCACCTATTAATGTTGTAAGTCACCTATTAAAGTTGTTAAAGAACTCATTAACTACAAACCATTTTAATTAGAACAATCAAATGATAAGAGAGGAATAAAACATGAAATAACCTATAGAGATTTTATAAAATCTAATGGGCACTAAAAATGGAATATTAAACTTTATTATGATCCTAAAATGTATAGGTATTCATCTCCATATCCTTTGGGAATACCTACTATTAAGAATATTGTTGAAACTGAAATAGAAAGATAATAACTTAAAACTTTTAGGGAAGTCTTATATAACATCATTTGGTAAGATGTTGTGAAACATATCCCTCGTTAAAAAAATATTTTTTGGTATACGTAAGTCCAAAATAAAATTCAAGGGAGATGAGAAAGTTAATTTAGGAAGAAATTTTTCTTCAATGATCAACACCATCTCCTTGTTAAATTCAAGAATCCATGTACAATTTCTATCACATGTGTCATTGAAGTCATTATATTTATGATTTAATATTAGATTTAGGAGCCTCCATAAATGTGTTTCCTTATTCTATAATTTTATCTATGTTTGTTGGAGAGCTCAAGAAATCTATAATTTTAATGAAACTAGAAAATATAAGCTTATTTAAGCCATCATAAGTTATTGAAGATGTGTTGGTAAGGATAAAATATTTAGTTTCCCCTATCTATTTGAATTTGTAATATATGAAAGATGGGTATTTTTTCTTATGAACCATTAATTTTAGTAATAAAATTAAATAAAAGTATTAATGAAGTAATAAATGTTCATAATAGTATGTTATTATTAGATTTTGGGTGAAATACAGTTAATTTTAAAAAATTTAAACAATGAGAATCCTGGTGGAAGGCTATTTGGCACACTAAGTTTACATGATTGACTAGTTTTAAATATAATTTTTCTAGATATTATTCTAGATAACGTACCTCAATATTTATTGGAAAATGTACATTCTCTTGAAAAGGAACCCCTATCCACTAGAATATTTTTAATATGAAAATTTTGAAATGTTCTGTAATATTGAATTTGAAAATGAATATGTATTTTGGAAAATTTCTCTCTATTTTGGGTTTTCTAAACTTATTAAGAATGATATTTTTACTAAAAGTGATACTCAAAAATATGAGGATATTTATGAATCTTTTGAAATAAGTAATGATGCTAAAATTCTATTTTTTGTTGAGAATGAATTAAAATCTCATGAAAATTACATAAATTTTGCTCAAAATTCCATTAATGAGTAGCCTCATATTTGTGAACATGAATATAATAATTATTTTGAGGATGGTAAAAATTTTCTACTTGAACATGAATTCACTACTAGTTTAGAAGTTTGTAATTCTGTTATTCTTGAGTAAGTTTTAGTAGTTGAAAATGAACTTAAAGAACCCATAAAATCTACTTTATCCAAATAAGACACCCCATCCACATTTGAACTCAAACCTTTACCATATTATAAATATTTTTACATAGAATAAAATGAAAATTTTCTTTTTATAATTTTACATGGTTAGTCCAGTGGACAAGAAAATCAACTCTTAGCGATCCTTAAGAAGAATAGAAAGGATAAAGGTTGGTCTTTGGATTATTGTACTATAATTAGTCCTTTTGTGTCTATTGATAGGATTCTTCTACAGGATGAATCCAAACATGATAGAAAATTTCAAAGGAGATAGAATCTTCCCCTTATTGTTGTAGTTAAGAATTAGGTTACTACCTTGTTGGATGAAGTTTTTATATACCCCATTTCGACTAATAAATGGGTAACTCTAGTTTAAATAGAACATAAAAAGGATGGATTCATAGTTTTTTAGAATGAATTTAAAGATTTAGTGTCTTATATGATACCCAAAAAATGGAGGGTATGCATCGATTATAGGGGATGAACATTGTGATAATGAATGACCACTTCCCATTTCCATTTCATGATCAAATACTTAAAAGGCTTGCTAGTCAATACCATTATTACTTAGTAGATGGTTTTAAATTTACTTATAGATTCACATAGCTCTGAAATAATTGGTTAAACCAACATTTATATTTCTTTTTGGTAACATTTCTTATCAAATAAAACCATTTTGACTTTTTAATTCTCTTTCCACCTTCCAATTATGGATTCTTAAAATTTTTATTAATCTTTTTAGGAATTCATAAAATTGTTTATGGATGAATTTACATTGAATGGTCCATCTTTTGAGAGTTATATAAGATATTTATTAGTTTTTCTTAGAGTTTTCATTGACAAAACCTTGTAATGAACTTTGGAAATTCTCATTTTATGAATGAAAAATGAATTTTTCTTGGTCATGTCATGCCTAAGAATGGAATTTGAGTAGAGAAGTACAAGGATGACATAATAACTTCAATTACATTACCTATGACTATTAAATATATTATACCATTTCTTGTGTATTATAGGTTTTATAAGATATTCATAAAGAACTTTTGTCGAACTACTTTTACTTTGGAATGATTACTTAAGAAAGTAATTAGTTTTGACTATTTTATTGGTGATATAAAGCCTTAAAAAAATTGAAATAGAAACTTTTGCCCCAACAATAGTTAAACCACATGATTTTAGTTTCCCTTTTGAGTTGACGATTGATGATTCAGAGTTATCTTTAGGGTTTATTCTAGGGAAAAGAGTGGAGAGAAAATCACATTTCATTTCTTATGATTCTAAAACATTAGATTTGACTCAATCTAATTAATCTATAATTAATAAAGAATTTCAATCCATTATCATTTACATTGATATGATTAGAAGTTATCTTTTGGGACCAAAAGTCAGTATTATCTCTGTTCATTCTAATATCTAGTATCTCAAGAAGAAAAAAATGTCAGAAACAAGGTTGGTTAGATTGATTTTTTTTTTCAGGAATATGATATAGAGATCCATGATATAAAAGTAATTTAAGAAACTATAGGAGGTCATTTGAGTAGGATACATACTGAATTTTTTCAAGGTAAATATTTTTTTGAACCTATTAGATAGATTTTTCTTAAAGAGAAGTCGTATTCTTAAACATTTGATAAAAGCCCATGGTTTCCAAACATCAATAATTACATAGTTACAAAAATTGTTCTACATGGGGTTTCTAAGAAACAAAATTCTAGACTGATTTGTGATTCATGGAAATATGTATTTGATGATTCTTACATGTGACATATAAGAAATGACTAGATAGTTCAGTGAGGTATATCAATTTATAAAATTAAATCAGTTATGAAATATTTCCTTTTTTTAGTGGTGGAAGAAACCTTTTCCCACATAGGATTGACATAAATGTGTCAGTTTCATATTTATTTTGGACCACCATTTTCAAATATTCTCAGAATTATTGTTGGTCTTGTAAAAAATTTCAATTCTAAGGAAACATTTCTCAATGAAATGAGATTTCACAACAATAATTGTTGTTTTTTGATGTCATTGATGATTGGGGAATAGATTTAATAGTTTCTTTTCCTAATTCCATGGGATGCTTCTACTTATTTCATGTGGTTGATTATGTGTCAAAGTGAATTGGGGCTATTTTAACTAGAACAAATGATGATATAGTGGTGACCAGGTTTTTTTTACAGCAATCTATTTTGTAAATTTTTTATGCAAAGATTTATCCTCATAGACTAAGGCACTCCTTTTTGTAATATGACTTTGGATGCTTTATATAAAATATATATGGTATGTCATAAAGTTTCTACACCATATTACCTTAAAACAAATGGGATATCCAATGTTTAAAATAGAAATATTAATCATATTATTTAGAAAATTATTATCCCAAACAATAAGGATTGTAGCTTCAGTCATTAGAATTAACTTCGGGTGCATAGGACAACCTATAAGACTCTAATAAAGATATCACGTTATAGGATCTTTTTTGGAAGAGCATTTCATCTACCCATATAAGAAACAAATAAATTTTTTTGGGCAATCAAATATTATTATTATAAAATATTTTATAATGAAAAAGATAGAAAGTTGGTCTATATGAATTGGAAGAGATAAGAAATAATTCTTAAGAAATTGAGATGATTTTTAAAGAGAACACCAATGTTTTGCAAAGAAATATGATTTTGAATAAAGCATTTCAGAT
Source organism: Viscum album (assembly GCA_963277665.1). NCBI lineage: Eukaryota > Viridiplantae > Streptophyta > Magnoliopsida > Santalales > Viscaceae > Viscum > Viscum album. Next base: position 1,143,497,933 of record OY728134.1, on the reverse strand, counting down.
TATAGAAAATGTGTTGTTGTGAAACTCAAGGGTGATTCTTTTCACATGTGAATTTCATTACAAATTGGATGGAAATTTTATTATGACTCACATTTTCCCTTTTGGTGTTATATATATTTGAGATTCTGAAATGGATGTTCCATTCACTATTAATGGACATGAGCTGAAAATTTTGATAGATGGTAATAAGGAACCTCAGGGGGAGTTGATTCTAATAGAAGAAAAATATAGATGAACAAAAATTTTGTTTCTTACCCTGTTTTTTATTTTTTTATAATAAGTGTGGTGGATGGTATGGGAGAGTTTTTTAATTAAAAGACTGCTCATTTTCATGCACCTTCATTCTACTTGATTTTGTTTCTGATTTAAAAGTAATTATTTAAAAATAATTAAAAATGGATGAAAATTTCATGATGAATACTCTGTTGAAACTTTCTAGTTATTTCTACTAAATTGAGTGTTTTTTATTATGTATTATTACTGAATAATCTCATCCTTTGCTGGAAATTTTACTGCATGATTCATTAAAATGAACTACTATACATATTAAATTCTTAAGCTAAATTAATAAATTGGTAACCAATAAGCAAAATTTAGGTTCTTTTTGTAAAATATTGTTTTTATTAGTTATGTGAAAAAACTACATTGAGCTTTATTTTAACCTTTGGAAATTTTTTTAATCTACTAATATTATAAATCAGTCTTTAAATTCAAAATTGAATAAAAAAGGTTGTCTGACTCAAATTAAACAATGGGGAAAATGATGGGATTTAGTCAAGGGAAGGGTCCTTCAATGTGTTAAACATTACCACAATAAAAACCCATTAAATGTTTAATGGCCCAGTACAACCCATGATCATGATATTGTCCACTTTGGGCCTAGCCCACATGTTTTTTCATTCCCTAGGCTCTGACCCACATGAATCTCCCCGGAAAACACCTCATGATGGGAGAGGTATCCACCCCACCTTATAATGGGGTGCTTCATGATACTCATCCTTCGATGTGGGATTTCCATAACCCCCCTAGAAGGGCCCAACATCCTCATTGGCACATAAAATAGACACTGGCTATGATACCATTTTTAATTCCCTAGTCAAGCCCACGATCATGATATTGTCTACTTTGGGCCCATCCCGCATGGTTTTTCATTCCCTGGTCTTTGACCCTCAAGAATCTCCTTGGAAAAGGCCTCATGATGAGAGAGGTATCCACACTACCTTATAAAGGGGTGATTCTTGCTCCTCCTCCTTCGATGTGGGATTTACATAACCATATTTGTAATGAACCAGACCCAAGCAGCCAACCAAACAGCACTAAATGGGTCAGGTGTTACTACCTTAGGCGCACCTCCCTGAATTCAAAAGGCTACTAACTTGCAGCGAGGGTCTTATAGGTATAGTTTGGAGGATACACCCTCTCGGAGGATAATAATGGTACTGGTCGGAGTATAATAATAAAGATGCAGTGGAATAAACGACTCAGCAGACTCAAACCAGACCTGCAAAGCCAATGCAATAAATATAAACAATAGGAGTAGAATGTAAACACAACAGAATTTTGATCACTCATAACTACTACTAAACAAGAAAACATGAAACCAAAATAGGTCATACATACTCATATGTAAAGGCGCCAATGGCTAACCAACTGTACCTACAAAACGTGAAGCATGATGATATAATAAAGAAATCAACAAAAAGTAAACTCTAGCTTGGTAAGACCTCATGGTCCATACCAACTCCAGGAAACAGCTAAAACGGTCCAGCTCCTAAAGTTGACATCATTCCTGTACATAAATCCATAAAGTATGAATGCGTCCCGAAGGGCCTGTGCAGTGTGTGAGATGAATCATAGTAGGATACCAACCAATGGTGCATACCTAATATAATTGTTTTCACAGGCATGGATTTATAAGGAAAATAGTAAATAGTATGATGCACACAATCAAAAAACCTCCACTAGTGATTAGTAGCCACCATAGAGTTTCACCTACTTTGACTAATGCCAGAATCTCTGTCATGTAACCCGACACCATGTGCCCCATGACACCGTGTGTCACATGTACCAATGTCTCGAAGGCACACCCAGTAAATAGTAACTCAGAGGAACAGTGATGCCAGTCCTAAAATAATTAACCGTAGGGAAAACGATGTCTACCCTGAAATAAAGTAATCATAGGGACTATGTTGTCTACCCTCAAATAAAGTTAGTAGAGGGACAACGATATCTACCCTCAAATAAAACTGACATTATTCCCCCAACCTGATAGCCACAACGCTACCCCTAAAGGCTCCTCACCTTCTCATGACATCCTACGAAAAGCACCCCCAACCAAATAGTACCCAAAATGTAACTAACGTGGGCCTCTACCCACATGAGTGGTAAAAACCACCTCATCACAGATTCTCTATGTGTGCAAACTACTCAAAGTTCCGGGTGTGCGGTAATCACCAAAATAGTTCCCAAGCCACAACATCCCTGACACGTCGTGTCCCAGCAACCATGCCACTCAAGTCTGATGGCCTCACCATCCTAGTAACCTACACAATTCCAATCCTGAAAATCACTATGTATCAAGCCGACATCCATGATGCCCAATCCTATTTTCAGAACTACCCAATGTAACCTGGTCCAAGCCTAACCTATGATTAGCATCACTCAAGAATATCTGGGCCTTGCCCAACACAACCCAAAGGTTCCAGCATATGCAATTCAGAAATTACATATATAACACATTTAAACAATACACACAAATAGTAAAAACAATATAAATTATTGAATTGAACTAGCCCAACGGTTATCGATAACAGTCCTGATGTCTTGAATTCGTCTGACATTTCATATCATTGTTTAATAAACTAAACTGAACTGTTTAATCAAAAAAAATTCAATTTATACAATTTTGGCACCCCATCCAAAATTCCCTATATGAGCGATGAACCCTCACCCAACACCACTAAAGAAAATCAGGTAACAGAGAATCCCCAATGGCATCCCATAGGTCCAATAACAATTAAATAGGAAAAACACATAAAACTGGGTCATGCTCAAAATACTCAAAAACACGCCATAGGTCGTTCCACCCAAAAGTCTGGGAAAACACTAAAGGAGGTATGAACCACCTACCTGGGACTTGTATGATGATACTCCACCAATAACAGCATCCAATTTGGTCTAAAACACGGTAGATATACAAAACAATCAAAACTGCTCAAAGCTCAATAACTCATTCTATAACACAAATCAAGAATAACGGCTCAAGTAAAATCAAGGAATTATCGAGGGGGATCTAACGCATCCAACAGCGATCGAAACAGAGTTAAGATAGATGATCAGAAGAAAAAACAATCTTTGGTCGGCTCTCCCCGCTCAACCCGTTGTAGGTTTTGAGGTTCTGCCTCAAAATGAGGATACAACCTGTTTTAGCGGAAACAAAATAAAGTACAAAACATGTACTTTATGAATACATGGTATGTTTCATTTTACTATTCATAATACATCTAAATATTCACCGAGATCTTTCCGACTGTCTACACGGTATGTACCTAGAGGTACACGACATGTACTTCTTTACCCGGCTGGCATCCCTAACACAACATGTATATCCTGAAACACGGCCCCTCTACACGACGTGTATAAATAGTGCACGATGTCTACCTGCTAAAAACAGTGTACCCATTGAACATGCCTACACACCATGTATGGCCTCCACATGGTCAAGGGTACATGGCATGTCGAGCAACACTACATGCTGTGTAGTAGGAAATTCTTACACGGTCACCACATGGTATGTACTCAGAAAACACACGGCTGGTACGTTCCTAACCAGTACACAGCGTGTACCCTAGAGTACTCGACATGTAGTGTATAAATTTTCAGAAAATCCCATATTTTTATAGTGTTCACTGAAAAAAGTCAAAAATTTAAACAGGGTCTGGATTTTGACTCGTTCAAAAAAATCCTCGGGTTCTTACATTCTCCCCACCTTAACATAACTCACCACCAAGCTATCAAATGAAACCCTGAGATGGAACCAAACATACCACCCTAGTCAAAGTAAACTGGACTACCCCGGTCTTGATGGTCCTGGATAAATTCCTCAAGGGGATCCCCACATTAAAAATTTCCTATCACAGTCTCAACCCCAAAAAACTCAAAACAAGCAAAGATTTACTAACATGTTTCTAGACTCATGGTCCTCTTGTGACACATCATAACCTTTGCACCACATTAGTGCTCTCATGTCACTCCTGACACCCCAAAAATATCCCGCACTACATCGGTGTCCACCTCCATGAGGTCCTGCATTCCATGGATGCTCAAAATGAACCTGGGGCCTAGCACCTCAAGGAACCCGCATCCCTGATGTCCCGATGCCCACATCACCTCAAGTAATATGCATCCTCAATGCCCCAATTCCCAAGGGACCCAATAAACCAACATCCATGATTTCCCTAATTCTATAAATCTCATAAATATATATAAATAAATCACGCACCTGACATGGAGTCAATCCCACTAACCAGAATCTAGTCATTCCACAAGAATCCTGTGAACCTCGTGCACTCAAAACAGACATGCCTCTATAGGTCATAAAAAAAAGAAAATAAGGGAAATCACGGCCACACCCCTGGTGTACCTCTAACTTCCATTGGATCACTAGCCAAATCAGCCTCTGCCTACTCCACAGCATGCACCTAGCATAATGTATGATTGTCTAATGCCTGACATCCCTGCGATGTTGCTCCAGTTACTAGCCACTGGCCCGTCAGTTGGATACTGATGTCTCTGTCACGTCCTCCATGTGTAGCTGAACCTTGGCTACCATCACCTGGTATTGAACCCGAACCAAATCCAGATGCCACAGTCTGTCATGGTCCCTACATGCCTGCTGCCTGAGAAGGATACCTGCAGAACCTCTCCAGATGCCTAACCTATCCACATGCCTGACACTCCTTTGGAGGCCTATCACACTGAGTCTGAACATGTCATGGCTTCCCACACTGAAAACAAACCACGAATGAACTACTAAAATCCAGTCTAGTTTATTGCTTGGTGTAACTACCCTACTGGAACTCATCCTGTCCTCGCTTCCTCCTATCTGAACCATCACCTGAGGCCATCGCCCGAACAACCTAGGGAATATCTCTTTGTTTTCCCTCTGCTATGAGCGCCTGATTCACCGCCTCTGAGAATGATCCAAAACTGAAGATGTTCATCTGGATCTAAATGGCATGTCGTAAGCCATCCTCGAAGTGACTCACCCTTGCTACATTATCTATTAACATACCTGGTGCAAAGTGAGACGGTTCAGTGTATGTAGCTACATAGTCCATGAAGGACATGTTGCCCTGCTGAAAGTTCAAGAACTCGCAATCTCTCTATGCCCTCATTGTCTCTGGGTTAAAGTGCTCGAAAAAACTATCCTTGAATTATTTCCATGCTTGTCCCTCGTTCCTGGAAGCCTAAACTGGTACATACTACCAACGCTTTGCCAGTCCTCACATCATGTACGTCACTAGCATGACCCTCCGCCCTAGAGTCGTCTTGAGCTTCTCGAAGATCATCTGCATGTTCTCTAACTAGTTCCCATATGCCTTTAGACCACCCTCACCCAGAAAAAGTGGCGGGTTCTACGAATAGAACTCCCACTTCAAATATGCCATTGATGGATCTCTACCCTGCGCACCTCCGTCAATCCCATACAAGACATGTACCAGGCTAGCTCGGAGCTGCTCGTCGAGCCAAAACCCGAACATTGCCAAACCCAGCGGCTATCCTACCTGCACTGGATCCTGAACCAATTCCTGTCTTTGAGAATGTAACTACCGCTCATGCTCTGCCTGCACTGGATCAGGAACCTGATCCTACTCATGCGGCATATACCATCTCCCACCTGATGCCCCATCTGAGTCGACTAAAAGGAACCCACTGAATACCTTAAAAGGTCAGAGAGCCCATATATATATATCCATATATATTCAACACATAAAGGAAAGAAGTAAAGAGGTAGAAAAAAACTACTACCCTTACTCTCCCCTATCTCAACCCATGTGCACGGCTTCCCAGCCTCATGGCCTCCTTACCCTACCTAAACAGAGCCGAGTATCAAAAGTACCTCGGGCCTTGCCCATCTTGACAACTAACATTGCCTCATATCGACAATCGGGTCACCCAATCCTTGTGATCAAAATCACCTCAACCATAGTACATGCCTTCTCGTGAATGATCCAAACTCAAATACCCGACCACATGTACTTCTATAAATATATAACTCATTGCATAACACATTGAAATCATCAAGACATTCTATCAGTAGTTTCACCTATTCACATTTCAACGCAATACAAAGCATGACAATTGAAATTTTTCACATGGTATTATCACATCAAAAATCATACGTGCAGTTATGAAATTGAAATACCCAAAAATGTCCCTATCAAAAAACAAAAATTCATGCCATTCCATACCGGTCCATGTCCAATTCTTCCTTACCGCACTAGGTTAAGGGTTACATATCACAATAAATCACATCACATACCAAGTGAGCTACTGAGGTGGGAGTCATATAAATTTTAATCTGAGAAAAATAAGAACATCAATTCCCACCCAAGGCAACATGGTCCATCACCCGTACCCGGGGCTTCAGGCACCCAAGAACAAGCTAGAAACATAGTTCCAGTAATAAACATTCCCTAGACTACTATATCACAAATTATAGAACCACCAGAAATTAAAAGATAACTCTCAATATCATTAGTATCCAACAACACACTACTACTAAATCCCTATCAAGAACTCATCTGATACCACTTTGTAATGACCAGACCCGAAAAGCCACCGGAACAGCGCTAAACAGGTCGGCTGTTACTACCTTAGGCGCCCCTCCCAGAATGCCAAAGGCTGACGACTAGCAGAGAGGGTCTTATAGGTATAGTGGAGAGGATATAACCTCTTAGAGGATAATAATGGTACTGGTCCGAGTATTATAATAAATATTCCGCTAAATAAACAACTCAGCAGACTCGAACCAGACCTGCAGAGCAGAAGCAATAAATATAAACAACAACATCAAAAAGTAAAAACAACAGCATGTTGATCACTCGTAACTACTATTGAACAACAAAAAATCCATCCAGAATAGGTCATACATATCCATATTTAAAGCATCCAATGGATAAAAAACTATAGCTACAAAACAAGAAAGCATTATCACAAAGGAAAGAATGAAACAAAAAGTAAACTCCAGCTATGTAAGACCTCAAGGTCCATACCATCTCCATGCAATAGCTAAAATAGTCCAGCTCCTAAAGCTAACCTCTTTCCTATATATAAGTCCATAAAGACATCAGGCATCCCAAAGGGCCTGTGCAGGGTGTGAGACGAATCTCAGTAGGATACCTCCCAACGGTGCATAACAAATATAAGTGTTTTCAAAGGCATGCATTTATAAGGAAAATAGTAAATAATACGATGCACACAACCAACACAAACTCCAATGGTGCTCAGCAGCCACCATGGAATGTCACCTGCTTCGGCCAACACCAGAATCTCCATCATGGAACCTGGAACCATGTTCCCCCTGACACCGCATGTCTTAAGTACCAACGTCCTGAAGGCACACCCAGGGAATTGTATCCCGAAGGAACAATGATGTATGTCCTCAAATAAGTAACTGGAGGGAGAGCTATGTCTTCCCTCAAATAGAGTAATTGGAGGGACAATGATGTCTTCCCTCAAATACTAAAAAGCCTATTCCCTCAACCCAATTGCCTCAATGTTATCCCTTGAAGGATCCTCACCTTCCATGTGGCTTCCTACTATAAGCACCACTAACTAAATAGTACCTAAACTACAACTAACGGGGGCCTCTACCTCCATGAGTGGTCAAAATCACCTCATCACGGAGTCTCTCTGTGTGCAAACTACTCAATGTTCTGGGTGGGCGGTAATCACCAAAATAGAACCAATCCACAAAACCTATGACACCTCATGCCCCTACAACCATGCCACTCAAGTATGATGGCATCTCCAACCCAATAACCTGGGCTATTCCCAACCTTAAAATAACCATACCTCAAGACAACATCCATGATGCCCAATCCCAGGGTCAGAACCAGCCAATATAACTCAGGCCAAGCCCAACCTGTGATCAACATCACTCAAAAATATCTAGGCCATGCCTAAAACAACCCAAAGGTTCTAGCATATTAAATTCAACAATTACATATATAAAAAAATAAAAAAAACACATAAATAGGAAAAACAATTTAAACGGTTGAATTGCACTAGCCCAACGATTATCAACAACAGTACTAAGGTCTTGAATTCCTCTGACATTTTATATAAGGGTTTAATAATATAAACTCAACAGTTTAATCCAACAAAAATCAATTTATACCATTTTGGTACCCCTATCCAAAATTCCCCATATGAGTGATGACACCTCATCCATCTCCTCTCAAGAAAATCATGTACCATAGCATACCCAATGGCATCCCATAGGTCTAATATCAATTAAATAGGAAAAAACAGATAAAATAGGGTCACGCTCAAAATAACTGAAAAAGCGCTATAGGTCGCGCCACCGAAAAGTCTGTGAAAACACAAAAGGAGGTATGCACCACCTACCAAGGACTCGTACAATGATATTCATCCAATAACAACCTCTAATATGGTCTAAAACGTGGTAGATCTACAAAATAATCAAAACCGCTCAATCTTCTATAATATGTTCTAGAATAGAATTCAAGAAGAGCGACTCAAGAGGAATCTATAAATTACCGAGGGGGTTCAAACAAATTTGATGGTGATCGAAACGGTGTTAAGATAGATGATCAGAAGAAAAATGAACTACGACCAGCTCTCCCTACTCAACCTGTCGTGGGTTTTGAGGTTCTGCACCAAACAAGGCTACAGCCCGTTTTTGCAAAAAAAAACTACAGGGCATGCACTTTAGGACTGCAGGTCGTGTTTCATTTTAATGTTTATAAGATGGATGAATATTCACCGAAAACTTGCCGACTGACTACACGGCATGTACCTAGAGGTACACGATGTGTACATCTCTACCTGGCTAACATCCCCAACATGCCATGTATATCCCCATACAGTGCCCCTCTCCATGATGTGTACAAATAGTACATGGCATGCACCTGCTAAAAACATTCCACCCAACCAATTGGCCTACATGCCATGTATGGCCTCCACATGGTCAAGGGTACACGACATGTCGAGAGACACTACACGTCATGTAGTAGGAAATTCTTACACGGTCACCAAATGACATGTACTCGGCTAGCACACGACCTGTATGTGCCTACCCATACATGGAGTGTACTCTATAGTACACGACGTATAGTCTGGAAATTTCTAGAACTTCCCATATATTTTTAGTGTTCACTAAAACAAGTCCAAAATTCAAACAGGGTCGGGATTTTGACCCGTTAAAAAAACCCGGGTTCTTACATAAAACCGCTTAAAAATTATCAAAATTGTTTGTTTTTCAAGTTTCAATAAATCTTTTTCAATGATATAAAATTTTTCTAAAGATTAAATGTTGTGTAGCCACTTTTATGGGGAAAATTTTATATTACCCCTTGGATATAACTGAGTTATTAATTTTCAATATCCCTATTGAAAGGAGGGTGACTTTAGTAGATAATTTTTAGATTAGTTTACAATTATCATTTTACTTAAATCTTTTAAAATGGATGAAATCTCATATGATATTCATTCAAATGAATTAAAAAATTAAAATCCTAGTTTAGTTCTAACTTTTTCTTTTATTCTTTAATCATTCAAATGATTTATTTATTCCTCTTTTAATTTATTAAGTTATCCCTTCCAAATAGAGTGTCTAAATTATTTGATTGCTAATTTATGTGAGCCAGTTCACCTAGAGGTAATGATAAATTTGTAATTTATCTATAAGGAAAATTGAAATGGGTTTAATCTAGACTCAAAACTTTAAGTTAAATTATTTTTTAAAATCAAGAATCAAACTTTCACTTAATGAAAACCTAATTTCATCAGGGTAAATATCTCCACTTCTTGATAAAAATCCAATAGGGGAAATCATTTTGAAAACTAATTTTTATGGAATCCCCGTATTTAAAACATAGGATTTATTTCATTCCACTACTTGTGACATATTATTTTTTACAGGAAATTAAAATTCCTATTGTGTGGAAATTTGATTTGGTTTTATTTTGAAACTAATTTTAAATATATTATGTACAATTTTAATTTATTTTATTTGTTAAAATAATGTTTTAATTGATTTATTTATTATTATTATTATTAATTTAGTGTTAATATAATAAAGTACATAAATATATGTATAATATCTATTTTAATGATAAATTAAAATTTTATTAAACATTGAATTTATTATTTAATTTTAAAGAATATTTTCATACAATAAATTTTGTGCGGTTGTTGAATTTTGTTTTACATTTATTCAGATTTTATTTTCCTTGTTTTCCTATTTAAATAATTAGTTGAAGTGAAAATATGAATTTATTTTCATTAAAAAATTTAATAGTTATAAGCATAGATTTATATTCAAATTCTATTTTAATTTTGTATTATTTTATTATTTAATAAATAATTTTATGTAGGTTGTTAATTATTTATAATCTTTTATTTGTTTAATGTATTTTTTATTATAGTTTTCTTATTAATTAATTATTTATTTGTTAGTATATTTTTGTTTTTTTGTATTTTTTCTAAATTCATTAATTGTTTATTATTATTATTATTAGTGTAAGGAATGTGAAATTTCATTTTCTATAGAGGCGTAAGATATTTTGGTTCATTTTTCTCGTTAAACAAATTTTCAACCATGAATTTCCATAATAAAATTGATTTTGTGTGTTGCATAAGTTATTTGGTTGAGTAAATCTCATTGCCAATGTAAGATAATTTCTAGTATTTTTATATGATAATTGGTGGGAGTGGACCAATATTTTAGTTCTGAAGTAAGAGAATTTATTAAATTTTCAACTTGTGTAAAAAAAATCAGGATTTTTTGTATATATGGGTTCAAGAATTTTTTATCGAAAAGGGATAGGGTTTGAAATATTATTAAAAATGGGTCTCCAAATGCGTGAACCCTATTTACGCATCTTTGGAATGGAGAGATGTGTGAATGGAGTTCACACATCCTTTATCCCATATTTAAAGGATGCGTGAACACTATTCATGCATCTCTCCACACTGACGATGCCTGAATGGGGTTCACGCTGTTGTACCTCTCGTACCCCTCGTGGTTTAATTTTCATGATCACAATCACCCTCCTTTTTATCTAATCTTTTTTTCAAGTGTTTTTGTTAATAGGCATGATTTTAGGAGCAAGAAGTGGTAAAGGAAGAACATTGGACTGTCTTTCAGTCCACCGGCCAACCGGTGGCTTCACCACCGGCCAGCCGATGGACCCTGGGCTGAAGGGACACCCACTTCCTTCCCACCGGCCAACCGGTGGCCTCAGCACCGGCCAGCCGGTGGAACCCAGACAGAAGGCTGAGCCACTGCCTCAGCACCGGCCAACCGGTGGCCTCAGCACCGGCCAGCCGGTGGCACCCAGCCCAAACAGTGTCAGCCACTGCCTCAGCACCGGCCAACCGGTGGCCTCCTCACCGGCCAGCCGGTGGAGCCTGAGCCCGAAGGCCTCTCCTTTTTCCAAACACTGGCTAACCGGTGGCCTAGCACCGGTCAGCCGGTGGAGCCAGTCAAACTAGCCATTGGGCCTTTGACCAGGCTTGTCCACTTGCCTCCCAACGGCTCCGAAGCCCTTTCCAACGGCTCCGAAGACCTCCAAAGGCCATATGAGGGTTCCCCCTCTATAAATAAAGGACTAGGAAGCCCCGGAACATGGTCAGATCTGTTATCAATCCACGGAAGCCCACGGGATACATTTTGATCATTTGGCGAACCTCCGGCGCATTCCTCCAAGGAATCCTCCAATTGCTCCAACTCACTTCCACATCCAAGGAGCACCACCAAAGAAGCTTGGGAGCGCCCTTCATCAGCTCCATCAATCCATTGGCGCCCAAGACTTCCCCATTACGGTTTTTCATTGCTTTATCTTTTTTTAGCATTATTTTGGGTTTGTGCCTAAAAACCCCACCTCTTTCTCTCATCCTCTCTTTTGGGTTCTCACACCACCTTCAAGGTGTGAAGAGGTTAGTCAAGCCTTACCTTTCAAAAGGCTTGAGTCATAGGTGAGCTAGCCTTCACCTGTAAGAAGGCTAGTGGGTTCTTGCTCAACCATTGAAAGCAAGTGGGTTCTTGCATAACCATTTAAAAGCAAGCTGTAATAGGTTCTAGACTAACCTTGAAGTTTAGTGGGTTTCTTGCTAAAACCATTAAAAATCAAGCGGTAGTAAATCTCTCAACGGATGAGTTGGGAGCGGAGACGTAGGCTTGGGTTTAAGCCAAACTCCGTTATCAATTTTGTGTCTTGCCTCTTTTATTTCCGCTGCACTTTTAACTTTGATTTTAATTTGTTAATTATTTTTTAAAAGGCAATTCACCCCCCTCTTGCCATCACTCCTTTCTTTCTCCGTGCAACAATTGGTATCAGAGGGCAATTTGAGTAATACCTTCACCGGTTTCAAATTTAAGATCCATTGTGATGGCTTCAACCTCTTTCACCCCCGAAGGCTATTCTTTGGGTCGTGCTCCATTCTTTGATGGAACCGACTATAATTATTGGAAAACCCGCATGACTACTTTTCTTAGAAGTATAGGTTATCCCATTTATAAAATTGTCATGCATGGTTATTCTTTATCCTCTCCCGATGAATCTAAATGGAATCAAGCCGATATTAAAAATTTTGAGCTTGATGGCAAAGCCATGAATGCTCTTCATTGCGGCCTTGATCGTAATGAATTCAATCGAGTTTCCACATGCACCTCCTCACATGAAATTTGGAAACTATTGGAGGTTACCCATGAGGGGACCAACAAAGTCAAGGAAACTCGATTGGATATGTTTCGTCAAGATTTTGAGTCTTTTTCTATGCACCCACATGAAAATATTACTGTAATGTTTACTCGATTTAATGATGTTTTCAAAGGGAGAAAGTCCCTTGGTGATGATGTTTCTGCAGAAACGATGGTCAAAAAGATCCTTTGGATCCTACCAAGCTCATGGGCTCCAAAGGTAATGGAAATCCAAGAAGCGAAGGACATCAAGAACATGCGGGTATAAGAGCTCATCGGATCCCTCATGACCTACGAAATCACCATGAGGAGGCAAGCTGAAAAGGAAGGCAAACCAATCAAAGTTCCAAAGAACATCGCCTTCAAAGTTCAACAAGAAGAAAGCTCCTCCTCCTCATCATCTTCCTCTTCAAGCGGCGATTCCGAAATGGAGAACCTTGCCCGCAAAATGCACAAGTTCATGAAGAAGCACAAAAAGAAGAAATCCCGCAAGGCTCGAAAGGAAAAACACGACGAAAAATCCGAGCCCGAGGTAACATGCTATGGGTGTGGCAAGAAAGTCCATTACAAGACCGATTGCCCACTCAACAAGAAAAAGGAAAAGAAAAAGGAAAAGAAGAAAGCTTTCAAGGCCACATGGAGTGATAGCTCCACATCCTCCTCCTCCTCCTCGAGTGACAACGGTAACAAATTCCTAATGGAATTTCATGAGGTAACATCTTCTGACTCCTCTTCCTCTTGTTCTTAAAATTCAAATTCTTTGAATCATCTATCTTATGAGGATCTCCAACATGCGAGAGATCAATTGGAGGAAGGTTTTCATGAACATTCTTCCAAATTTGTTTCTTTAAAAAAGACTTTCAAAAAACTCTCTTCCGAAAAAGAACAACTTCTCAAAGAGAAGGAGGAGTTGTCCCTCAAAGTCCAAAACTTTCCCGATGTTGATTCCATGGAATCAACAATCAAAGATCTAAGGGAGACTCTAGCCAAGTTCACTCAAGGTGAACAAAATTTGAACAATTTTCCAGGTTCCCAATGCATATCTAGGACCACCCAAGGGCTTGGCTATTCCAAGCAAGCTTCCTCTTCCCATGCTCCAACTATTTTTGTAAGGGGGAGCTCTCAATTTAAATTTTGCAATTATTGTAAAAAACCCGGGCACTTAATTTATGAGTGAAATTGTAAAAATGCCCGATATGGTAGACCCAAAACTATTTCTTTTAACGATGAATTTTATAGGAGAAGACCCGCCACTAGACAAGTGTGGATTGAAAAATCCCTCTTAGCGAGTCTCACAGGACCAAAATTTGTCTCGGTTTCAAAAACCAATCCCCGGTGATTTGTTGTTTTTATTTAGGGGGAGTTAAGTTTGTTTAAGTTTTTTTCAAACTTTCAATTCAAACTGTTATTCAATTTTTCATTTCAAAACTCTGTTATTCATTTTTCATTTCAAAACTTTCAAATCAAATTTCAAAAAATTTCAATTGGTTTAAAAAATCTCTATCTTGTTTTTCAATCCGTTTCCCTCAATCAAGTTTTATGCCCCGTGCTATTTTGATAATCACAAAGGGGGAGAAATTCTTGGCTGATTGGGGGAAAAATATTTTAAATCATGCCTCTCATTTCAGTCTTTTTACATTGTTTGTTTTGGTGATTGTGATCATCAAAATAGGGGGATATTGTTGTACCTCTCGTACCCCTCGTGGTTTAATTTTCATGATCACAATAACCCTCCTTTTTATCTAATCTTGTTTTCAAGTGTTTTTGTTAATATGCATGATTTTAGGAGCAAGAAGTGGCAAAGGAAGAACAATGGACTGTCTTTCAGTCCACCGGCCAACCGGTGGCTTCACCACCGGCCAGCCGATGGACCCTGGGCTGAAGGGACACCCACTGCCTTCCCACCAGCCTACCGGTGGCCTCAGCACCGGCCAGCCGGTGGAACCAAGACAGAAGGCTGAGCCACTGCCTCAGCACCGGCCAACCGATGGCCTCCTCACCGGCCAGCCGGTGGAGCCTGAGCCCGAAGGCCTCCCCTTTTTCCAAACACCGGCCAACCGGTGGCCTAGCACCGGTCAGCCGGTGGAGCCAGTCAAACTAGTCGTTGGGCCTTTGACCAGGCTGGTCCACTTGCCTCCCAATGGCTCCGAAGCCCTTTCCAACGGCTCTGAAGACCTCCAAAGGCCATATGAGGGTTCCCCCTCTATAAATAAAGGACTAGGAAGCCCCGGAACATGGTCGGATCTATTATCAAGCCACAGAAGCCCACAGGATACATTTTGATCATTTGGCGAACCTCCGGCACATTCCTCCAAGGAATCCTCCAATTGCTCCAACTCACTTCCACATCCAAGGGGCACCACCAAAGAAGCTTGGGAGCACCCTTCATCAGCTCCATCAATCCATTGGCTCCCAAGACTTCCCCATTACGATTTTTCATTGCTTTATCTTTTTTTAGCATCATTTTGGGTTTGTGCCTACAAACCCCACCTCTTTCTCTCATCCTATCTTTTGGGTTCTCACACCACCTTCAAGGTGTGAAGAGGTTAGTCAAGCCTTAACTTTCAAAAGGAATGAGACATAGGTGAGCTAGCCTTCACCTGTAATAAGGCTAGTGGGTTCTTGCTCAACCATTGAAAGCAAGTGGGTTCTTGCATAACCATTTAAAAGCAAGCTGTAATAGGTTCTAGACTAACCTTGAAGTCTAGTGGGTTTCTTGCTAAAACCATTAAAAAGAAAGCGGTAGTAAATCTCTCAACGGTTGAGTTGGGAGCGGAGACGTAGGCTTGGGTTTAAGCCAAACTCCGTTATCAATTTTGTGTCTTGCCTCTTTTATTTCCACTGCACTTTTAACTTTGATTTTAATTTGTAAATTATTTTTTAAAAGGAAATTCACCCCCCCTCTTGCCATCACTCCTTTCTTTCTCCGTGCAACACACGCATCCTCGGAAGACAGGATGAAGGATGCGTGAACCCCGTTCATGCTTCCAGAAGAGAAAATCAATAAAATGGGTCTCCCCTCCCCCAAATTAATTCTTCTCCTCTTGATTTTACTGCAAATCCTTGCAGAATTTCTTTCTCAACAAATTTTTGCATCTTTTAAGAAGGTAAAATTTATATTTATATTTTCAATTGTTTAATTGTGTTTATTTATTTCATTTTTATTATTTGTTTATTTGATTTGTGATATGTTGAAACTAGTTTTTGTGTGTTTGGTTTATTTATTTCACATGTATTGATGTGTAGATTAGTTTCTTTTCTACGATTTAATTTATAAACTATGTGTTTGTTGTATGAATTCATATTGAATATTTAGGAAAATTAATTATGTCATGTATAAAATGTTGTATGAATTCATATTGAATGTTTATGAAAATTGAATATGTTATAAAAAATGTTATTTTGAATGTAATAATAATTTAAATTATAATATTTTTATACACTAGTAATGTAATTTGTGAATAATATATTAGTTATATGTATCATATTTAAATTTATTAAAAAATATATAGAAAACTTTTTCTGTTATTGGTATAAAAACAATTTTCTATAAATAAATTTTTTAAATTATATTAGTTATTATTAAACATATTAAATATAAGAGGAGTATATATTTAATATTTTTGTCATATAGTAATAGATATAATATGTATACCCAAATAAATGGTAATTTCTGTGATGACTGGTCTTGAGGTGACCGACTGATGCATAATTGAACTTTCATGTCTTTTTTTGAGAATGTGGTTATTAAATTTGTAAATATTGCATTTATTTTTCTGTATTGATGACCTTTGAGTCATCTCTGACTTAGTATGTAAGGACTAGTGTGTGCGCTTAAAAAACGTTATGTATTTCACACCCTTATACCCCCTCACATGCATGTGAGTAAATCTGTAATTAAACGGAAATCAACAAGAGGTGTCCCTGAAGAGGCATCCCTAGGGAGGTGTCCCCGAAGATGTGTTCGAGAACAAGAGTTTGACATGAGGTGTTGCTATATGAAAGGAGACTAACAGTTGATGAAATATTTGATAATAGAGACTCCATGAGTCTACCCATAGGTTTTTGTTAGTTTATCAAATAATGATAAACTAATCATCAGTCTCAAGAACACGTCATGATTAATTATTCATAACAAAATAAAATATATAACATTATATTAAATAATGTAAAATATTGTTGTTGTATATAATATTTTTTAATTATTTTTTGTACGTAATAATGTTTGTGCAAATATATTGGAACATTGAGATCATATATCTGGAGCAGGGATTTAGCTATAGTGTGCCAACTATCAGAGTGGTAAATCTTCCTGGTCATACAACATTGAATATAGTTTTCAATAAGATACATAATCAGATAAACATGAGGGTCGATCAATCCAATTCTTCAATCTGATGTCGACATCCACAACAACCTGAACGTTTCTGGCACACCTAGTACCCTTTGATCGATGATGATGATTGGATTTATGCAACTTTCATATTTAGACAGTAGTGTGATATAGGGTTGATGGAGTTGTAAGTGGTAATTTCTAATATAGATGGGGTGCAACTGACTACTATAGAACTGTTTTTTGTGAGCTCTGTACAAGTAGGTTCTTTACATTAGTCTTTTGCATTTCCTGTTTCTCATTTGACTCTAGTAATAGAAGAAAATTATGAAGAAGATGATCAAGATTTAGAAGTAAATGTAAATGACATCCCTTTGTGTACTGATATAGTGAATGAAAGTTTATCAGAGGAAGAAGAATATGGTGAGCCATCAGGAGATGATGTGGGGGATGAACCTTCGGAGGTTCCATTGAGAGATGTGGGTGAGGGTGATGTGGGGAATAAACCTTCTATGGTTCCTTTGAGTGACAAACATCCACAACATCCACTGTTTATTGGTAATCATCCTTTAGTATTTAGTTCCTTAGTTAAAAGAATTTCCCATGAACAAAATTTTGATTGGGATGTCATTACACCAGCTTCTAAATTCCATGGATTTATAGGGAATAGGTCTGCATAAAATTATAACTCTATCTATGTCGGGCCGGAGTTTTAAAGTAAATTGGTCATGAAAAATGTGAAAATGTAATACCACATTGAGTGACATTTCACATTTGTGGTTGATGAGTCAAATATGACAAAATTAAAAATCGTTGTGAAAAATATGGGCCAAAATGTAAATTTTGATTGAGGGAAATATTTGATATTTTTTTCCATGTTGGAGGATAACCAAATTAGATGGGCCACAAACATGTGTCCATACAATCTTGTCACAAGATCATTCATCCCTTGATTCAGAGTTTATTTCAAATGTTATCTGTGAGATGATATGAATATGTCAGGATGTTCCTGTTTCCATTATTCAGGAATAAATTAAACAGTTGTATAACTACAAGATATAATATACCAAAGCATGTAATGAAAAACATAATGAAATTGAAAAAGTTTATGGTGATTGGGATGAATATTATGCTATGTTGACACAAATTATGGAATTGATATCTCTCAAAAATCAGATTGATTGTCAGTTGGACATTGTTGAGTATGTATCCCCCAATTACCGAGTTGAACGAACAAAGGTAAAGTTCAATATGGTTTTTTGGGAATTAAGGCAATGAATTTCTACCTTTTCCTATTGTAAATAATTTATTCAAGTCGATGGAACTTTTCTTTATGGAAAGTATACAGGTGTTCTACTCATTGCTACCACACAAGATGGCAATTATTCTCCTTTTCAACTTGCTCTTTCTATTGTTGAAAAGGATAATTTTGAAAGTTTGAGCTGGTTTTTGGCATTTGTACTTGTTCAAGTCACACAAAAACATGGCGTGTGTCTAATATGTGATCACCATTGAGCGATTATAGAGTTTGTGGTTAGTGATAAGGTATCATGGACTGAGCCGAATTCTGATCATCGTTATTGCATTAGACATATTTCAAGTAATGTGCATAAGCATTTATGAGATGATGCCATAAACAAGGCGATCCGAAAGTTGGGTATGTTTTTCTAAAAAAAATTAAAGAAAAATTATTCTTCATTTTAATATATTATTCTCTTTTTGATTCATCATATGATCCCCAAAAAGAAAGGTTTGATCAATGACTTGAAGAGACCCAAATTTCTAATAAAGATGTGTATAAATATATGATGTAGATTTTGAAGGAAAATGGACATTAGAATATGATGGTGGAAGATGATATGTTCATATGATCCCTAATATAGTGGAGTTCATAAATGGGGTCCTCAAGGGTGTGCCAAAACTTCCTATCATAGGGTTAGTGTAAGAGAAATTTTATAGATGTGTTCACAACTTTGTCGACCGGTCCCAAAAGGCCTATCAGAGGATGGAAAACGAAATGCATTTTATGCGTCATTTCCAAAGTGATATTGATCCAATACTGAATGAGGATTCAAGATGGGCTATTATAGACTTTGAGAGGGAAAAAATTTATCTTTCAAGTAATATTGTTCTACGACCGGGCTACATGCACTAGTGGTCGACTGTTTGTAGTGATAGTAGATAATAGATCCTGTGATTGCGGTAACTTTTAGGCATTTAGATATCCATGTGCACATGTTATCACAATTTGTGCTTTAGTAAATATATCATTGGAGCTATATGTTGGCAAAATGTATCTCTGGAGCACTTTGGTTAACTGTTATAGTGCAACTTGGATGCCTGTTGGTGAATTTCATTCTATCTTATTGCCTACTGATTATCCGACCATCATCCCTAATATTTCCAGGTTTCATAATTTGGTTATTTTTTCATTTATAATGTTTTCAATGTTTGTAATTTTTTAATGTATTGTCTTCATACTTCAAGGTTACAGCCCATAGGAAGACCAAAATCAAGTCCAATCAGAAATGAAATGGATTGGTCCTGAATATGAGGATGGAGAATATGATGCAGTATTAGTCATGTAGTAGTACATACTCATAAGAGATGTCCCCAAATGGAATTACAAATCTCCACATCTCTTCATACATGATTGAGTTGGTGTATTGTATCACAAACATGTATATTTTGATTTGTATGTGGATGTTTCAGTTTTGAATCCTTTTATTTCTAACATTCTATAATTCTAACACATTTCAATTTTGGTTTGTCTCGTTTTATGATTCTCTAATAAAAAATTTTCTAATACACAAACTATTCAAAAAAACAACATAGAACAAAAGAACTAGCTCATGGAATCCCACATGCAATTCTTATAAGACCTCTATAGGTTTTAATTAATGAATACGTCATAAATATTAAATCTCAAAATTATGTAATATGGTGTTTTATTTATTGAGGGTATTGGTCAAGTAATAAAAACACTAATCCACACACAACAAATCAATTATAAATCAAAAATATTAACAAAATAATTTTTCATTTCAATGTTCTAGATTTATTTAAATAATATTTGAAAATTTTCATTTAATTCACTATAATAATGTAATGATGACATCATTTGTGCAGATGTTTGTTTTTCCATTGCCCACATCTCAGGCTACTCATGTATCATGAATACTTTTAGAGGGACGTAAAGTGCCTCTATTGAGTGTACGTAGATCTCACCATTTCCATCATACTGCACCACCTCCCGCTATGATCCCTCATCTTCGTCGTGTTGGATTCTATGGCATAGCGATGTGAGACTTCACCTTTCTCGATCATCAGCTCATTACTGAACTTGTAAATAGATGGAGGATAGAGTCACATACATTCCATTTTAGAGAGGGGGAGATGACTATTACCCTATAGGATGTGGCCATTATATTGGGCCTCCCATCGATGTTGCTGTTCTGACAGGCTGAGTTGGAGTAGATTTTCCAGATCTTGTTCATAGACTACTGGGCATAGAGGTCCATGATTACAGAAATACCATCGTTGGTGGTCGATTACACATGCCTTGGTAAGTGCTGCTCTTCACACAGTTAGTAGAGGATTCTGATGAGATCACCATGCTGCGATTTTAACGTGCATATATTTTAAGGGATATCGGTGGAACACTTTTTGTTGATCACTCCATTACTTTTGTACATTTTCTGTATTTAACTTTTTGGAGGATTTGAACGAAGGAGGCCGATATAGCTGGGGGTCTGCTTGTCTAGCATATACATACAGGGGATTACGTAGTGCATGTCGCATCAATAATATACAGATCAAGGGATTCACGGTTCTTCTATAGATGTGGGTATGGGAGCACATCCCTCGTTTATCTCCACATGCTCATGTGTCATTACCAGCAGATATTGTAGCAGAGGCTCCGCATGGACCTTTTTATGTTATTCCTCCGTTATACTATCTAACTTAATTGTATAACTTTCTATTATGAAATGTAAATATAATACTATTTTATACAAGTGGAGACTGGCACATCGACATTTCGATTCCCCCAGACTCGACGTCCACAACTACAGACTTATGTTGGATAGTACTCAACCACATGATATAAGTGATTATTATTTATATTGTAAAATATTTATTATTTACTATACATGTATTCATTTATTTATTGATTGTTTTTTCTTTCAGAGTTTATGGATGCCATATATAGATTCTATTATCCAAAGTCTTCCACCATACTATACGACAATGCTTGCTATTGTCTCCTGTAGGGTTCCATTGATTCATTTTCATATAGTCGAGTGGCATCAAACCGACAGAGTTATGAGGCAGTTCAGATTCTATCATCCTGTTCCTGACCCATCTTGTCAGTTAGATTCCCTGCATTACCTGAATATGTGAGGGATGATAGATTTTTATTGGATGGGATACCATGCCAGATACATTGATTTATGGGATAGACGATAGGACTTCCAGTTGCGAGCAGCGGGGAAAGTGCGTATTCATTTGGTGGATCATATAGATTACGCAGCTTGGTACTACAGGTCCCCATTCATATTTCCAACACAACATGGATGAGGATTTCATGAGATGGTATACATTGTTCCTTCCACAATTTAGTGAAATTTTTATTCATATATCTTATAAATATAATTTTTTTCGTAGGATGCTTGTATCTTTCATCTACTACACATGTCTGATCTGGTAGAGCACACTGTATTTGACCCGACAGATTTTCAAACCCTTGTATCACAGTCGAATCCTTCAATGTACGAGATTTATCATGTAATTTTCTTTGAACAACAACATGCGTAGGAGGATGTGGATCCTTTTTAGACTCATATAGATGTACTATGTGGTGATGACCCTGTTATGGATCTTACTGTTCCACAGGATGAGGATTTACAGATTTATAAGTTAGATGTTTCTATTCCACATGAGGAGGGTGTTCCGCATGATCAGTCATATGCCCCTCCAGCTTCCCATGTTCATCCACAGGTAGATACATACATTGACTAGGCTGAGCTCGATTATTTATTACAAACATCCTCAGCACAACAACCATCTTTGTTCCATGTTGGTGAGAGTTCCAGCCAGCCTCCACTATCATTACATACAGGACATGGTACATACAGTGAGACTTTACATCCACAACCTGTCACACAGGATGATGTGGGGGTGGCTACTGATGATGATGTGTAGTTTACGCCAGACCACAAATAGAGACAGACACAATGTGGATGCGTCCAATATACACCTGGCTATGGGACAAAGGAGAATTCATGCTAGAGGTATAGATTAGGTTGTTATTTTAGTTATGATACATTATGTATGTGCATTAATATTATCATTTATAGAGTTCTACTTTTTTTAATAAGTGTCTTACTTTCATCAAATTATCTTCCAAAATTAATAATTTATATTTCGTAATCGTTAATAAATATTAATACTCTGGAAGAAAAGATATGTGAACATTAACAAATCTTGAAAAATATTATTGATCTCAATGATTTCAATCCTAAAATAATGGAAGATGAATATTTGTTTAAAAAAATTTAATTGCATGAAGAAGAATTTCAATGAATAATGAATAATTCTGAAGAGTAAATGATTATTATTGAAGATTAAGAAAAAAAATAAGAGATGTATGGAATTATAAGTTCATTCGGCCAATTTTGAGAAAATACATATTCAAACATTATAGAAGGACTCATGTTTTACTGGTACACAATCTTCACTGGTGGATTTTACTATAAAAATACCTCCATCATGTGATAAAGTTATGAACATCAAGAAAATGATTTATTTTATATTCTTCTAAAATAAGAAATAATCCTCAAGAGGGTTATGGATGTGTTATCATATGTAAGAATAGGTATTAAAGAATATCATCCTTGGTGAAGTTATATAATATTTCAAAACTGATGTTTATGAGTGTTTCTCTTTAGGGGGAGGTAAATGAAGAAATATTAAATTATTTCCAGAATTAATATATCAATTAGAATTAAATCTAATTACTGTAGAACATTTAGGAAGATCATGTTATATAAATATAAAGGTTTTTCTAAACCTCTCTTCCTTTGTTAACAAAAAAAATAGAATATAAAGGGGTTGTAATTGAATTGATCAAATACATAAGACATTTTTGCTTTTAAATAAATGATGATTTCTTTTATCCTTTCTTTAGGATGCCTGAATGGGGTTCACGCATCCTTTAGAGACTTCATAAAGGATGTGTGAACCCTGTTCATGCATCTAATGTTGATAGGATGCGTGAACGGGATTTACGAATCATTCGATGACTTTATGAAGGACGAATGAACCCCGTTCATGCATCTCTCCATGCCGAAGTTGTGTGAAACTCGTTCACACATCTAGAGACACATTTTTAAAAATATTTCAAACCCTATTTCTTTTCCATAAATTTTTTTAAACCCATATATAAAAAACACCCCATAAAATCACCTAAGGGATCATATAATTTTAGGAACATCAGTATAAGATAAAATTCCAATCTCCTCTTAATAAAATCCTAGTCTGTGCAAGAGAATTGATGTTTGGAGATAAAGTTTCACATAATATATCTTATCTGATTTATGTCCATGGATTTATAAATGAAACCAAAAACCTAATCTTCGTAAGGACACTTGAAATCGTAAGATACTTGTGTTTCGACCACTGTGATCCACCATCAGAGTCCAGATCTTTGGCCTCCACACTCAAGATCCGGCAAAGCCTATTCTTGAAGAAGAATTTTCACCGAGTTCGAAGTTTGAGACCGTGACCGCCTTCGCCATGTTAAGCTGATACAATATCACAATTCTAGTAAAGATGAACCGCTGGCACTTCCATTGAATTAACTCCATCGTGTCGCGAGCATGAAATATGAACATGCGACGATTGATGAAAGGCTTAATGAAGAAGAAAACATGAAAGTACATAGATCAAGGCCATGAAATTTGGATAATGAGTGAAGAAAACAGCCACTACCGACCTAAATACCACCGATGAAAATCAAGAACCTCACCATTATCGTTTACATTTATACTGAAAATCCTTTGAAGAAAACCTTCGAAGCCAGCTTCTAAGGAGAATACAACACTGAACATGAAAAACCTGAGCTCTAATAAGGCCAATGCAGTGAAGAAGAGTCAAGTCCCATGTCGCCATTTTTTGAAGGTTGGGACTTCAATGAAGTGGAAAAATTAGTCTAATTGAGATTTCCATGAAAACACCAGAAACCATGTGGAGGATTTTTATGCCGATAAATCTTTCTTGTGAATCTTCGAGACCATTTTTAAAGAGAGGAGGTGATGTAGGACCCTCATCACCATCGATTTTTGCAGAGTTTTTTCAATATAAACTTGGGATCATGCCAATGTGGGGCTTCTATTCACTAGTTTTGACAAAGACTCCCTATTGAATATCTATTTTTGGCTGTGATTTTTAGGAGGATGAGGAACTCCATGTTTTTTAATAAAGCTATGAGTCCAAATCAGTCAAACATGTCAACCCAAGATAATAATGAGATTTTTTTCAAGAATGTGGTTATGATCATAATTTTTGAAGAGGATTCTTATCTCATTCATACCTGATGAAAATGGGTTTAAAATTTTCCTTTTTATATGTAATTTCTCTTCGTAGAAATTTCCGAAAAAGGTTTTTCCAATAAAGGTGAAGTTTTGGAAAAAGCTATGTATTTTTGGAAAAGGATAACAATGTGGTGATGGAAGAGTTAAGGATTTTTTTTTGTAAAATTAAAATTAAATTTCAATCATGAGATTTAGAAATAGAATATAATGGTGACATGTAATAGTAGTGGCATACTTGATTGTATGAAATATTAATATGTCCAGGAAGTGTCGAAAAGAAAAATAAAAAAAAACAATGAATTTCATGAAAATAAAGTGAGTTTAATAAGGTAAATTGAAAATTTTAAAAGATATAAAATGGGTGATTCAATCATTTATAGAAACATAGAACACATATATGGAGACTTTCAGAGACATTATAAATGGGGAGTTGGGAGTAGATCTATGAGATGTTCAGGGAATTATTTGTTATTCCATAAGCTGATAAAGATAGAGATCGGCGTGCATTGTTACTGGTCCGATATGTCTAGATAATTTCCCAAAATATGAAGCTAGTGGATTCACTTGGTGATGTATTAATCTGTTTTCATGTCTTTAATTTCACCAATTTAATTTTATCAAGAATATTGGATTTCGAACTGGGATAAATTCTTGATGTTTTATTATTATATTGTTTTGTTAAACATTTTTCTTCCATCCTAAGAATGTTATATTACTGATTGGAGTGAAACAAACTCTCAATATGGCATGTTAATTTGAGTGGAGTTGTAGTTTGAAGATGATTCACATTGTTTGAATTTCTAAACCATCGATCAAATAATTGCGAATACAGTGAGAGTTTTCCATGTGTTTGCTTTCAATGACCATTGACAGCAATAAATGAATCCTTTTGAAAGGATTTCTACTTATGAGATCTCATTTCTATTCTCAAATTAATAGACATAATAAGAAGTGATATTTGAAATTCATATATTGCTTTGAGATAATCTCATTTTTGGAATCCATTAAAAACAATGAAGGGTGACTAACCCATATAAATCACTATCTAGCCTCCAACTTCATATTTCTCTTAATTTCCCTTTTTTTTATTTAATTTTTTTTTTAAATTGTTTAAATTTATTTTTTGAAATTTCTTTTATTATTTAAATCCTATTTTGTTTTTTATCTAATAGAATTAATCCCGTAAAAACAATTAATAACAAGAAACAAAAAAAATATAAAAAACAACATGACAAAATGACCCCTACATGGAAGTCTGTCTAGGTGACAACTGTGACTATAGCTTTATTGCAGTTATTATGTTAGAATTTTTTAAAGATGTAAAAATTGATTATAAAAACCCAATAATTCAATGATCCTGATAATTCTAGATAAGAAAAGTATCGTCTAATTTTACTTCCAGAAGAATAAGTATCTTTAAGAATAATCTATTTTTTTATATTTGATTCACTTAAGTACATAACTATAATCACCAATTTAATAAATAAATCATGTATTAAAATATATGGATATCATATTATATAACTCAAATGTTCATATCTTCCATGCCTTAGTAATTTTAAATAATGTTATGTAATGTAAATAATAATTTATTACTATCGAAATTATCTATACTCTCCCAAATTTTCCAATTTTTAACTTTTCATGATATTCTCTATGAATAAATGATTCTTATAAAATTGTAAATTAATATTATAAAACACAGGTAGTGTCTTTATTTTCATAATTGTTGTTTAGAACTCAGTAAATTATTATTAAACTTATTTTGTTATTATACAACATCATAGGAATCTTATGCATTTCAAAATACTCTTGTTGAATAAGAAGGTATCCAATAATAAAATAATTCAATAAAATAATATCTCAATACAAAAAATTATGATGCCACCCAAAAATATAAACATAGTAAATGATATCCAGAATCCAATGATTCTTATAGAAACTCAATTGATTCTTATACAGTTCTTGGTGGATCACTTCCTTTTCCAATTTTTCCACTTCATATAATTTTCCATAAGAATAAAATGATTCTAATAAAAATGTGAATTATTCTTAAAAGAATATAATTTAATCACATATAGTATAAGTATCATGACCTAACCTAGATAGCTGATCAAACTAGGATACGAAGAAGACTCCAACAAAACCCAATGTGAATTTATGACCCCCATGGGTTGGTAACTTACACACAAGCATCCACCAACAACCAGAGGGAACAATATTACCATCCTAAAAAACCAACATGGAATATATACAAAGAAAGATAATGTGGATGGAAATATGCTTTAACAAAAAAATAATTAATAGTAGTTATGAAACTAATGGGAGAAGCCAAAAAAAGGCATATGTCTTAAAATAAACCAAAAACGAAAACTCAAACTATCAAAATATTCTTCATGTTATATGTTGGAAACATCCCACCGTGTCACCACTATCTACCCATACCCATTTGACATGAACCTCACCACCTCACTACAACAACATGAATTTTTCAATATTATGTGAAACATGGTCTACGAACCCCGAGAGTAATATGTATGGTGTGATCCCAAAAGTCCTAGTAGTATCACACCCAAGTGTTCTATAGAATTTCTATGAAAAATAATCCGAATCTATTCAAAATAAAGAAAACATGGTATGGTATAATAGTATTTACATTTATATCAATAGTTTGGTAAATGAATTTTATCTTTTAAATGTTTAAAAATATATTCCATATACTATATTTCAAATAAAATTAAATAAAACATTTTTCATTCATCAAATCATGAATCACACATCAATATCAAAACACGATCACAATAGATTGGACCCATAAGATAACATATACTACACACTGTGATTTTGTGAAATAATTTTTCAAATGAATTTAATCATTCTTATTTTTTATTTACACAAATTACTAATATTATTTTGAGATTCACGCAACACTAATTTTTGATTTTATTACATGAAACAAAAAATAAAGCTTGCAATACATGCGACACTAAGTTTAAATGAAATAAGAAATATTATAAAAATATTATTTATTATGATAGTTGTCACCAAGCCATTGGAGTGGAGGGTATTAATAATATTAAATATATTATGAAAATATGGGTTACACACAAATATATATATAATTAATTTTGGGTGACCAAATAATTATAAATTAAAATAAAACAATTTTTAAAATAAAAGGGAATTTTTCTCTAAGATAACTATTTTCATTCTCACAATTTTGTTTTATAAAAATAAATTTTAGAGATCACTTTTGGTCAATGATTTCAATGAAAATATATATTATATATTCATAAAAAAATATTAACATTCATTTTATATGTTTTCTAGACAAGTGATAAGAAAAAATAAAATTTAACGCTTAAAATCATAATTTTATAAAAATCATTTTTATTATATTTTTATGGAATACTTATTTTGAAACACAATTTGTCCACATAGAAAATTAATTTTATACAATAAAAATAATTTTTGAAATAAAAATATCATATTTATCTCAGGTTGAATTTTTTATTTTTTTTTTGAGAGTATTTATTTTTTGATTTAGAGTAAAACAATACTGAATATTAATTAAAAAATATCGTTTTGTTTAAATTATTTATAATGATAAATTATATTTTGAATTTTATAATGTCAAATTAGTTAAATTTTATTTCAATTAATCTAATTAATATCATTTGAATTACATTCAAATTGAATTTTGATATAAAAAATACCAAAAATTTCACCTTTTTCTCTTTAAAAACTCACTTTCTCATTATGTTAGGGGAATTAATATAAAATTAAATTATTCCACTTCCTTGTATTGAATTTGAAAAAATGGATTAAATTTTTGTAATAAGAATAATTTATATTATATATCAAGTTAAAATTATTTTTTGAACATAATGATTAGTGAAAACATTTAAAATTAATTATGATGATTAATGTTAAAACAAGCTTTTGTGCATTACATGTGTTTGTATTAAAAATAATTTTAGACAGAAAAAAAATTTATTTAATAAATTGGATTTATTATTTAGAATTAGTATGTATAAGTTATCAAATAAAACTCATTTTAATCCTCAAATTAAAGGTTAAATTACCTTGGTAAATTAAAAGATACACGTTATCGTGGTAAAAACAAAAAAGGGTACAATTAAGTACACATAAATTCTATGGGACGTCATGATAAACATATGCTTATTTTTTGTGTGGTGGGGGTGTGTCTTAACCACATCATCCCTCCACTCCATTATTGATATATTTTCAAGCCACCATAGGTAAGGGTAACCTCAAAATAGTGAATAATTTTGGGTATTTATAGTAATGTCACTCTTCCATTATAAATGGTCCTTCACTCTCCTCATGTATGAACACCTCTCAAGACATTTGGATTGATCAAACCCTATAAAAATCACTCCCCAAAATATCTCCTCTCATACTAGAAGCCTTAAATTTTTCATAAATACATCATGGGATGGTGTTTAGTGCAAACCTAAATTGGATACCAAAATAATAGAAGGTTTTAACTAGTACGAGGAACATCAAGAATTATGGTAATGGATTTGAATCTCACTTTTTTACTTTGGGGAGAAACATTCCATGTTTACCACATATTTATTTTATGTTGTTTATATACTATACATATATTTATATTATGATTCTTCTTTTGAGAACTATTGGGTTTGACATATCCATTTGGAGATCTCTATATCTTGGGATTTATGGATCAAAAGTTTCCAAATTAGTAAGGGATTTCAAGACTCTCTTTTATTTCTATGATACATTTGAAAATTAAAAACTTTTTTCTATTTTGAGGTGTATATACTACCCCTTTGACATGTTATATCATGAATTACATTATGTTTTTTATTTTTAATGTTTCATTTGATGTTATTCATAATTTATTATTATGATCCAATATATTACTAAAGCAGTAAGGTATTTTTGTCTCAGTTTTCCTTTTTTGAGACTTATGTCATGTTATGCCCTTTTACTATTTTATGAGGTGTATATATATCCTATTTGATGTTTAATATCATTAATTTATTAATCCTCAAGATATGTTATGTTTCATAAATTTTTTTCCCATAAATTTCCTTATAATTCAAAGTTACCAAAGTGGTAAAAATTTATGTTACTGCCTCATTATTTATCAGAATTGTTTATGAAAATGTTGCCAATGATCAAATATAATGATCCATATCTCCATAAACTCATGACTTTTCTTGACATATTGTTAGATAACAAGAAGAAATTTTTTCCCTTCATTTTCATCTCTTTATGTACTCAAGAGTTAAAATAAGAATATTTTTTAGAAAAAACATTTTTTCAATTGAAAATCCTTTCTCTCCAAACCAATGATTTATAAAAATGATATCAAAACGGTTTGAATTTTAAAAAGTTTTCTTTTTATAATCAAAACTATATTTTCCTAAAGAAATGTTTTAAGTGATTTTTAAATATACCTTTATATGTTTTCTAGTTTATTTTCATGAAAATTATTTATTTAATATTTTAGGTTACAAAAATTGATTTTCCAAGAAAATATATTTTCATTAATAAATGTCCCATGTTTTATTTCAAAATTATATTCCATATAAGTTGAAAATATATGAGGTTCGTTATGACTTATTGGGGATACGATATAAGGATTCCATTACTATTATTTCAATGAATTTTTTATGCTTGTGATGACAATATGTTTATAAAAACTATTTTTATTCCATGGGTAACAACATGATAAAATTATTGTGAAACGTACTTAATTTTTATAGGTTATGATTTGATGAAATGATGAGATGATTATGAAACCAGGTTGTGTTATGATGAAATTTTTATGAAACAAATTTCATTTCATGGTTTATGATATGATGGAGTTTTTATGATCTTGTGGAAGGAATATGCATGATTTTTATTATGTGATAGTGGTTATGTAAAACCAATTATGGTGGTTACGGTATAAGTAAGATGGGTTGGTAATATATCTCTCTAAAATTAATTGGGTAAAGATTTATATCTCATGAGATATATAAGACTATAAGAGGGAGTGAAATCTGTTCACTAAGGAAGAACTATAAGGGGGAGTGAACTCGGTTTAGTAAGACTAGGTTGGAACATGGAGTAAACCCGATTGAGTAAAGGAATTTTTACACTATGATTCTCTTGGGTGTGAACATTGACTATTATGATGTCATGTGTCGACCATTCTTTCATGTCTATAATGTAATGAATGAATCTAATTGCATGTTCATAATATTACGTGTGAACCTAATAACATGTTCAAAATATTATGAACCGAACCATATTTCATGTCCATAATATTATGTGTGGGCCTGATTTCATGTACATAAGATTATGTTAGGGACTAATTTCATGTCCTTGACCTAATTAGTGACTCTATTTTTACTTATACATGTTCACAATGATATAATCTGATTTTTATGCCAAAAATTTAGGTTTTATTCCAATTTTTTCTCTCATAGATCATGTCCTTTGATTCCATTATGATTCTTGTATTATTAACTACTAATATATATGTCATGACTCTTGTTTTGGATCAATGATATGTTATTTAAGAACTTCAGAAGTTATTTTCATTATCACGTAACCTTATTACTATCTTACACTTTCATACGATCATATATTTATATCTCTTATGTTTTCCCTTACTAAGCATCTTAGCTCACCTTTTCTTATGCTTCCATTGCATTGGTTATGAAGAAATGTTTTATATTGGGTATGTTTTTTGTGTTTAATAAATGGGAGGTTTTATTGTCAGAAACATTGTATATATTTCACCATATTAGAAATTTTTGTTCCAAGATTCTAATGACACTAAACTATTAAAGTCATTAGGCATGTTTTGGTGTAATGTAATGAATATTTATGTAAAAAGATATAATATCCATGTATGAGAATACTGTATTACAATAACATATGCATGGTTTATCTAGATCTCATGTATCTCAATAATCAAGTCAAAACATAGTCCACACTAAACAGGTTACTAGAATAACATGGCCTATGGAATAGAGAAACACCCCTTGGATGAACACCCTATTGTGTCAGATAATCATGTCCCTAGAAGAAAGGCCCATGAAATAGGGTAACACCCCATGAGAGAACTCCATATGGAAAAAAAGGAAAATTTTCAATATTAAAAACCCCATCGAGGTACATAATTATTCCATGTGATTTATATGTCAAATTATTTCAAAATGTATTATCACATTTTATAAAATAACATCAAAACCAAAATTTTCATCCAAAATCATACTTTGAAACCCAATTTGATAAATCATTACATGGTTCTTTGAAATCAATTTTCTATTTTCCAAAATAATGGGAAACCAATATTTTATGAAAAATAATTTGTGCAAGAATATTAATAAAATAAAGGATCATTCCAATAATCATTTATAAAATGAGTTAGAAACAAAATTGCATGTGTGGTCATAAAGAAAATACTTGAGAAGGAACCACTAACCTAACACTTAGGTTTTCACAATAACAACAATGAGATCCACATATTGAATGGAAATAGAACACCCAATAAAGAGAGAGTATTCCTTAAAAATTTGTTTCTATATCATAGAATAAATTTTTTATAAGAAAAAGGTTGGAATAGAAGATAGATCAACACATACCTCTAGATTCACACATAACTGAAGAATATCTATCCACAGGTAACTAAACAATCCAAAGATCTATAAACTCTCAAGAAAAATCAATACACGGTCATTATATTCCAATAAAACATCTTAATACAACTTATAATTCCTAGATAAATGATGGAAATAAGATAAGTTTTATCAAAAATAACAATGAATGAAAAAATTATCAACCATAGATCAACACACCTTGTAATAATGATGGAGAGAGACCAAACCAACCCTAGATAGTCCCTAGAATCATTTAGGGGAAATTATGGTCTAAGGGGGTTATTAGATTTTTTTTTAAAAAAATGGGGTTTTGGGTAATTATAATACTATACTTTTTTTGATATTCTGTTTCTCCCATGATTTTACCAATTAGATAGGGACCCTCACTAAATATATGGTGCCCCTGAAAGAGGTACCACACATTTTCAATTTCAATAGATAATCCTCTAGGGTCTACAGAATTGAATACCCTCTTCCATCTACCCCTTGATAGAATTTCTCAAAAAGATTGTCCACTTTGTTTTACACATCCTTTTAAAACCCAATGTCATATTTTTTTGATCCTTTGAACATAATAGAAAATATAGGAAAGTGGAAAGATATTCAAGAGGGATCGTGTCTAATGGTAAGGCAGGATGCTATAATTCTACTAACCATAGGACATATAATCCCAAAAAAGTCATGTTGAAGAATGATTAATTGGGAAAATGTGATATTATCCTCATAGATGATTAATACTCTCAAGTCTCATGAGAATCTAATCAAACTTCTATAACATGTTAACCAATGGAATAGACTTCCCACAAATAAAATTATTCTGAGAGTTAGTAATCTTCACTAGCTATTACAAAACCTATACATTAACTATCAAATATACTGAATAGCCTCAAATAATCCAATACATATCATATCCAACTTCCATGTTTCTTGTACCGATGGTGTCCCAACTGAGGGGAAAATTTCAGGAAGACCGGATAAAAAATAGAAAACACTAAAAGATAATTTCAATGATATGAATAATATTTATTCCAGATCCGAGCTGTAAGAAGTCATTGTCTTATATCATAAAACCTCATTGATGTCCCATTAGTTATCCTCAATCCCATGATAGATGTATCAGTCACCACTATCACAAAAATAGGTAATATGTACATGATACCATATAAATAATCAAAGGGATTTGTTCTGATAGATTACTATGAACATTTTTATAAGAAAACTCAACCATTCCCATGTTTATATTTCAAGATCAACCATCCAACGTTACGATTTTTATTCATGAAACAAAGGCAACAAAGAAAAGAAAGAAAAGATAGAAAAAAGAGGGGGGAAGAGGGTCCACCTAGGGGGGGCAAAAGTAATGTAAGCCAAGGGCATCGCCCCGTACAAGTTCCTCCCCCTCTGAATTAAACTGGGACACATTAAAAAAGAAACAAACCGGGGAACTCGAAGAAGCAAGAGAGGCCAGATGGTCAGCCACTTTGTTCCCCTCCCTGCATGTATGAGAGACTCTCACTTGGTTGTTGAGCTGGAGCTTGCATTTCCTCATGGTGTAGGATATGGACCAGGGAATGGTGCCTTTGCCCGTTAAGGCATCATGGACAATCTTAGAGTCAGTTTCGATCTCGCTGATGAGAATACCTTTCTCCTTGCAGAAGATAAGGCCGGATAGGGCCGCATTAGCCTCCGCCCGAATTGGAGAGCCACTTCCATAGAAGATCGAAAAAGCTAGCACTACTCTCCCCCGGGCGTCCCGCACAACCCCTCCTCCACGCATTATACCCATCCCACAGGAGCCGTCTGTGTTAAGTTTAAGGCCATCCCTAGGAGGAACCCACCGGATCCAACTCCCCAGATGGTTGGCAGCGTTCTGTGCACCTGCAGCCCTCAAGCCAAAAAGAGCACCCAGGGATGGGGCCTCCTTCCTGATGGCACCGAGACCAACCAAATCATGCAAAAGCCACCTTGCTCTCGCAACAACCGCCCTATCAGAGGATAGGAGCCCCTCATACTTGGCACGGTTCCTAGCCTGCCATAACACCCAGCACCCCATGATGAAGATGACCCGCCTCGCCGCCAGGTCTGAGCCAGCTCCCAAGGCCCCCTGAACCCAATGCTCCAAGAAGAATTCGATGTTACCACCTGCATCCCCATAGTCTGGTCGAATACTGACCGATCTCCAAACCTCGCGTGCCCAACCACCCGTGAAGAAGATGTGGCTTAAGCTTTCTTCACTTTTGAACAGACAACATTGGCAGCAGGAAGCCATGCTGATCCCCAGCCGTTTGATATTATCGTCCGATGGAAGGGCGTTGTTCCGAAGCCTCCATGAAAGGAAGCAGAACTTAGTCGGCACTCTGTTTCCCCACACCAGATCACTCCAACCGTCATGATCTTCAGGGGAGGAAACCATCCTCCGGAACTCCTTAGGGCTGAACAACCCCGAGGAAGAGGGGGTGAAAACACACCTGTCATGCTCATCATTCATACAAATATCGTCGAAAACCTCTTTCTGGTTTGCATCCAGCATATATCTGAAGACCTGGGGATAAAAAC
Organism: Viscum album; assembly: GCA_963277665.1. Classification (NCBI taxonomy): domain Eukaryota; kingdom Viridiplantae; phylum Streptophyta; class Magnoliopsida; order Santalales; family Viscaceae; genus Viscum; species Viscum album. The sequence goes on along the minus strand of OY728134.1, from coordinate 1,143,462,854 downwards.
TCGCCTCTCTGAAGGAGATAGTGGGGGCTGGGCAACTCGGATACCCCAGCACAGAACCGGACCATTTGGTCTGCCAGAAGGAGATGAGGCCCTCTCTAATGATCCACCGGGACAGCGGGAGAAGCGTAGGGATAATATTACTCACCGAAGTCCACAAAGACGACCCATTATTCAGGGCACATGCACCCCCAGCCCTATACCGTTGCATCATGAGCCTACCCCAGGGGGTGTGTCCCTCAACGATCTCCCATGCAAGCTTCGCCCGAATGGAGTGAATCGTAGCCCCCAGACTCCTGACGTTAATTCCACCTTCGTCACTGGGACGCGCCATCCTGCTCCATGACACCCAGTGCCTCTTCCCTTCATCCGCAACGTCCCATATAAACCGCGCCAGTACATTATCAATGGTCTTGATCACTCCCTTCGGTACACTTACAGAGGCCAAGGCATGCACCGGTATGGCTGAAAGTACACTGTTCACCAAGGTAATCCTCCCCCCGAAGGACAAGAAGCGATTTTTCGAGTTCAAGACTCGCTCCGTGATCCTCCCGACCACATTGTCAAAGTCCCTGGTCTTCAACCTACCTGGGGAAATAGGTGCACCGAGGTAATCCATGGGGAACGAGCCACGTACCATACCCAGAATCCTCTCCAGTCTGTCCACCCTGCTCAAACTACACGAACTAGAAACATAGAAGCTGCTCTTTCCTTTGTTAACCATTTGCCCACTCCAATGCCCATACTCCTCCAAGATCCTGTTAAGCGCAGTAGGGGATCCCCCTCCCCCATTCATAAAGATCACAGTGTCGTCTGCAAACATAAGGTGCGACACCGTTGGTAAACCATACTTCCTCCTATATGGCACTATGGCCCCATCAGCTACACCTCTGTCAATAAGCTTGCTCAGGGCCTCTTGCATGAGGATAAAAATGCTCGGAGATAAGGGGTCTCCTTGCCGCAGTCCTCGCATCAACTTGAAGAAGCCATAAGACTTCCCCATGAACACTAAAGCCATCCAAGGAGAACAGACGCACCTGAAAATCAGATCGCATACCCATTTAGAGAACCCCATAGCAGCCAACATCCTGTTGATAAAGCCCCACTCCATCCTATCATAAGCCTTGTTCATATCCAGCTTGACAACCAGGTTATACCCACGTGTTTTCGTGTTCAGATCCCTCAACAGCTCCTGTGCCAAAGCCACCTTACCCTGGATCGATCTTCCTTTGACAAAGCCGTGTTGTTCCGCTGAAACCCATCTAGGAAGGAAGCCTGACAGCCGTCTGTTGATGATGCACGCCAGGATCTTGTAGGGAACGTTTCACATACTCACAGGCTGATAGTGAGATAGAGAAGAGGGGGCTTTGATCTTCGGTAACAGCACTAACTTAGTCGCTGCCGCGATCCGTGGGATTACACCCCCGCGGAAGAAGTCTTGGACAGCCGAAACAACATCAACTTTAACAACAGCCCATGAGCCCCTGTAGAAAGACCCCGGGAAGCCGTCCGGGCCTGCTGCACTATCAGGGTTCAAACCCCACAGGGCCTCCTGCACCTCCTCTACCTCGGGAACCCTTTCTAGAAGCCCATTCTCCCTGTCCGAGACAACCATGGGAATCCCCTCCCAAAGACTGGCATCCCCCGAGGGATATCCCCGAACCATGCGCTCATTCGGTCCCGCAAGGAGATTCTTAAAGAACGACAAGGCCATACTCCCGACCACCTCCCTATCCTCTGTGAACGAGACATCCTCCAAAGCCATGTTTGGGTTCGCCGTCCGCCTCCTCTCTCTCAAGCAAGCATGAAAGTAGGCGGTGTTATTATCCCCCCTCCTTAAGCCATTTAGCTTTGGAACTTTCCCTCAACTTGCGTTCCTGCGAGAGCACTAAATCCGCCAAGGCACTCCTCTTCTCAGCCAGCTCCTCAAAGGTCTCCTCAGCCCACCCATCCTCTAACAGAGCATCCAACCCCTCAATATCCTGTTTGAGCACAGAAAGCTCCTGGTCCCGAGGAGGGATATTCCTGTCCCACACCTGGAGAGCACTCTTCAGACGTCTTAGCTTGGCGTGGAGGGCCCCCCAAGAATTCCCTTGAGTAGGCTCCTCCCAGACCTTAGATATCAGCCGATGGTAGTCCGGCCTACGCTCCCACTAGTTGCAGAAATAAAAATTTTTCTGCCTAACTTCCTCCCTGCACAAAGACACCAGCAATGGCGAGTGGTCAGAAATACTTCGCGATAAGTGGGTAACCTTCGCTCTAGGGAACAACGAGATGGCGTGGACGTTAGCAACGCATCGGTCCAGTCTACTCCAACACCGACTTTCACCCTTTCGGTTATTGCACCAGGTGAAGGGGTCACCATGGAAGCCCAGGTCCATCAGCCCTTTTTCCGCCATGAAATGGACAAAGGATCTACTAGCCCTCCTGGGGAACTCCCCACGGCCCTTCTTCTCCTCCGGAAGCGCAATGATATTGAAGTCTCCGCTCACTATCCATGGTTGGTCACCAGGGTCGAAACTGGACAGCTCCGCCCACAACAACTCACGCCTTTGAGCATCACAACTCCCGTAAATGAAGGATGCAACCACAAATGTACCATCGCATGTAACCCTCGTAGTCATATGTTGGTCCCCCGCCTGAAGCAACTCCACTGCTACCTCCCTTTTCCAGAACAACCAGATATGGTTGATTATAGGTTCCGCATGCATGTATCCATGCATTTTAACCCTACGAGCAAACTCCTTAATTTTCCCAAAACTCTGCTTGTGTTCCAGCACCGCAACCATCACGACCTTGTACTTCCTGCATTCTAAAGAAATAAAATCCGTTTTCACTCTCGCCCCCAGCCCACGGGCGTTCCAGATAAAGATAGGAATCATGGGCTGCTAAAAGCCCTGGCTTTGGCCCCAGGACCTCTGGTCTCCTTGACACTGGAGTCCGAACACTCCCTTGACTGAAGTTGCCTCAACATGATCCTAGTGCGCACTCCCGGGCTCTTACCAGACAAGGAGGGAGGAGAGGCCTCCAGAGGACCCACGGAAGGTGAGCCCTCCCCCCTCCCCTCCGCGCAGGATCCCGAGAGACGCCGACGCACTACCTTCCAAGTACCTTCATCCTCACTGGCCCCGGCTAGGTCGGGGCCGACCGAGCCCAAGGACGGGCCCGACCTCCCACCTGTGTGAAAATGATCCTCAGGACGAGCCATGAAAACCTGCAGCACCGACCCACCATTGGAAACCTGACCGTAGGGCCTGGCCCCCAAGGTCCTTAACACCTCCTCCGGAGCACCATTGAGACCAAGACCCCACTGATCGGGGGGGCCCCAGCATTCGGCACACTGAGGGAGAACTCGAGCAGGGCTCTATCCAGCAGTAGTTGCCATGGAACGCTGGAGGGGGCGACAGGACACGAGCGCCGCGGCCGGAACCTGGGAGACAAAGCATAGCCGACGACCTTGATAGGAGGGCCCTCCTGGCATGAAGGAAAGGGAGACAACACCTCTCCTGACACGCGATCAGGAGGCAAGAAAGGGGCCAAAGGGGCAGGAAAAGCCAGCATTGGGGCCACCCCTGAGCCCGTCGCCACCGGACATACAGGAGGCCTCCCCCCAGAGACGTTACGTCGGCCTCCTGGTCCGCTCTTCCGACATTGCTGCAGATAATGGCCCTGCAGACAACAAGAGGAGCAAAACCGAGGGAACATCGGGTACACTAAGTCAAGAAACCAGTCCACGGCATTCGGCACCTTCAGGGAGAGCTGCTCCAGAGGAGGAGCGGACAGGTCCATTTCAACGCAGATCCTGGGTACCATGGTCGACTCCCCCCGCCTGGTGCTCAGATCCGAGCAAAGGAACCTCCCCAGGGAGTCCCCAATGGCCTTCAAGAAGGTGCCATTTTGGAAGGGTAGCGGCAGGCCCGGGAGAGAAACCCAAACCACAGCGCGAGAGCACTCCCTGCCCCTATGGACTGTCATCGACCACCGAGACAAGTTAAAGCGAAACCGACCCAAAGATCTTGGAGCCATGCACCAGGAAAACATGAAGTCCTCCTCCGAAGCCAGCACCAGACAGAACGCATTCCGATGAATCAGCGAGACGCGAGCCTCCCCTTGGAGGCCCCAGGAATCAACGAAGCGTTTAAAAACCTGCAGGGAAGGCAGCGCAGCGCCAAACCAAGCTACGAGCGTCTACTTGAGCCCGACAAGCGCTTCATTAAAGTTCATCTCAGGCGCCACCAGGGAAACGAGGGAGCCCTCCCTTGTTACTGAGTGAGAGAACGGACCAACCTCCGGGAAGCACGGCTCCCCCGGCCGATTACCACGCAGCACATCTCTGAAAGGGCGCGACGCAACTCCTGGGCCGGGCTTCGAGACCATAGTCCCCTTGGCCGGAGCCCCGCCAATCTCCTGCTGGCCGGAGCCACGGACCTGCGCCGCCTGAGACGGGACAAACGAGGAAGCGGGAGGACAGGGGTTCGCAACGGTCAGAAAATTCGAAAAACCTCCAGCCGCGTGAGGCGCGTTCTCCGTGGAAGCCATTCTTCTCGATCCAAGATCAACCGAAATCCAAGAAAAAACATGAAGTAAATCATTTAGAATTTGACTGACACACTCTGTCTATCCATTTGTGTTATTATTATGAGTTATACTCAATCTAATCAAATTATGCATCCCCTCTCAGAGTCCTTTTAATAACCAGGAAGTAATCATGGGATTCCTGTAAGAGAAAATGGAATATAGAACCCCATTCAACATAATAATTTCATATATGTACATATTAATAATATCTTTAACGTTTTTATTATCTCAAATTGGAATGAAATTATCTAATTTAGTCAACTGATCAATGACCACCAAATATCATTTCTTCCCCATGTATTTATTGGTAATCTATCAATGAAGTCCATGTATACTTAATCCTATTTTCTTATTGGCACTAAAAGAGGATGAAGAAAACTAGAAGTCATTAGGTTCTCAACATTAATCAATTGGTTGGTGTAATAGAAAGACACTTAATCCTCATTGTCGCACTACATACTAAATCACTAGAAATTCCATGTCCTGTCATAATACTTCAGGAAATTTCTTGGATAGATGACCCACAAAGAACTGTGTAAATCATCTATACCCAAATTTATAATATATAAATGTATGATGAACTAATTCCTAATGTAATTCATTATTTTGAAGCATAGAGATCAACCAGGAACATTCTATCCTCAATATAAGGATTCCATAATTTCTTTAAAATCGTCATCTTGTTAATGTTCATATATAATTCAATCAAGGAGAGATGATAAAAACTGAACACTACTAAAAACCATACCTAAATAACCCTATTATGTATCTAAATGAATTGGAGAAGAAATACCTATAATATTCCACTTCGCTTTCAGCTCCAAGGTGGCTAGAAAAGGTAATTTCCTACTAAGAGTATCATCAACAACATTTCCCATCACTGGGGTGTAGGATATGTTACTTTCAAACATTTATGGGTACTCCACCCACCTCTCTACTTGAGTTTTTAAAACTTATAAGATAATATACATTATAATATATTGTTATTAGAATATATTATAAATATATCCCTTAAAATATAGTGTCACCAAAACATTATTACATACATAACAGAGGAAATAAACAAGTCTTGAGTGTGATACTTTTTCTCATTTATCCAAATATGGAGAGAAATATATGCAACAACATTATCATTGAACATATGCACACATCCCATTTTTAAATCATAAGTATCACCATAATTTATATATCTCTCACCAAGTTCCATAAAAGTTAGTATAGGATCCAATTATAGACATTGTTTCAACTCATCAAAAAGGGTTTAACACATTGAATATTGTGAGGATTTCATCCCTTTCATCATAAGATAATTATATGGTGCTTCCATCTTTGAGAAAATATTTTATGAACCAAAATTAATATACAAATACTCCTATGAAGATTTTTATATCAAATAAAATTCATGGTTCTTCCCATGAGAAGATATTCTTCACCTTTTTATAATTACCTAAAAGTACATTTTCAAAAACCACATACCATAATTACATCACATCTCATATCAAAAAGTTTAATTTTGGTAGATTATTATAATGGTTTTGACACCGTTATATTCACAAAAAATGAATCTAGATGGTATTAATTCCTTTTTTTGGTTTATAAATTGACATAGATATCATCCATTAATACCAAAATAATGTTATCAAGATACTGGTGGAATTTCTAGTTCATTAAATCCATAAACACGTTAGCATAATTTGTTATGCTAAATGAATTTATAAGATATTCATAGTAGCTATACCAACATCTGAAAGTTTTCTTCAGGATATTTTTTTCCATAACTCTAAGTCGACGATAACCCAACTGAAGGCTGATTTTCAAAAACTACCCACATAACTATTCAAACAAGTCATCTACACAAGTCAAATGATATTTATTCTTAACTGTTACCCATTTTAAATTTTGAGAATCTTTGTAGAGGTGAACATAATAATTAACCTTATAAATAATGAACACAGGAACTGTCCATGATGAAACCCTTTGAAGAATAAATCCATTATCTAGTATATTTTTGACATGATCATAAGTTCATTTAACACATCAGGTACCATATGAGAAGAAGGTATTGAAATCAATTGTGTACTCAACACCAGATCGATAAAATGCATACCACAATTTCTAGAGGATGACTATGGAAGAGGTTTGGAAAAACATCAAGGAAGTCCTGAAGAACCCAGCAATGATCAAAACGTGATGGTACATCATCAGGGTTAACCACATCAATAGATCACATATTCCAATGTTTCAGATGAGATGATACAGTATAAATGGACCATGTATCCCACTCTCTATGATACACTCAAGTGATATAATCAGAAATAAATAATGAAACACATTGATGATATCAATAAATCTAGGATCTATGTGAAATCAGCCAATCCATCTTGATGATGGCATTGGAATGACTTAGATCAATAACTAGAAAGTCCTACACTAACTCAACGTCATCTATCGAAAGATAAAAAAAATAAAAACAGAACCCTTACTATTTTATGTTTCCAATAGTCATCACCAAATATATAACATAGTAATGAACTACATTATTGGTTTAAACACATCTAGGAAATTGGTTAATGAGAGCAACACAGTAGTATAATAAAATCAGTTTCTTTAAAGGATGAAACAAAAATTTTACCTCTCAATATAGTTGGGAATGCATCAACCTCTAATGGTAGATCCTCCAATACATGAAATTTATTCACTCTAGAGGATTATTGATAAATCCTTTTTGTCCCTAAAACCATTGAATATAATATTTTTCCCTTTTTTATGATTTGAAACTATAAAAAGGTGAATAAATATCCCAAAATAACATCATAATATGAAGTTAGAGGCTATATGAACTATAGGTCTTTGATGGCACATGGGAATAATATCATCACGTGTTCCCTACCATGAGACACTTGTAGTAGGTCAAGGGTACACTACTAGGCACTATGTATGGAGTATAAAAACCCAATGTTGTGGGCTACCTTCACTGACTATGTAATTATCATTCAACTTCTTCTTCTTCACATGAGTGAATATAAAGTTTCCACTATGTTAAAGAGGAAAGCAAAACAATCCTAACATGGATATTAAACCAATATTTTCTATAAAATCCCTATAAAATTTCTAATCATAGGTAGTGAGTTTAAATATACACACTAGTGAATAAATATTAGGTCATAAGGATTTCAAGAATTTCCAAAATGAATCAACATATCCAAATGGTTGGTATACTACATCACTAAATGGTCTCTCTTATAAAAGGTGTGAACCACCATATAATTCAGCATCATCAAGGATTCAAAGTATAAATACTAAAATAAATGGTTCTTTAAGTATTTCCACTCCAATGTAACATGTTAATTTACATGAAATATAGATTCCCACTACTTATTTCTAGGACCCTCACATTTAAAATTCATGCACTTCACCTTGAAAAATCGAAGTGTCTCCAAGAATTCTAAGAAAAGATCAATATTTTCTTATTCATTCATCCACCTTTAGAGGTTCATTATTATCCTTAAAATGTGGGTTCTTTTTCATAATAACTCTTATACTCGATCCTTGCCTCCTACATATCCTAGTTTTACCACTTTATCTTTGTTATGAATATGAAATGCATTTTGATCAATGACATGAACTTCCCACATGATAGCCTCAATGAGATTCTAATCAAGTGGAGGATTCCATTAAGGAAAATACCTCAATGAACGCATCCTAATAACCAATGGAAGACATCTTATAAGAATTATTCTACTTCAAAAATAGAAGGAAAAAATTATACAAAAAATAATCTCATTTTAAATATGAATGAAAATTTATAGAAACTGATATCTATATCAAAATCCAACATTAGTTACACACAAATAAACATCCCATGGAGACGTAAGGATTATCGTGATGAGATATTGACTTGAAATATCTCTCAATATACCCCTTAATTCTTAAAAAACCTATCTCTTGTCTACCATATTACCTATGAAGGAATGCTTAAGGATAACCTGACAACTGATACCAAATTATCATATTTTGACCTGGAAAACCAATCAAATTAGGTTATGAACCATATCACAACAAGACTTGAAGAAAATTCCCAGTCCCCATGAGAAGGATCCTATTACCGTGGCATCTAAAAATGATAATATGTAATTTTTTCATAACCTAAAAAATAGCATCACATATATACAAATAATGATAACATGAAAGGTAATATTCCATAAATAAAAAAACCAAAATTGGTAGTGATACAACTAAAAAGAAAATCCAAAATAGAAGGTAAATGTCCAATATCAAACCAAAAATGAAAACCCAAACTATCAATATCTACTCCATATGATATATGGGAAATATCCCACCATCTCACCACCAAAAACCCAATACCCGCTGACATAAACCTCACCACCTCACTATAATTCATTTCCCATTACTACATCAAACACAATAAGTTCTACACTCCCCCAAAGCAATGTTTAGGGTGTGAACACGACAATCCTAGTAGGATCCAACCCAAATTTTCTATTGAAACTATTTAAAAAATAAACTCAATTTTCTCAAAATATAAAAATCATCGTATGATAAAGGGATTTTCAATTTTATATCAAAATCATGTTAAAAACAATTCCCCTTTTATAATTTTAATATAGAATCCATGCAACAAAGCATAAAGAACATTAAATAAAAAAACATTCATCAAAGAACATATCACATATCCATATAACAACCATATCATAATGGAAAGAACCCCAAGGACAATATAGGTATCTGATAGCTAGTTCTCTTGTACGATAATAATCAGGTCATGAATTAGTGTACACTAAACAACTCCCTAGAACAACGAGGCCTATGGAAAATAGGGAAACCACATGAATAAACCATTATAAAAATATGTACAAGTCCTGATGCTAAAATCCCTTCATAGTAACCCATGGATCCTGCGTCTTTCATTTTAAAATTCATTTTAAAAGGGATTATCACATTTTATAAAACAATTTCAAGACAATACTTTTCTTCTAAAATCCCTATTTGAAACCCGATTTCATATATCACTCCACAATTCATTGAAATCACCTTTCTTTTTCCGAAACAAGGGAAAACCAATCTTTTATAAAAAACATCTAGAAATGTATATCAATAAAATAAAGAATCATACCAATAATCATTTATAAAATGAGTTAAATATTAAAGAGCATATATAAATCACAATGAAAATACTTGATATTGAACTACCCACCTCACACATAGGTTCACACAGAATAAAAAATGGGGTAAATGTACCAAAAGGAAAGGGAACACACAAAAATGTGGGAGAATACCATAGAAATATATTCCCATATCATAGAATCATGTTTTTAAAAGAACAAGGTCAAAGGAGAAGATTTCTCAACACATACGTCAAGATACGTAACCAACAAAACAAGATGTGACCTCTAGAAACCAAACACACAACTGGTCTATATGGGATCACGATAGATCAATATATGATTAATAGATTTAAATAACACTTCCTATAACTATTTTTAATTCTAAAAAAATGTGGAAATAATATGAACTCGATCAAAATTATAAAATAAGTAGAAACCAATCAAATTGAGATCAAAACACCTCTAAATAGTAATTGAGAGATCCCAGTACAATCCTAATGATTCCCTATATTCATTCAAGGGAAATTGGGGTTGAACGGAGTGACTAGATTTCATAAAATCGGGATTAGAGAAATTACAAGACTAATGTTACCTTACATTTCTATATCACCCACGACCTCACCATCTTTCTTGTAACCATCATTAGCTAGCTGGAAGAACTAGAAGAGTCACTTCACCTCTTCCATATATACTAGATGGCTGGTACGGTCAATAATATTATAGACCCTCTTCAATCCAACACCATCTATCTGGTGACCTCTTATAGCCTTCGATTAGTCCATCTTTGTACCCCCCTACAATTGAAAACACAATACCAGATTTTATATCCTCCAAACAAGATCTGAAACATTGGAAAAAGTAAAAAACATATTATATATGGATTATTCATGAGGTTAAGGTAGGATGTTATAATAGGTATGCACATACATAATCAATTTTCATATGACATCATAAGAATTAATGATTCTTATTAAAATACACATGACTCTTGTTGAAATTGAATTACACTTACACAGAGTCCAAATGTAAGTTACATAGTATAGTCATTATTTTAACATTTTCAAATTTTTGTCCTAAAGACTCATGATGACTCTTACATAGAGTAATTTTCCATTGTTCTTCTTCAAATCAACAATTCTATGTTATAAGAAATAATCTCAAAAAACATATATCTCATCTTATATAATTCTTATCAACATAATATCAACTCATATAAAATCATATAATAACAAAATACTCTTACACAACCTTCAATAATTCCTTATTCAATTTAAAAAACAAATAAAATCCTTCAACAATTTCTATGGATTCTTCACATTATTATTTTAATGAATATTTCCTTATAGTTTTTATTTTATAGTTTATTTTAATTTTATTTATTTATAAATATTTATTTGTGCTTAAATTTCACAGATTAAAATAATATATTCGTAATAAAATATTTGCAGTAGATAAATATTTCCATTATAAATAGTATGGCCCTAGGATTAGTTATTACGGATGTTATAATTCATCAAAATAAGTTTTTATGAGATTATTTGTTGCGGACTTCATAATCCATAAAAAATTATATATGTGATGAATAAATATTTCCATCATAAATATTATGACTCTCAGATTAATTGTGATGGTATTTCAAAAATAATAGTAATTTCGATGTGATTTTCTTGATCGTATATTTATGATGGGCAACCAGCACAAATAAATTTTTTTATTGGAATACATTGTAAATAACCTATCATAAAAAAATAATTATTTTCATAGTGTTAACAAATAAATGATTGTAAAATTCATAATAAAAAGTAAATGACCCTCAATATCCTCAAAAGGGTTAGTGGATGTCGATAAAATGTTAATGTTAAGAGTTTCCAAAAATTTGAAAAAAAAAATATTTAATGGAAAAGGTTCCAAAAATGATGATGATAATGAAATATGATGGAATTATAAATAGGTAATATATTTTTTGACATAAAAAAATTTAATGTTGTGATGTTAGGGATTTTGAATTCTATGTTCATGGAGATGATCATTAGGAATAATATTCCCAAGTATCTCTATTGTTTATACTAGTTTAACTCATGGATGTTACTCACTAAACGGTTTTAGTGGGTGTTATTTACAAAATGTACTTATAGATATGTGGAATGAATTTTGTAGAGATGTAATGGGTCCTAATAAAACCATAAAAGTGCAATAAATATAATTTTTATTTTAAATTATATCATAACATATATGATAAGATATATGCTTCCGTATGGTTTTGTTAAGTGTTATTAAAATATTTTAAGAAGACAAATGTATCATGTTATACAAAATAAAATACCCACTATATCAATATTTCAGGTTAGATTCATATACTCATGAAGTGAAATGAAAATTAACCACTACAAATATGACTCACATATATCCATTTTAGATGTTTCTCATGGTGTATTATTCATTGTGAAAGAAATTATGGTTAGCATGAATATTGTAACAACCCGAGATTTTATAAGATATATTATTTTTAATTTATTTCATATCATATTTTTTATGCTACACCAAGATTATCTTGCGCTATACACAACACTATATTAGCTTGCAGTACACGCAACACTAATCTTGGATCGTGTTACACACAATTTCATGTTTTTTTATAGTAGTTATTCTACGCAACATTGAGTATATATATATATATATATGTATTCAAGGTATAAATTAAATATGGTTGGATTTTGTTATACGCAACAACAAAGGTGTCTTGCACTACACGCAACCCTGACTTGGCTTGCATTACACACAATCGCAACCTTCCTCAATAGCCAGTGTTGTACGCAATACTGGGTTTCACTAAACAAAGATATATGGTTATAATATTATTATAAACTAGCCTTTATGAATAGTAGTGAATACATTTTGAATTTTATGACATTATAATTCATCTTACACATTTTATAGAACATGGTATGAGAACAAAATAAATGTTTCGGGTAAAATAAGTATTTTTCAAAAAATAATGTTTTTCCGCCTTTTGATGTCGCACCGATTTTAAATATAATTTATTACAAGTTAATAAGTTATGTTTTACAAAATAAACTTCTTCTTTTGATTCAGGATATAAAAATTTACATTGGATAAAGTTTTGATATTTTTCTAATAACATTCATATTTTAATGAATAGTAGAAACACACTATATTTTAATTAAAAACAACATTATTCGTCAGAATAATTTATATTGTTATATTATAATATTTAATTGTTTAAAGTATAAATATAATATATTTTAACCATTTAATATAATGTATGTCATTATCATTTATTTTACATTGAATTCATAGGTAAAATCATTTCAATCTTTTAAAATGTTTTAACTTTTGAAACTCATTTTCTTAACAACGAGATTATTTTTAAATTAATTTCTGAAAATTTTTTTTATTGAATTTAGAACACTTGATTCCATATATTTAATCAGTGGCTCTAAATTATGTTAATAGGCTACTTTTTATTTTTCGGCATTATGAATTGTAACTATAGTAAATTTATTTACCACAGTAAAAGGTAAATCAGGTAATTAAGGGTAAATATATTATTATACAATTACACTAATACTTTTATTAATATAATATTATGCTTATATTTCATCCTAAGGAATATTTGGGTCTAATTGGAATCCATTGGAACCCACTTGGATGTGATTAAGAACTTTAGTTTATTTTATTTAAAGGAAAGTGAAATATGTCTCACTCAACTTTAAGAATTAATGTATTTTTAATATAAGTTTATTCAGAATATAAATTCGGTTATAAATACTCATTTGAAAGATAAAATGTTTTTATTTATCATGGTAATTTATTTATATTTTTTTAAGCGATATTTATTTACCTTAATAGCTTATACATTAATGATGCATAAATTATTTATTTAGTGAAAAATAAGTAATACAGTGTTTATTGAAATAATAATACCCATAAAAAAGCTCACAAACCTGACCAAAACTTATTGGTAGTGTATATATACACCATAATATTCCCATGACTTAATATATGACCGTTTGGAGTCTTATAAAAGTGATTATGACACTTATATTATTTTATTTCAAATGATGTTAAAGTTGTCACCTTCATAATTTAATAAATATAACTTTTTAAATGTTGGGTGTTTTAGAATATAAATCTAACTAAAAGTATTCTTATGAAATTTATAATATTTATCTTCATCCTAGTATTTTAGTTTTATTTTTTATAAAACAAATACTTATATTTAATGATTATACAAAAAAGTTGTAGAAATTCTTTTATTAAAATAAGTATCAAATAAATTGTTTTAAAAATAGAAAATTAATTATTAAATGAACTATTTAATGTGATACACTAATTTTCTAGATTAATATTACATGTTAGTAACCTATTAAATATTTTAGTTCGAATATATACTCTTTTTGGATATTAATTAAATTCAAATAAAATAATAGTTTCAAAATTGACACTATTGTTATTTTATAAAAATAACATATTATTAAATTGTTTAAATATCACAAAAATATTTAAAAATTATAAATTGAAATTTATATAGTCTAAAATGTCATAAAGTATCCAATTATGGAAAATTAACAACACATAAGAGATTATTTATAACCATTTAAAATTTATAAATTTAGTACCACAAAAAAATTAAATAGATTAAATAAAGATACATCAAAATGATAAGGTTTGAAATAAGCTCAAAACATGTCTAAATTTGATTGGATGATGATATTACAACCCTATCTCATATAAGATTCTACTTTATTCATTTTTGGAGGTTTTTATTTGGGGTTTTAATTTATATTAAACTAATATTTTTGAGAATTCCAAAGGTGCCATTCTCCTCCCTTATAAAAGGGAACCTCCTCCCTCTCATCTTCACACAACTTTGAGCCTTAAAGCTCGACAAAACCATGACCATTTCCATTCTCAACTTTCCTAGAAATATTCTAGAGGTCGTGGTCTTCTTAAAAGACCAATTTTAGTGCTCTAAGAGGAGTTTTCAAAGAGGCGTGTTGAAGAAGAGGTAATATCCGTTACCGATTCTTTCAAATTTATTTCTTCTTATACTTCCTATTTTTTAGTTGTTCCATTATGAAGTAATAATATAAGTATCACTAATATACTTATATTTTATTATAAATATGAAACAACCCTATTACACCTTCTATCCATCCTACGGAAAATGAAATCACTGCGCGTGTGTACGTACGGAATACCGTCTCCACGTCGGGGTGTAATCTGTTTTCCACAACCACCTTACTTGGATGGGTATAATGGTGTAAAGAATAACTATATGTGATTATTTTAAAGTGATATTTATTATTAAATAGTATACATACACTTAAATACAATTCCACGATCATGGGAACGATATCATCACTTGTGCGTACGTACGGACTACCGTCTCTACGAACGAGATAAGATTAATTCTTCATGTTAACCATTCATGAATGATTATAAAGTATATATAATAAATAATAATGACATATATGACAAAAACATTCTACTATATTTATGTATATATATATGTATTTCATCTACTTAATTCCATTTAATTCAATAAAGAAATGAAAAACAGCATTCATGCGTACGTACGGCCTACCGTCTCTATGAACAGTGTATTTCATTCCATTTATCGATATATTATATATAATTATATTCTGAATATATATTATATATAAATCATGTTTTATATTCTAGAATTAATTAATCATGATCAAATTAATCATATTAATAATTACAAGTCAAAACACAGATGATAAATGAAACGATTTTACCCAAAACACTGCTTTAACATGGAATTGACAAATGAACGGATAATCTAAAGTCGTAAGTGAATAATATATGATATCATAAATATTATAATGGTACTTTTACAAGTTAATAATATTTTTAAACCCACTATATAGGAGTCTTGGACACATACAGAATAAATTGGACATAAGGTAAGGAATAATTATTCCAATCTCATTCTTATCCAAGATTGCTTCTTTGTAAGTATTTACTGGGGTTATATTTATCATCCATGTCCCTGTTTTCTAAAAATTGTTTCATGTATGTTTAAAGACCTTTTTACCCATTTTTTACTTTTAATACATGGTATGTAAGGAATATTTATTTTGTTTACGTTACAAGGTACTTTTTTTACTTTTCCGGAAAAAGTACGAGAAGAATGTTTTTTTAATTTACGGCATGAATGGATTTTTACGGTTTCATAACGTCTTATTTCAAAGAATATTCCTCTAAAATATTTCATTAATATTTTAAACAAAATCCTTTTCTTTTAAATTTCATGGAATTTTGTCCAATGAAAATGATTTTTAAGAAGAAAGGATATTTTCCTCAAGAATTATTTTCAAGTGTTTTATCAAAACCATTTTCCATCTAAGATCACATTATTTCATATGTGTAAGTTTCAAGTATAATGTCTCTATTAATTTTATGGTTTCACTTGTCTTATGATGAAATGATATCCATTTGTTTTATATGGATTATGTTATGATGGAATGATGTTTATGAAAAACATTTTTAATCTTTGGGTTATGATGCATGATTTATGTTTATGTCGTGGCACAAGTAAGAATGATTTCATTATGAGATGGGTGGGAAATATATCTCCATCCAATGCAATGGGTAAAGATTTATATCTTATTAGATGGACATGGCTGGAATGGTTTGTTAATCTGGTTCAGTGATGCAGGACTGGAACAAGGAGTGAACTCTATTCAGAAAGGTACTTGGTCCAATAAGATGGTCTTGGTAGCAATGCCATGGATACTATGGAAATCATAACATGTGCTTATTGGATGCCACAATTACATGCTTTATTCCCATGATATTTTATCATGATTTATGATCCATTATGAACTATGCCTTACATACTTATATGTTTTATGTCATTGCTCTTGATTTTGACGTTTAAATATTATGTTCATGTTTTGAAGTCCAAATGTATATGGTTTGTTTTATTTTCTCCATGCTTACCCTTAATGAGCATTTGAGATCACCCTTTATATGTTTTATTTTCCCCAGGACATAAAGAAAGGTTTAAGGTAAGAAAAAAAAGGAAGATCTTTATAGGACATGTTCAAGATCTTTCACCAATATTAGAGGATTATATTCTGAGTTTCCAAAGACACTAAACTATTACAGTCCTTTGGTGTCTGTTTTTTATGTATTAAATATTCCACAAAAGTAATGTAATATCTATGTACGTCAATCTTTGGGTCTCTACAGTTGGTATCAGAGGAAATGTTTAGTTAAACTTTAGAAAGTAGGATGCGAAAAGTTTAGTGAGATCCCTAGAGATATTTCTAAGGTATGTCTAGGGATGTCCCTAAGGTTAAGTATAAGTATAGGTTATAGTCCTAGAATTACATAAATCATATTATAATTAAACATAAGATGTTAGATATTGAAGGTACTCCCTCTTTATTATGTTGTTTTCCTAGCATGATTTTTTCCTCTCACACTATTCTTTTTAGGTTTTAGATAATGGTTGGAAACAGGAAGATTCACAATAATGGAGGATATGATGGACAATGGAATGATATTCTTAATGAGAT
This sequence comes from Viscum album, assembly GCA_963277665.1. NCBI lineage: Eukaryota > Viridiplantae > Streptophyta > Magnoliopsida > Santalales > Viscaceae > Viscum > Viscum album. The sequence continues at coordinate 1,143,445,582 of OY728134.1, read as the reverse complement.
ACCAAATGAAATGGAATTTGGAAGGTGAAACCTCATTATTATGCCTAATCAGTAATATCATAATATGATCAATAATCTCAACTTTGGTATGATTCCTGACTCAGATAATAAGAGAATGATGTAGTTTCATGATGATCATAGAGGAAAGAAAGTTCAATTTCCCTCATGTAAGTCATGTGGGAAGAGGCATCAAGGGAAATGTTTCAAAGGAAATGGAAGATGCTTTGGGTGTGGAAAAGAAGAACCCGAAGCCAGTAATTCCGAAGGAAAAGGTTCAGTTAACGCCATGGACAAGGATAATGGTATTTCTAAGACATCAACAATGGTTATATGATTGAAATTTGGAATGTACAGGCATTATTCAAACCAATTCCCTAAGGGAAAATCTCATGAAGAGAACCAGAATGGTCGTATGGGTAGTATTTATATTGATGATGATGAAGATACTACAAATGGTATATGAGATGAAAGAAGTGTTGAGGAATACAATTATGAAGCTCGGTCAATGGTTTAAGAAGGTAGTGGAATGATTTATGTTTATCAAGAGTTATGTTGTATAGGTAATGGTACTATGGAATAAAGACACATCTAAGGATTTTTAAACTATTATTTTTCCTGTGTATTTGATAGTATATGTTGAATGGTATGAGTAACCATGAATGGTTATTAGAATATTTCTGGAAAGTAGATAATATGCGCATAATGAAGTAATAAAGAGAAAATAATATGTATGATAGTATTCATGATCTCATGACTGATATAAGGACAACGTGATATCATTGTTTGAGTATATCGAAATTTTGGGATTTCGGTATGTGGAAAGAGTTGAATTTTGACTGCATTCATGTTTTCACTATGGTTCAATGGGTATTCATTTTTTAATAGAATACATGATTAATGAATTCACATGTTTGGAATGTGATCAACAAGATAAATCTTATGATATATATGGGATAAATGATGGTTTGTGTGTTCTTGTTATGTGACCTTTCTAGTAATCATTTTCTTTATACTATGAGATTTTACATTTGTATTTTGGATAAGTCTAAATATTAGAATGAATTGTGTTGGAAATCAGATAGTATTGTTTAAGGCTAGAACTTTTTTTCGATATTATTTCTGTAATAATAGTGTAGAAAAAGGACAATATGTAGGACGGGCAACAACCCGTCGCGTCGAACAAGGTTTCAGGAATCCAACCCACAACCGAAGTGAAACAGGCCTTTATCGCCTATCACTGGCCTATAGGAAGTCTTTGGTTAGTAGAAACTAGTTTTATTTTATTAATCAGGATGATTGATGAAGTCTATGTCCATTTTTGAGCCATATACGATTAATCTCACCATCGATGGACTTATGTATATAACTTTTGCAAACCATATTTTTGAGACAGATGGAATGACGTATCATTCTTTCTCATGATCTACTAACACTTTACAGAAGATATATTCAACTTCATTTCATCAAGAGATGAAGTGGAAATTATCCAAGGAACGACCAACAGTGGGATTGTACCAAAATCATGAAAGTATTTCTTCTAATTCCAATTTCTTCAACTTTAGGGAAATGATATTGAAAACCAAAAATGTTGTCCTAGTGCCCTTATACCTGATTAATTAGATGGTACCTTAAATCATCACAAATTTATGGCTTTGTGATTGATGGATTTTTCATAGCCATGTTCTCCACCACTCTTCATCACAACTTAATGGTTATATTTCACTTCCATATCCATATTTACACCTATGTTGTCCTATGTGGAAACCCAGTGCTGAGTTAATTTGGGTGACCGTTATGATTCTAACTTTCCCTTTTAAAATTATGTTTTAGTATTCCTTTTTACGATGTGGGTTTCTATGAAAGAAACTTTCTAGTACTAAACCATTTATAACCCCGATGAATTTCGAGGGAGAAATTCATTTTAAGGGGGGTAAAATGTAACAACCTGAGATTTTATAAGATATATTCTTTTTAATTTATTTCATTTCTTCTGTTGTACACTACACCAAGATTATCTTTCGCTATACGAAACACCGTATTAGCTTACAGTATACGCAACACTAATCTTGGATTGTGTTACACACAATTTGAAGTTTGTTTGATAGTAGTTATTCTACGCAACATTGATTGTATATATATATATATTGAATTTATAAATGAAATATGGTTGTATTTTGTTATACGCAAAAACAAAAGAGTCTTGTACTACACGCATCTCTGACTTTGCTAGCATTACAAGAAATCGCAACCTTCCTCGATAGCGTGTGTTGTACGCAATACTGAGTTTCACTAAATAAAGATATATGGTTATAATATTATTATAAAGTAGCCATTATGAATAGTAGTAAATACATTTTGAATTTTATGACATTATAATTCATCTTACACATTTTATAGAACATGGTGTGAGAACAAAATTATTTTTTCGGGTAACATATTATTTTTCGAAAAATGCAGTTTTGCCGCCTTTTGATGGCCCAACAATTTTAAATATAATTTTTGACAATTTTATAAGTTAAATTTTACAAAATAAACTTCTTATTTTGAATTATGATATAATAATTTAAGTTGGACAAAGATATGATATTCTTTTGATAACTTTCATATTTTAATGAATAGTAAAAACATGATATATTTATATTAAAAACATCTTTTTTCAACGTAATAATTCATATTGTTAAATTATAATATTGAATGATTTTAAAGTATAAATAGAATATATTTTTACTATTTAATATAATTTACATCATTAGATTTGATTTTACATTGAATTCATTGGTAAAATCATTTTCAATCTTTTGCAATGATTTAACTTTTAAAACTCATTTTATTAACAGCGGGATTAATTTTAAATTAATTTCTGTAACTTTTTTTTGAATTTAGAAAAATAGATTCCATATTTGGAATCAGTGAGTCCAAATGATGTTAATAGGCTACTTTTTATTTTTGTGAATTATGGATAGTAAATATGGTAAATTTTATTTACCATAGTAAAAGGTAAATCGGGTAATTAAGGGTAAATATAATATTATAAAATTACACAAATATTTGTCTTAATATAATTGGATGCTTATATTTCGTCATAAGGAATATTTGGGTTGAATTGGAATCCATTGGAACCCACTTGGAGGTGATTAAGACCTTTAGTTTATTTTATTTAAAGGAAAATGAAATTTGTCTCACTCAAATTTAATAATTAAAGTATTTTTAATATAATTTTATACAGAATATAAATTCGGCTATAAATACTCATTTGAAATATAAATTTTTTTTATTTATCATGGTAATTTATATATAATTTTTAAGAGATATTTATTTTCTTTAATAGCTTATACATTAATGTTGCAGAAATTATTTATTTAGTGAAAAATAAGTAATATAGTTTTTATTGAAATACTAATACCCATTAAAAGGCTTACAAACCTCACCAAAACTTTTTGGTATTGTATATATACACCATAATCATCCAATGACCGAATATATGACCGTTTGGAGTCCTATAAGAGTTAATATTACACTTATATTATTTTATTTTAACTGATGTCAATGTTTTCACCTTAATAATTTAATAGATATAACAATTTAAAAAATTGTTGTTTTAGAATATAAATCGGACTAAAAGTATTCTTTTGAAATCTATAAGATTTATCTTCATCCAATTATTTTCTTTTTAATTTTTATACAACAAATAAGTATATTTAATGATTATTCCAAAATGTGGTAGAAATTATTTTATTAAGATAAGTATCAAATAAATGGTTTTACAAATAGTAAAATAATTATTATATAAACTATTTAATGTTCAACACTAATTTTACAGAATAACATGACATTTTAAAAACCTATTAAATATTTTATTTCGAATATATCTTATGTGTGGATTTTATTTAAATTTAAATAAATTAATAGTGTCAAAATTGACACTATTGTTATTTTAGAAAAATAACATATTATTAAATTGTTTCAAAATCACAAAAATATTTAAAATTTATAAATTGAAATTTATATAGTCTAAAATGTCATAATGTATCCAATTATGGAAAATTAACAACACAAAAGAGAATATTTATAACCATTTATTATTTATTATTTTATTACCACAAATAAAATTCAATAGATTAAATAAGGATAAATCATAATGATAAGGTTTAAAATAAGCTCTAAACATGTCTAAATTTTATTGGTTGATGCGATTACAACCCTATCTCATATAATCTTATAATCGAGTTTTTTTGTGGTTTTTATGTGGGGTTTGAATTTATATTAAACTAATATTTTTGAGGATTCTAAAGGTGCCTCTCTCCTCCCTTATAAAAGTGAACCTCCGCCCTCTCATCTTTAAACAACTTTGAGCCTTCAATATAGTAAAAACCCAACCCATTTTCCTTATCAACTTCCCTATAAATATTCTAGAGGTCCTGGTCTTCTTCAGAGACCAATTTTAGTGCCCTAAGAGGAGGTTTCAAAGAGGCGTGTCGAAGAAGAGGTAATATCTATTACAGATTATTTCATGTTTATTTCTTCATATACTTCCTATTTTTTAGTTGATTCATTATCAATTAATAACATTAGTATCACTCATATACTAATATGTAATCATAAATATGAAACAACCATATTCCACCTTCTATCCATCCAACAAGAAAATGAAATCATCATGCTTGCGTACGTAGGGAATTCCGTCTCCACGCCATGGTGTAATATGTTTTCCACCACCACCTTAATTGAATGGGTATAAGGGTGTAAAGAATAACTATATGTGATTATTTTAATGTGATATTGATTCTGAAATAGTATACATACACTTAAATACAATTCCACGATCATGGGAATGATATCATCGCTCGTGCGTACGTACGGACTATCGTATCTACGAACGCGATGTGATTCATTATTCATGTTAACCATTAATGAATGATTATAAAGTATATATAATGAATAATAATGAAATATATGACATAATAATGATACTGTATTTATGTATATATATATGTATTTCATCTACTTAATTCCATTTAATTCAATAAGGAAACGAAAAACAATGTTCATGTGTACGTACGACCTACCGTCTCCATGAACGGTATATTTCTTTCCTTTTATCAATATATTATATATAAGTATATTCTGAATAGTTATTATATATAAATCATGTTTTATATTCTGTAATTAATTAATCATGATATATGTAATCATATTAATAATTACAAGTCAAAACACAGATGATAAATGAAACTATTTTACCCAAAACGCTGATTTAACATGGAATTGACAAATGAACAGATAATATAAAGTCATAAGTGAATCATATATGATATCATAAATATTAATATGGTTCTATTAAAAGTTAATAATATGTTTAAAACTACTATACATGAGTCTCGGACACATACGGAAGAAATTGGACATAAGGTAAGGGATAATTATTCCAATCTCATTCTTATCCGAGATTTCTTATTCGTAAGTATTTACTGGGGTCATATTTATCAACCATGTCCTTGTTTTCTAAAAATGGTTTCATGAATGTTTGAATTCATTTTACCCATTTTTACTTTTAATACACGGTATGTAAGGAATCTTTCTTTTATTTACGTTACAAGGTACTTTTTTTGACTTTTCCAGAAAATGTACGAGAAGAATTTTTTTTAAATTATACGGCATGATCAGATTTTTACAGTTTCATAATGCCTTATTTACATGAAGATTCGTCTAAAATATTTCATGAATATTTTTAACAAAATCATTTTGTTTTAAAATTTCATGGCATTTTGTCAAAAGAAAATGATTTTTATGAAGAAATGATATTTTCCTCAAGAATTATTTTCAAGTGTTTTATCAAAACCATTTTCCATCTAAGATGACATTATTTCATATGTGTATGTTTCAAGTATAATGTCTCTATTATTTAAATGTTTTAACTTTTCTTATGATGAAATGATATCCATTTGTTTTATATGGATTATGTTATGATGGAATGATGTTTATGAAACCCATTTTATTTTTATTTGGGTTATGATGAATGATTTATGTTTATGTTGTGGCACAAGTAATAATGATTTCATTATTAGTTGGGTGGGACCTATATCTCCCTCCAATGCATTGGGTAAAGATTTATATCTCATGTGATATACCTGGCTAGATCGGTATGTTAATCCAGTTCAGTGATGCAGGACTGAAATGAGGAGTGAACATAATTCAAAAAGGGACTTTGTCAACTAAGATGGTCTTGGTAGAAATGCCTTGGCTACTATGGAAATCATAATAGGTGATTATTGGTTGCCACAATTACATGAATTATTCCCATGCTATTTTATCATGATTGATGATCCATTATGATCTATACCTTACGTACTGCCATGTTTTATGTCATTGCTCAAGATTTTGATGTTTAAATATTATGTTTATGTTTCAAAGTTCAAATGTATATAGTTTGTTTTATTTTCACCATGATTACCCTTACTGAGAATTTGAGAACTCCCTTTATATGTTTTCTTTTCCCCAGGACATAAATAAATGGTATAGGTGCGAAAAAAACGAAGATCATTATGGGAGATGTTGAAGATATTTCACCAAGATTAGAATATTATATTCCGAGTTTCCAAAGATAGTAACCTATTAAAGTCCTTTGGTGTCTGTTTTTGTTATGTATTAGATATTCCACAAAGTAATGTAATGTCTATGTACATCATGCTTTGGGTCTCTACAAATATGATTCTTGTAACGGGATATGAGATATGATCATGAGGCATAAATATGGTTTTGTTCTTGACATCCCACAATGTATACCATTTAATGTTTATTACACTATGTATTTGGTTATTAAGGGCGGATGTTTCATATTTGGATTACTCAATAACCAAGGTTTGTGAGAATCATCTCTTGAGGACCTTCATACTTTGATTAATTTCTTACATAAGCGTTTATGCCTAGATAATTTGTGGTGGTTGGGTATATTGTTGATCATATCATCATTTAGATCATAATAAAAATGAGTATTTTCATATCATGTGTTGAGTATGCTATGTAAACCATCAATTCTGATCAATTTTGAATGTTTACAATCATACCTAGATATGATATGTGATGTGATTATCTACAGAGTGAGAAGCATGGGATGTAATCATCAATAAGGGTGAATGAAGTATAGTGTATGTGTTATCCTAGTGAGTTTTTTTGAACAAGGTGACATGAATTGGTTTCCCAATTCATGCCAAAAGAAATTTATTAAATCAAAGTTTTACAATGAAATCTCGAGGTGTAATGCATTTACACCATCAGAAAGAAAAATCAGTGATACAAATGATACATTAATGTGAGATCAAAATGTAAAGTAGCCAAACTGGGTTGCCTGCTCCAATGAGTTCCCAAGACCAACTACATTAGTGCGACTATCTTCCTAGATTAACCAGAACCAGAATACAATCATAAACTCAGGGTAATCATCACTGTGCAGAAAAACTACAGTCATCAATCTGCTTGGAGAAGAGAAAATGATATCTGCAAGCCATCAGAGAACAAAAAAAAGAATATAACAACCTACCAATAATTCCTGTAAGTCATATGGAAGAGGAAATGTAGAACTGAAGAAAAAAAGGAGAAAGATGCAAAAGAAATCCAGATTAACCAGGCAGGTTCTCCTCCAAAAACAGATTCAGTCCAAGTCTCCAGGAAATCTAGAATATAGTTCAAGATCATCAAACCCCAAAAGCATACAATCCAATAGTTTCAGAACATCCTCTAAAGGGATGAAAAAAATATAAGCAAGAGACTAGAACCTCGATTGTGGAAGCAGAGACATAAAAAAATAGCTGTAGCATGCATTCCCATATAATCCAGATTCGGCCAGAAGCAAGCTACCGCCCTCAAGAATATATGATTGACATAATCTATGAGAATCAAGAATATATGAGTAGGATATATGTGATTTACATAATCTATGTCCCATGGTCACTTTATGTCTTAGAAAAAGGGATTATATTAAAATAAAATCATGCATATGATGCAGCAAATGGACAGAAGGTATAAAAATACATGTGTTTAATGAAATCATGTCATATACCCTTATAGACTGAGTAGCTCTAAGGACTTTTTAAATGCGAATATTTACATAAATTTATGAATTGGGTAATTCAAATATATTCTAAATGTTAATATGTACCATGAGAACACACTTAGTGGTTGAATAAATGAGGATTACTTAGAGTGTTTCTCTAAAAATGTTTTTGAGTTTTTCCAAAAGGTGTTTTGGATGGGTATTCACAAGGTATTTCATATTTCATGATACAATGTGAAGTTGATGACAGATTCCCAAAAGTGTTTTTGAAATATATAAAATTAGTTTTAGATATGGTTTCATATGTTATTATATATGATACAATATATGGTGAAATGGAACTAAGTCTATGAGGTCTGTGAGGTCACACATAATGGCTTTAGTGAAAGTGGGAGATATTCCATAAAACCAAAAAATCAAAATGAGTGATATGTACATGATATATAATTGAATATGAGTGATTGGATGGAGTATCATATTCCAATGATGGTGGGTTTCATAAGGAACAGTATAGTGATACCACCCTCTATCGTAGTCAGTCATAGTGTATTACATATCCATATAATTATGTGATTAATAATATTTTATTATTTATGATACATTCTATGATTTAGTGGGGAATTGGAATGTTAATCATTAACATTCAAATTATCTACCATGAAAGGATATCATTTGAAGTTGATATACCCTAAATATTATGGTATCCATTCTAAAAGGGCATATCATAAAGAGGGGTTATATCATAAAACTTCCAAATGATTATTTATATATTAATATTTAAATAGTTATTCTATATAATATATCAATAATATGTGGATAATCAATTCAATTAAGAGATCACTGCATGGATAGAGGGTTACAAACCATTATAACCGTATGAAATTTACTCAAGCATTTTGTAGCGCGTGATTAAATAAATATATTTTTAAAAACCTATAAGAATATATTTGATCCTACTTACCCATGTATTCCCGTCTTTCTTATCACTTTACTACATATGGAAGTAACATCCTTTTGGCATAATAGTTGATTCATGTTTTCTTCGGGATATAGTATGGAGGAGGGATATTATTTGGATACATATTTTTTATCATCATCATGAACACTAAATGAAGATGGAGGGAAATTGTTTAATGGTGTAAGGTACACAAAATAGTTCTCTTCCTTCACAATTTTATTTGGATTTAATTTATTACTTTTCAATTCATTTTTGGGTTTGTTATTTACTTATGCTATTTAGTTTAAGTGTTAATATATCCTCAAAAACCCTCCAGTGGTATCCTATTTCCAGAGTGTGTTTTGATTCTTCAATTAATGTCTTAAAATGATGTTACAGCTGCTGTAGAAAAAGTAGAGTATCACAATATCATTACTATATAGATGATGTCATAAAGGCATACACATTTAATAATATATACTCTCATGGAATGTTGAATAAATATTACATGAATTAAAAGTATATAGACCAGTGTTATTCATAATTAACTATATGTGTCTTCCTATTATAGATTATGATCACTACACCACAATGATAAGACTACATAGGCACCACAGTTCATCTTTCAATGGTATCTATATCATAGGTAATTATAACCGCCACATCAAACACCATGAGATTAATCTCACCGGGGCTATCGTAGATTAATTATTCAAAAAGTTCTGTTGTGTTATGTTAATTATATGTAGCGTCTCACCTATTGAGTTATTGTTACACAAAACATTTTTTAATGGTATGGATCTATTTCATGTCAAAGTATTAATCCTATATAGGTTCATATATCATATTCCAGGACCACTAACATAAGATATTTCCTCAAACATAGGCATGGACAATAAAGGATTATTCTTATATAACCCTTGTTCATCAATTTATTCCTACATTGACCATCCCATGAAAGTCATATGGTGAGTCATAATAATTTATTTATAGCAGATGGAAGGTTGTTAAATATGACTTAGAATGGAATTTCACTTTATAAATTCAATAATGAATTGAATTAAATAATTTATAAAATTCCCATGAATTCTAGAATAAGGTATATTGGGGTCTTTATATATATATATATATATGAAAGTGTTAACAAATTAATGAATTATATTTTTTAAATTAATTAATTAATTAGTCTATATAATATTTTTATTGAATAAATATTCTATAAATATTATTTTTTAATATTAAAATACATTTTAAAATTATATGTCATTACTTACAATATAGATATATATAAGTGTTTTATAAGAAAAATATAAGGAATATATAAAGTGTTTATAAATTAATAAATTTGGAAAAAATATAAAATTTGTTTATATTTAAAATCATTAATTTTTCGTAATTACAGAATTTAATATTTTCAAATTAAATTCATTTTTTAATAAATAAATTAAACCATAAAAATGTATTTTTGATAGTTGAATTGATAAATGTTATAATTATATTGAACATGTGATATTTAGATTATATAGATTTTTTACATAATAATATTAAAATATAAAATATCTATATCTCATATAATATCATGTATTCAAAATAAATTTTCATATAATGTATAATATAAAATAATTCATATTTGAGAAATAAACATAAATTTTTTTATTTATTAAATTATGGAAAGTCCATAAATCATGTTTAATTTTGAAATATTAATAATTTATTTGTTTATAAAATCCTCATAAATATTTATCTCATATCTATATTTTTTAATATTTAATTTTTTATTTTATTCATTTTTTATTCCTAGATGTAATTTTTATATTTTTATTTTTTATTTTTTATTTCTCTTAAATGTGATGGTGCTTCTATTAATTTTCATACGTGAATCTAAGGAGTTACATCTTAGGTATGATAATGTATTTCAATTTCTTATTACTTTTTTTTGGATTGTATTATGTTATGATCTAGAATTGAATAGTTATTTTATGTTTATACATATTATGTGTAATAATTATTATGGAATTGTAATATATCTTGAGCAAAGTATCCCTAGGTAGAAGGAATTTGAATTAGATTCCTCACTAACCTGGAAAATTATTCCTTATTGGGGAACATGAGGGTTGAATATTTGTGGCTTGAGGATTACTTATGTGTGGATTATTGACCTCATATGATTCAAAACCATTATATTATATTGTTTCATTTTCTATGTTCATGGGATGCATTTGGATATATATATATATATAGTTGAATTTTAATTTGAGTTAGTAACACAATCCATGATTTGAATAAAGTGTTACACGTTAACATGGTTTGAATATATTGGATGGATGGGTGGAATGTGATACAAAACTAGATTACTAGAAACATGAATACATAAATGGAATAACGTGAGATAATATGGTGAGATTAAATCCCCTTAAAAAATAAAACGTGTTTGATTCCTTCTAAATAAAGGACAGGTTAAGTCTTAAATCATTCAATTGGGTAGGTTATGCAAAAGTAGGGTTTCTATAGATTACCTTGTGTAAGGAATGGTTGTAATTTCTATCCCTAAGAGTTAGGTAACCAAATCTCACTATGGGATTTGGGTTGCAAAAATATAGGGAACTGTGATAGTTATGAGAGAAATAGAATGGTGTTGAGTTTATTCTTATGATGGATTGGACAAAGTGTTGTCCTATTAACCATCCAAGAGTTACATATGATATTATTGGAAAAATGAAATATCTAAATAACTAAGTAGTTAGAGTAATTCTAAATCAGACTCATTACCTAATGAAATAAGTATCTTATCCCTCTAATGGACATGATTAATTAAAAATGGGTCTTCATTTTACTGGGAGAACATTTATTAAAATTCCATATTAAATTCTTGTAAAGCATAATACTATTATTATAAAATATTATTTTTATTATTTTTATAATGATCATAATCAAACAAAAAATTTAGATTAATATTTTAAAAGGATTATATTAATGATAGAAAAAACTGAGAAAGGTAAATTTATAATATTAATTAATTATGATAAATTTAATGTGTTAGAGAATCAACTTCCTGAGTAACTCAATATTACATTAGTTCAATATATGAATCTTCATGCATAAAATAATTATAATGTGATTTAGTTAAAAATTTAAATTATTTTCATGGATATGAAAATTATTATCTTTTCATCAATTTAATTTTTACGATAATGTGAATTAATTAAAGAAATGTATACCCAATATTATTAATGTTTTGAGGAGAGATGAACTGGGAATATGGTGTCTAGTTTCTGGTGGTGTATTAACAATAAAAGTGGGTAAAAGATCAAAATAGAAGAATAAAAAGTTGTTGTAAAATAAAAAAATTATTCTTATAGTATTTTATAAATATCATTAAAAACTAAAATTTTACAGAATAAGTAGTAATGTTTCCATATGATGGAATTTTCTGTGATACCTGTAGGGGTTTATGAACCTTCTAGGAATTTACATGGTAGGTACCATTTTTATAGGAAATAATAATTAGATTTTAAAGTGTATATGATACCAAGTGTTTCCATCAAAAATTTATTAAGCATGCATGAGTTTAAAATCATGGTAACAATTAATATATATAGTATTTTGTATTCAAATAATGAATCAAAGTTTTCTTAAATCGTGAAATTTAATGAAAATAATCATAGGAAGATCATATGGATCTTCATAATGTATTTGTATCTTGATATTAGTTTTCTTATTTGATAAAATAAGTAATTTATTAACATTAATTTGATATAAACAATATGAGATGATGTATTCATGTATATATTGTTTAATATTTGTTAAATTATATAAAGGGTTTTCAGAAAAAGATAACAATAAAAATTCATTATCTAGAATAATTATTTTTATCCAAAAGTTTGTTAAAATATGTGGGATTTGGTCCCACTGCCTTTAGGGGAATATTTTAAAGAAGAATATTCTTTTCAAGAAAATGATCCAAACAAATAGAGTACCAAATATGATATAGAGATAATAATTTGTTTGTTGAATATCCCTACTAATATAAGTAAGTGTTATTTCCTATAAAAGTATTTTTTAAAATATTATAATGGTATTAAAAAGTGAATATATTTCTTAAGATGATAATTGTGGTATGTTAAAACGTATATAATTCCAAAGTTAACCAATAAAGTATTATTCCTCAGAAAATGGAAAGTAAATTCCACTGTATATCCTGTAGGATTTTTGGATATTTCACTAATAGATTAATGTAAATACTTAAATTATTTACCAAAATCTCTCATGGAAAATTCTAATGGTTTATGTCCTAGTAATGATGATGATATAGTATGAAAGAGTTCTATGTAGAAATTAAAAATTATTTTCATCATAGCCTTTGATGTTTTGAAGCTATGATGTTTGAATATATTCAAGGAGTTGAACACTAGGATTATAATTCATGAAACTCACCATTATTTAATTTTTTTCTTCATATATGTTTCACACTAAAGCGTTTAGTGGGAGGGTTTAATCTTGTGGTCACATAGAGATATGATAGTAAATACATAAATATTTATTGAGGGTAAAAAAATAAAATTATAGAACAAAATGATTGATCTGACAGTTTATCATATATGATATTTTAGATGTGTATTTATGTATGGCTTTATAATAATTCTTAAATATTTTAAGGATATAAAATTTATCGGTTTGTATAAAATAAAATTTACACTTTATCATTCACCCATCAGGGCCACATATATGTATATATTGATATATATTTTTAAATTTTTAGTGATAATCAACCTCTCAAGGATTGAATCTGAGTTATCCCTAACCACTATTGTTTCATGGATTATTATATGTTATAATGAAATTTAATTTTTATCATGAGTATTTTTATTTATCGGGATATATAATATGCTCACAAGGCACAAAAAACGTTTTTTACATTGGATATCACACTATGTATATACTAAAATGATTTTCATACACTATGTATTTGATATAATAGGGTTATAGTCCCTAATACATTAGTTTGGTGAGGTACCTCATAAGTGAACTTTAATAATTTTATACCTTTCCTACACGTGCCTTGAGGATTAGGTAATCATGGGATGGTTGGTGATGTTGTCGACCAAGTCATTGGGTATAGCTTATACAAAATGGAATTTTCCCTCTTATGCGATAAGTATGAAATTAGGTTCCCCAATCAAGATAGACGAAGGAATTGTAAGTTCATACCTAGGTAGTTTATATGATATGATTTTATATTGTTTGAGGGGTATGTGATGATCTCATCCATAAATTTGAATAAAATGTGATGTATTCATTGACTCAGTCATTCTATACATAAAGAATCATGAACGCATGAGTTGGATATATTTTATTAATATACACAATGTCTTATAGTTACCTGATGAATTTGACTATTGTATCATATGAAAATGAAATATTGTATATGATGTAGCTTGTGAACCAACGTATAGAGACACACATGATCAATTAAAATCACTCCAAATCCATTTATAGATTGAGTGGAACTGATGCTTTTCTATAAGTATCTCTTTAATTATATTTTTCCATTTAGTAGTTCATATTGTTTTGGAAACACTATAAAGGATCATGGTGTTAAACTTTTTGGTTGAATGAATGGGGATTGTGTTTTAAATAGTGAAATACTATAAAGGTGCTTTAGAGTTCATCCAAATAGAATTTTGGATATGTACTCCGAAGGTATTCATTATAATATGATACATAATTAAGCTAATAATAAATATTCCAAGGTATTTTTTGAAGATATCCATAAATGTTTTTTATATGATTCCACATGTTATTGAATAAAATAATATAAACATTAATGTGCTAAAAATTCTATCAGGCTTTGGTGCAATAAGAATATTGAAGGAGATACACACTAAAACATTTTTTTTACGCTTGGATCTTTTTATAATATTTGATTATATGTGGGATATCATATTGTACAATATCTATTATAAAATGGAATATCCAAAAGTGTGGTAATATAATGATACTACCATATAAACATTAAACTATTAATACTTTGATCATTCTTCCATATAATCCATAAATAAATCATGGGGAATCAATGAACATAAGTGTTAAGTGAAAGGATGTAGAGTCAAAAATCATTGTAACCAAATGGAAATAACTCTCTCTTTATGTAATTAATGAGTAATTTCATGGTAACTTGAGGAAGATCCACACGAGCCCATGTAAGGAATCATGCACCATAAATATTTTTTTGGATCTTTTCTAATCTTCATGTCGATCCACTCTTCCCATGAGAACTTTTATTTTTTATCTCTTTACTATTTGAGGCAGTGGCATTCCATAAAATTATAGGAGGATACCACCTATATGATTAGCGATTCAGGTCATCTGATAGATCACAATGGAGGAGGTATGTCATTTGGATACCTCTTTGTGATCTTCATAAAGAAAATTGAATGGAGATGGAGAATTAGTGTTTAATGGTGTAAGGTATAGAAAGTAATTTTATTCATTTATAGCTTTACAAGGTTTTGGGTTTCTTTCATAGTTTTTCTAGTATGGGTTTTTTATTTCCATACATTTATTAGCTTAAATTTTTAATTATATAATTAAAAACATCATTAAAAATATAAAATTGTTTCATAAGATGAAATCTATGAGAGTTTGATTAGTCGAAGGATACTAGAAAACCTACTATGTTTTTGAGTTGTATTTGTTGTCGATAAAGGAGATGTCATTCCTGATGTAATTATAAGAGGTGGTTTTATAGCTTGGAAGGAATATGGATGCTTCCAATATTTATTGAGAAGATTCATGGAGTTCCTAGGAATAGTACCATGAATGTGAAGATTTATTAAAGAAGATTTTAGGAGTCTAAGGGTTACCTTGTGACATAAAAGTTATGTGAGTTTCTTCTTTTATATATATGGAAAAGAATGATAATGTTGGTAGGAGTAAATGCAAAAAATCTATTGTAGCAATTCTCATAAGCTAAAGAAGGTTCTTCTATTATATTAAATGATCTTTATTCCCATAGAAATGATAGTTTGAGGATGTTCCTTGGAATTTCATATGAAAAATAGGATAAAGGCGATTTTGTGTAGGATGAACAAGTTCCATAGAGTGAGGTAAATGTTGGATTCTGTATCTCTATGAACGATATGTGAATAAAATTTGTGGTTTTCTATCATTATATATACAAGGTGAAACATTATATGGATATGAACAAGTAAAATGTTGAATGAACTTTAAATTAAGAAACCATCCAATGAATGGTATGGATCATGGTTTTTTAAATAGTTAAATAAGGATTTATTTTGATGATTTAAGTGTAATTATTGTTTAACTTCTCATTATAATTAATATAGGTTTTGATTATGTAGGTTTTGTCTATAAAACTTTTAGAACATTTATCGTATCTAAGTGGTAAAATAAGAGGAATGGTTTATCCCTAGAATTGAGATCTAGCTAAATAGAAACTAATACATTAAAGGAGATGAATAAATATTTTGGGGTGATGTTTTAAAATTGTTTAAAGTGGTTGAGAAGGCCACAATATGATTTGAAGACGTGATGATCTTGATAGAGAAATGTCTTTAATAAACATGTTGGACACTAAATTTTAGTAAATGGCTAAAAACATTGGTTTCATTGGGAAGAAATGTAAGTTCCATTTTATCACCAACATAAGTATCATTTAACACTCTATATGATTTATTTGTTGTCCTTGTATGTGTGTTTCTTCAAACGATATGTGTGAGTGGGAAGCTGAATATGATTCATTATTGTCAATATATGGGTGATTCTACACTACGTATCTGTTACTAGGGATTAGTATACATGTCATTACACATCTGCACATGAATAATTGAGTTCACTATAAGTTTGATTCTAAGTTGTGTACATGTGAATAAAAACATCATAGGTGTCATATGGTCTTCGTATATGGCATATGAGAGCAACCTATGTATCATTACAAATATAGTATAATTTCTAGGTTTTTACAATATGAAATGTGTTTTTGAAATTTATTTATAAATAAATATTAATATAATATGATGTTGTTATAATATTACTCATCAATAAAACATAATTCTCATTCATAAGGATCACCACTCGATAGATTTTAGAGGAATCAAGCCATATAAGAATCATGATATGGCGATGAGGTTCCACGTTACAGCTACATGAAGCCATGCTTTCATGGAAAATTCAAATGAATTAGAAAGTTTAGATTTTTTCGATTATTAGAATTGAAAAAAAGATCATTATATTTCCAAATATATTCATGAATGATATATCCAATTCATTGGATGGATATATAGAAAAATTTATAATGTATTGAAGAAAAAATATACAGAGTGTTTAATAGAGATATTTCAATAACATGAATATCAAGTAAACTGAAAATTCAAAGGTCAATATAAATAAGGTGTTGATAATATATATTATAATAAAAAATAATTAAAAATAATAAGAGAGAGTATACTCGACTTTGTGCATAATAAAATATTCTATTTGTCAAAATACGAGGAATAAGTGGAACCAATCTTACTCTAGATGTACTATATAACACATAAATTGAATAAAAAAGAGATGTTGAGTGTTATTCTTGTAAATTGAATATGTAGAAGAAGAAGAGTGGGAAACAAATTCATATTCTTCTAAATATTCAATGAATTATACAATATATGGAACGGAAAAAAGAAGAATAATAAGAAGAAAGGAAGAAAGCATTTAGCCTATACTACTACTAATTATAACTAAATTGAGTAATTTCAGAGAGTTAGACTATAGCCTTCATCTTCTATAGAAGTATAATAAAAGTTTTTTTATCAAAATCGAAAAAAACTATTTTAAGATGAGAAGTTATGAGATATAGTCTACATTAATATAATGTAGAAGTCCATGGAAACTTGAGGAAATAATTTGATTTATCTGGTTATGGAATAAAATCAATTATATTTTCTAGAAGTGATTACATAGTTACATTTCTAATGAAATTCATAAGTAGTGGGATGGATCCTTTATTTTTTGAGTTAGTGGAATAAAAAGATATTTAGTTCATTGTACTGGGTTATTACTAGGATGACACATTCAAGGTCATTACCTAATACGTGCTTCTATTGATAATAGAAAGGAATATTTGTATATGGGATAATAAAAACGACATTCCATTGATATAGTCATCCTTAGGGAGATGAATCTCATCAAAAAAATTAGTATTCTCCTATATTGTTTTCCCATTCTATATTTATATGAATACCAAACAAAGGATTGGTTTAGAATAAGATATAGTCAATCACTAAATAAGTGAATATGATGTCAAGGGATAATGTTTAAATTAGTATAAAAGTATACCAATATTGATTCACCCCCTTCACACCCTAAATGTTGTGCGATCTTAACAGTTTTAATTGTTATATCTAAATGAATTTTACCATGACGTAAAAGTAAATTCATTTACACTCAAGAAGAATCATAGAGGGATATAAAAGGTGGAAGACACCATGTGAACCTTGAGCAAGAATATATTAATTATCCCTCTAATAAAATCTATCTACTACTTCCTCATTACTATGAGAGGTATTATCATACCCTAAAGTAAAGGATTATCTCACTTGATCATTGATATGTTCAGGTTTGGTCTAAAATGTAAAATTGAGATTGGAGTTGGATGGCTACCTTTGAGATATCTTTATCAAGAACTATGGTTGAAGAAGGAGAAATGACCATTGATGGTTTAATGTACATATAAAATTATTTTCATTTTATTTTAAGTATACTTTTAGTTCCATGCAAGGTTGATCTTGGAGTGATGTTTATAAATTCATTTATTGAGTTTATTTAGTATTAATAAATCCTTATAAAAGATTCACAATGAATTACATCTCATTATTTATTTAGAAAATGAATAAATTAGAAGCATAAGAAGATTGAGATGAAATTATTATAATTATTTTAACCTAATGATCATTAAAAAGTAAAATTTTATTTTTTGAAATTTCATTTATTATTATAAAATGTTTGTTTTATATTTATTTTCCATTTTTTATGAATGAGAAATAAAAAATTTAGTGAGGTAATATATAATTTCAAATTATTCTAATGATATGAATGATATATCTTAAATATATTTTACTTAAAAAATTCATTTCACCAAAAATAAATAACATTAATTTATATATAAATTCAATGGACAATTATATATTGGTCAATTTTTTTAAATCTAACAATAATTATAAAATTCACACAGAAACACAAGGACACTAATAAATATAAATTTTTTTTGAAATTACTATTCATTTTATATAATCAATATTTGTCTTTAAAATATCATCTCATTTCATTTTTAATAGAATGCAAGGAATTTTTTTTATTTAGAGAAGCATGGAAAATAGTTCTGTAAAAACAATTGATTTCAATGGAGAAGGAACATAAAATGTATAAAGAGATTTAGTACATGGAAGAGGTTATTCTTTAATCCTCTATGGGAAGTATGATGTATCTTATGGTTTTTACAAGGCCTGATATTACTCATGTGATAGGTGTAGTTAGAATATATATATAAATCAAGGAAATGATCAATAGGAAGCTGTTATCTGGATCTTCTGGTATTCTAAATGTTTGATGGATCTTCCACCCTATTTTCGAAAAAATAATATATTAAAATGATCTGCAAATAATAAATTTATGGTAGATACGGGTGCATCGAAATTGTTTCATTTTTACTTTTGGAAGCATTATCATGAATTGGATGTCACTACTTCAACCTATAGTTACATTTTATACCATTAAAGATTAGTATGTTATAATTATGGAAGCATGGAAGTATTTTTTTAGTAAAAGGACATGTTAGAGTTAATTCAAAGGAGGAAAGAGATCAATACACTATTTAGTGAGACCCAAAGTTAGATTAAATTGGTCATTAATCTGGTGTTTCACTAATGGATAAAACACATTCAATTTAAGTATCACATCACCTGGAAGATTGTGGAAGATAAAATATTGGAGCTATAAAATGCGATTCTTAGTCATAATATAGAATATATGATAAATAAAGTTACATATTGGGATAGTTTTTAGCGATTTTATGCGTGAATGAGTATTAGATAATATTGTGATTGGGGGAACACAAAATGTTTAACAGAACATAAGAGTTGAACCATAGGGTTTTTTTCTAGAACATAGTGGCTCGTGACCTAGAAAACATGGTGGTGAATCCATGAAAAATTTTATAAAGTAGGAGAATATTATTCTTGATGTGAATATATTTTCTGGATAATTTTTTGGGAACTATGAGGAGGTAAAATATAAAATCCCAATTCAGGAAAAGTTGTGGTGAAGATATCTGTATGTGTAGACATGGGAGGAAGGAATATACTTGCAGGATAGTAACCTGGTGATATGTAAGAGTAACCTAATATTCTCAAAGTATATATATGATTTTTCAGCAGGGTTATTTAAGTGTAACATTGAGATTGTTTTTGTACACATACACAATTAGTCGATAGATATTAGTGAATGTAGTGTACTAGTAGGGATTTTGTAGATTTCTATGATCAAGAGCAGTACTCTACAAAGGTAAGGTAGCAGGGGAACCAATAGATCCTGAATATAGAGGTGGTAATTATCAATAAATTTAAGGAGTGGGGTAACATTAAATTTAAATTAAATTTTTTCAATTATTATTATATTTATTTTGGTATTTGTTGTTATTAATCTATATTTATTCATTTGTTTCTCTAATATTGAATTAATTGTTTCTCCGAGAGGAATTTTTTGAATCACATAAATCCATATCTTTGGTTAAATGGTATACTTACTATTTACTTTGATATATTTTTATTGTATCATTTGAGTTTGTACTGGAGGGTGAGAGGTGTGTGGTTGTGTTTTGTGGGTTCTCAGTTCTATATAAATCATTCCATAGCATTAAGTGGTTTAGAACCTTTGAAAACATTGTTCTGCATTTGAGGTTTTGGAGGATGGTTTTTTCTTAATCACAATAAGTAGTGTAACATTCTACTCATTTTTAAATACATGGATCTACCCCTACAATGCTACATTAGAAATAATATTTTAGAAAACATAATAAATAATACTGGACAAATATAGAAACATGATATCTCCTTGTATAATCACCCATTATGAAAAATGGGATCACTAAAGTCACCATTAACCATAACCTTATAAGATACCATCGATACATGCCTTATAAAACTCTTCACCCAACCATCATGAATCTTTGTCTTTGTTAAGATAAATTCAAGAAATAAAAAATCCAATTTATTATTGTATTTCATCAAGTCATGTTTCAATTCCATTGATACTTTATTTTTAATTGAATGAGGTTTCATGGAGTGAGTGATTCCATGGACATTAATCACATTGTATTTTATTATCCTATCCAAAATAAGAACATTGAATTTTTTGAATAATTTAATCTAAATATACTCGAATCTATTTTCTAAAACAACTGAAAATATTTTATAAATGACGCAATAAATTTTTATATGTCTAAATTATAATAGAAAATTATTATTTGAAACTTTTTGTTTTAGAATTAAGAAATTAACATTATAAAAAGATATTTATTTTGTGCCGTTCTACATTCTATTTATTATTTTAACAACATATTCCCCAAAAAGATGTCAATATGGGTTTAAAAAAGTTGTATGAAAACAATAGAAACCTTTATCCTAAGTTATATTCATAAATTTTAATATTCGTTATGAACTTCACATTCATGAATATCTCCCTCAAGAATATTATCAATATTAGAAGAAATTAAAGTGGAATATATTCATGGGCATCATTATAGATAAATATTAGATTGAATTTTAATTAATATCCATAAAAAAATTGAAATGAATTTTTGGATCCTCACTTCATATTCCTCCCAATGGCCACACTCATAAATATGATTATAAATAAATTTCATCAGTCTTCTTGTAGAATTTATTTATAGAAAAAATTGGCCTTCAGATCACCCTTCTAAATATAACTGCATCTTGATCATATGGGCTATAACTATTCCCTACTCAATAAAAAATTAGGTAGTTAAATTTCTATGTAACAATCTCTATTCCTTGATTCAACATTTTCAAAATAATTATAAAGATTAATAAACTGATATTCAATAGAATTGATGTATATTTTATATATTTATATGAGAGAAACTCACCAAGCATGAAAATCATAATCATTTTTCTAAATTTTTTTTAAAACACTCAAATTATTACGATTCTGTGATGCTTCCCCAATAGTTTAAAACCTTTAATCCTTTAGCCACATTGAAAATGAAATGAATTGTAATATTTTTTTAAATATTATAAAATATTTATTTAATTTTCTAAATCAACTTTTCATTCATATGTATATATAATGAATTGTAATATATTTTCTTTAATTTATTAAATCAATTATTAATAAAAATATTTATGTAATTAATTTTTTATATAAACAGAAGAAAACATAAATATATAATTTTTTTTAAAAATTATTAATCATTTTTATATGTAATATTAATCTAAATATTTTCATTTCATTTCACTTTTAATATAATACAAGGTATTTTATTAATTTAGGAAATATATACACTAGCTGTGTAATAACTATTTTCTCCAAAAATAATTTCCTAAACTAATTGATTTCAGTATATATTACTTTCATCCGAATATATTCCTTTACTATATCAATCTCTAAAATATTAAAAAACATTTTTAAATTTTTAATGAAAATAAATTATATTTATTCTGAGGGATTTAATATTTTTTTTGCAATTTTTGTAAAACAATATTGATAAAAATTAATAATAAATTTCATTCATATCAAGAAAACATTCTCTATGGTCTTGTACATAAATATTAAAGGCATTTTTCATGAAATAAATTTTCTATTTTTTAGTTATTTAATAAACTTTTTTGTAACCCATTTAATAATTATTATTGAATAAGAGATATATTTGTATATATTTTTACTTATTAAAATATTTTTATATAAATTCATCTATATTATTAAATTTTTTTGTTTAAAAATAATTTTAATTTTATTTAAGAATAGGAAATAGAAGATATCGTCTTGTAACATCCATTCTAAAATTCATCTAATAATAAGAACACTAGGTCATAAATATTTGTTTACTTAAAAATTTCAGTTTAAAAAATTAAAGTATTTAATATATTAATTCAAAATATAGAAAGATATTTTTTAATTTATTAATTTATATATATATAGAAATAAAAAACACACAAACATATTTTGTTAAAACTCTTATTAATTTTTTATTACCAATACTTGTCTGAAAAAATTCATTTCATTTCACATATAATGGAGTATTGGGTATTTTATTGGATAAGGAAACATGAACCATATTAGTACGAAAACTATTGGTTCCAAAATATAATCATAACATATGGATTTATATATTTTTTATCTTTACAAATTCCGTCACTAAATCTATATCTAAAGAATAAATAATGATTTCTGATTTTGTGGAGACTAAACATTACCTAATATATTAGAGAACTATCTAGGAACAGCCATAATAACATTTTCATTCATATGTGTTCCACCTAAAGAATCAAACAATAGAAAAAAACATAAGGGTTTCCCATAAAAATAAATTGGTATCAAAATCATGTCATAAGGCATATAAATGTGGGTATAAAAAAGTTCTCCATGAGGGAATAAATCTAAAAAATAATTATTAATTAATAATGAAAAATAGTAATTCATAATGGTAAATTATTTCTATATAAAGTGAAAACACATAAAAAGAGTGTTTAAGATGATTTAGAAATGCACCCCTTTAGTGATGTTTAATGGAAAACATTAAAGAGTATTTAAAATGGGAGACAAGTAATTATCTATATAAGTCAAAAAATGATTCAAGATATTTTTTCCTAATAAAAAGATTTGTTTTAGAAATATAATGGTTGATTAAAAATTATTAATGATGCTACTTTAAAATTGGTAATAAATTTGAATGTTTCCTTTAATCGGTCTTGCTTATCACAAGGAATTGAGAAGGGAACCTTATAAAACATGAATTTACCCATCAAATAAATAATAATTGAGATAACTAAATTTATTTGGGTTATACATAAAGAATTTAGGATGAGTACATAATAATAACTAATAATTACATTTGGTTAAAGAGATAAAAAGTGAAACCTGAAGGAAATAATGAAGGTTGGGAGAGAATACCCTACCATATGTCCAAAATTATTCTACACTATGTCCTGGATAATCAAATTCGAGTCATTAATAATTTGATTAATAAACTATTAAACTTATATTTTCTTTATTATAGTTTTATTTGTTTAATTTCTGTCCATTTCATTGAGTTATAGTGTATAATTTTGTCGTTCAGGTAGCATTTGTTTCAGGGATTTCATGATTCGTTCCCCTGAATTTTATTACGATAGTTCTTGTAAAATAGAAAGAACACTTCATGAGTGAAATTATATGGTATTAAATCACTTAAATAAATTTAAATTTTTTCATATATCATTCTCTTTTTGACATGAGGATGACTCATTAGATAAAATTTTGATGAAAAAAAGTTTAGTTTATTTTGGCGGTTTTTACCACGATCACGAATTAATATTATTTTATTTAATAATATTTTTATATAATGGTTTCAGAACATTAAATTAGTTTTAATATAAATTTTACAGTATGTTTTATCAATTATAATATTTTTATTACCATTATTGAAGGCAGTATTAGAAAACAACCAATCATCATCCACGAAGGCAGTGAATTGACACCTCATGAACAATGATTCCAATTTTAGAAAAAAAATATAAGAGAAGAGAACTAAATATGGATATAACATTAACAAAATAACCTTACCTTATATAAATAATAATTTAGTTATCGTTTTTTGTTTTCTAATATGGTATGTGATATGAGGACAAGAAAATAAAAGAAATTAAAAGGTACGGAAAGAGGAATTTACCTCTTGAGGAGATCATCTCCATGTGAACCACCTTAAGGAAACCTGAATTCAGATTTTGTTTTAAAAAATGATAATATAATGTTGGGAATAAAATTTGAAGAGAAATTGGGTAGAGTATATGAAATATCCCATGCGTATAAGGTGTGGTGGGAATATGTAGTGAGGATGGTATTTATAGGGGATGAGAGGGGTGTTTTTGGATTATTTTATTTATTATTTATTATTTTAATTGATGAATATATAGATTTTGGATTATTATAACAATTTATAGTAACCAGTTAATGTTTGTTCTAAATAATGGGTTCTTACATCATTCATGGCTAAAAATTCTTGTATTTGACTTAAAATATTAAATACTCTAAAGTAGCATGTTCCACTATTCAACAAAAAATCAACTATTTTAGAAAATTACAAAAAAAATACTTCTAACCATTTTGTAATGTTTTGAATTCAAAATGGGACTATATTTTATGAAATTAATTTTCTAAATATGATAAATTTAATTTATCATTAAAATCATCATTTATTCAAAAAATATAGATTTTAAAATTAAAACTAAATTTATGACACTTTGAAGTATTATCTAAGGTGTCATAAAATTATTGTATAATAATAAGAAAAAATATTAATTTATAATTCTATTTTATGAAAATAAATATTCTATTGAATCATTATAGAAATTATAAAATTTTAACTTAACATTTACCTTTTATAAAAAGTAAAAATACTTATTTATCATTTTTGATTCATTTATTTACTTATATAATGATATAAATATATCATATTTTAATTTATATGTTATCGAAGTTTTATTTATACATTAATAGGTGATGTTACAATTCTATTGACCAAATTTATTTACCTAATGGTCACATTACTTTTCTAATAGAAAACTTACTATTCCATCGTTATAGGTTCTTTAATTTCTAGAAATACCACTTATTTCATTAATTATTAATTTATAACGTTTTTATTATTTTATAAATGTTATTTTATGTGGTATATAATTTATAACTAAATTATAATAAATTAAATTTCATTTATAGAGTTTTTTTTCATTACATTATTCCCCCCCTTATGAAATTTTGCACTTGAATTTTCATTTTACAGACTAAGTCGAAAACATGTGAGGATATTTCACCTTCATTACTTCAATAGTTTGTAATGTATTATCTTCATACATATGGTTCTTCTATATTAATATGACTAGGTGAGTGGTCTTGTTTCATATAAATTTATCTCTATAGTCCAAGATCTTGACTAGCTTCTACTCATAAGAGAGATTATATTGCAACTATACCACCTATGAATTCAATTATGTGAGTGATCTTGTATGTAATTCCTCAAGAGGGATATGTGGAATACATTATATAATTGAGACATGGTAGATGGATGTTCTATTCTATTGGCCACAACTCCAACTTGATCAAGAATATTGAATGGGTCGATGTACCTGGGAATTAACTTTCATTTCATCCCAAATCTCAGGATCCTCTTCCATTGAGATATACATATGAATAACATGTATCCAACCTAAAAATATAGGTCCTAATGATGTTTTTATACAAAGATATTCTCTCAACATTGGTATTCCTTGATCTGATACTGAATAGTTTCAACTATTCTACAATTTCATTAACAATTTTAGGTATTAGTAGCTTACATTCACTGACTTCAACCCCACATTTCGGTGTTCATCATCTTTTCTCGCAAAGGGATTAATATGGATCCATTTGCATTATTGAGGGGAAATTATTTTTGTAGGATAAATCGACCATAGTTATATGATCATCCCATACATCCTTTAAGTTCATATAACATGCTCTCAACATGTATTCTAGTTTTTGAATAGTACGATCTGATTGACCATCAGCTTGAGGGTGATAATATATAATGAAGTTCAACATAGTGTTTAGAGAATATTGGAGACTTTTTCAAAACTTTGAGTTAATTCTTGGATCTAAATCGAATACAACCTATAGTGTTAGTCCATACAACCTCACCACTTGTATTATGTATATCTATGCATGTTTATCAAGTGATAATTCCTCTCAAATTGTGATAAAGTAAACTGTATTTGTAATACAATCCACAATGACCCATATAACTGTTTTTTCATTTAAGGGTATTTTGAAGTATTGTGACAAAGTACATGGTGATTTATTCCCATTTCTATATTGGTATGGGTAATATTTGTATCATCCCCTTATAATTTTTCCTTTCAAGATTCACTCACTGACATACCAAGCACTTGTATGTATATTCAGCAATCTCTTTCTTCATCGTTTCCCACTAACAGTGGTAATAGAGAACTCGATACATATTTGTGATTCCTAGGAGGAAAGAAAAAGTTGATCTATGTTTTTCATTCAGAATCTATTTATTTATCTCTATATTGGATGGTATATATAGTCATGATCAAAATCTTATGACTCTTTCCTCGTCAATTTTGGGGATTTTCCATTTCTAATAACTTCCACCTTTTTTGAATTTCCTCATCATTTCTTTGAGAAACCTTTACTTTGTTCATAAGGGATGGTTAAATTATTATTTGAGAAATTATTATTGATGTTCCATATTTAATTATTCCCATGTACATCATCTAAAATTCTAATAATATTGGATCCTTATCAATTCTCATCCATGATAATGTTATAGCATCCTTTCTACTTAGAGCATATTCTACTTTCTTTTCTTTACCTATATGAAAGTGGATTGAGTAGTTATAATCCTTGATGTGATCTAACTATATTTGTTAGATGATATTATGATCCTTTTATGTGAATATATATTTGAGGATCTTATTTATAGTATATATCTCCCAATTTCTCCCATAGAGATAATGCCACAATATTTTTAATGCTAAGACCAGGACTACCAACTATAGATAATATATGGTATAGTTTTTATCATGAATTAAAAAATTACTTTTTGTGTAGGATATCACTATATCATTTTGAATTAGTACATAGCCTAAAATATTTATTAAATATTCACTATACACCACAAAGAGTTCCCCATTTGTCGAGAGAGTGAGTACTAGAGAAATAATAAGTCTCTTTTTTAACTATTTAAAGTAGTATTAACATTTACTAGTCCAGCTAACCTTTACCCATTTTTGAGTCAGCTTTGTTAGTGGGTTTGAAAATTGTTAGAATTTCCCACTGGTAATACACAGCTTTACCAAGGAAACTATGGATATCAATTATAGATGATGTTCTATGACACTCTTCGATTGACTTCCTCTTAGAAGGGTCCACATATATACATTTTCCGGTGATTACATGCACTATGAATGATACTTCTTCCATATAGAACATATATTGTAGAGACCCGGAGCCTGACGTACATGGAAATTACATTACATTTGCGGAATACTTAGTACATTACAAAAACACACAGACAAGGATCGTAATAGTTTAGTGTCTTTGGAAACTCGGACTATAATCTTCTAATCGTGGTGAAAGATCTTCAAAATCTCCCATAAAGATCTTCCTTTTTTTTTACCTAAAACCTTTCTTTATATCCTGGGGAAAAGAAAACATGAAAGGGTGAGCTCAAATGCTCAGTAAGGGTAAACAAAAGAAATATCAATCACATCATATACATAAGCACATAACTTTTGGAAATCTTAACCTGCAAAAGAGATCATAATTTCATAACATGGGGTAAATCATGGCAGTGAAATGTAATCACAATAATCATAACATAAAACATGAAACTTTGTGGCATTCACACATAATCATAGAGAATCATTTCTTGTTAGTCAAGACTCATTGCCAAGACTATCTTAGTGGACAAAGTCCCTTTCTGAATCGAGTAACCCTCGTTTCAGTCCTGTTTCACTGAACCGGTATAACCTACCATTCCAGCCATGTCTATCTCATGAGATATAAAATCATTACCCAATGCATTAGAGGGAGATATAGGTCCCACCCATCTTATAATGAATCCTTTCTTATGTGTGCCACATAATCATAAAACATACATCATCGCATAACACATGTAACAAAAATGGGATTCTTGAAACATCATGACATCATAAATCAATTCATATAAGATAAAGGAATTCATAAACATAATTCCATCACAACATAGTCAAATCAATGTAAAAATATGGATAGAAACAGAACCCTTTATTATCTTAGATGGAAAATAATTTTGATAAAACACTTGAATTGAATTCTTGAGGAAAATATCCTTTCTTCTTCAAAATCAATTTCTTTTCACAAAACATCATGCAATTTTAAAAGAAAGAGATTTTATTGAAAATAGTCATGAAATATTTTATAGGAAGCTTCATTAAAATAAGGCTTTATAAAACAGTAGAAATCCGTTCGTGCCGTATAAGTTAAAAAAAACATTCTTCATACTTTTGTCGGAAAAGTCAAAAAGTACCTCGTACGAAAAACGACAAAAGATTCCTTTCATACATATTACTAAAACTCACCGAAGGGTAAAAATGGATTTAAACAATTTTAGGTGGATGGAAATAATATTACATATTGAGTAAACATGGATGTGGATGATAAAATACACCCCAGTAAATACTTACGAATAAACAATCTCGGATAAAAATGAGATTGTGATATTTCCCTTACCTTAGGTCCGACTTGCTTTGTAAGTGTCCAAACCTCCTGTATAATGATTTAAATTATGTTATTGACTTATTACAGAATCATATTCATTGTTATGATATCATATATGGTTCACTTATGACATTATATTACCCTTTCTTTTGTAAATTCCATGTTAAAGAAGCGTTTTGGGTAAAATCGTTTCATTTATCGTAGGTGTTTTGACTTGTTGTTCTTGACATAATTATTACTTATATCATGATTTACATACTTCCAGAATATAAAATATGATTTATATATCATATATATTCAGTATATATATATATATAATAGGTAGATAAATAAAATGAAAAACACCGTTCATGGAGACGGTAGTCCGTACGTACGCATGAACGTTGTTTTCCATTCCTTATTGTCTTGAAATGGAAGTAAGTAGATGACATACATATGTATATATATACATAAACCCAGTAGCTTTATAATGTCATATATTTCATTATTATTTCTTATATATACTTTATAATCATTCTTAAATGGTTAATATGGAGAATGAATCTCATCGCGTCGTGGAGACGGTAGTCCGTACGTACGCACAAGCGATGATATCATTTCCATAAATATTGAATTGAATTGGAGTGTAATATAAAATATATCAGAATCAATATGATGTTTTAATAACTATGTATAGTTATTATTTACACCATTATACCCATCCATGTAAGGTGGTGGTGGAAAATAGATTACACCACGGCGTGGAGACGGTATTCCGTACGTACGCACGCGCGGTGATTTCTTTTTCCGTAGGATGGATAGATGGTGAAATAGGGTTGTTTCATATTTATAATAACATATCAGTATGTAATTAATACTGATGTTATTACTTTATCATGAAACAACTAAAGAAGAAGAAGTTGAAGAAGAATGAAATTGAAAAGATCGGTAATGGATATTACCTCTTCTTTGGAACGCCTCTTTGAATCCTCCACTTAAGGAACTAAGATTGGTCTTTGGAGAAGACCAGGACCTCTAGGATTATTCTAGGGAAGTGGAGAGGAGAAAATGGCAGGGGTTGGCCGAGCTTGAGTGCTCAAATTGGTGTGAGGAGGAGGGGGAGGAGGTGTCCTTTTATAAGGGAGGAGTGGGGCACCTTAGGAATATCTCAAAATATTATTTTATATTAAAGTCAAAATCGGTTTATAATGGTTCCAAAGGGTCTTATTTCGAAGCTAAGGTGGGGATGGGTCGAAATCCTATCAACCAATAGGATTTAGACAAGTTTAGGGTATTATTTTAACCTTATCAATTAAATTTAACTCTAAGTTAAATAATTTAACTTTTACCATGTCTTTTTGTTTTCTTTCACTATATGGTTAATAATCTTACTATAACATGTCACACGAACCCCAAATTGTTTATTATTAATATATATATCTTTATCTAAGTCATTTGGCCGAACCTTAGATTTTTAGGAATACAATAACAATTAATAATATAATATTTGATTTAAAAACTATTTTGTGTCAATTTTGACACTATTTGATATATGATTTTTGTGAAAGTCATAACAGAATTAAATGTTCGAACCAAGTTGATTAAATCAACATTAATATATCATAGTAACCTAGACAATTAGTGGAATTCATAAAAAATCTCAAATTACATTTATTTGGTGTTTATAACATCAATTATGTCAATATTTCATTAATAAGATAATTACTGCATCATCGTTGTGTCATAAAAAACATAAATTATTTTATGTCTAAAAATTACAAATAAAATACCATCATGTAGGAACTCTTTTTATCTTTCTAATGAATATTTACAATCGAATTTATCTTATGTATAACCCCATATTAAAAATTATTTACTTATTAAACTTTGATTTTAACTATTTTAACCTTTCTTTAAATAAATTAATAATAAATGTCATAATCTAATCCAAGTGGGCCTAAATGGTCATATTTTATTCCTAAGTTTGTTTTTGGTCAAATTACACTTGTCCAATAGAATTAGGACATGTGTTAGGGTAATAGTAATATCATATTTACCCTTAGTTACCCTATTTACTATTAACCGCGGTAAAAAAGTAAAAAGTTACTATTCACCAAAAAATTATTTTCATCTCATTGAACCACATTTTAGTCCTTGATATTAACCGTGTCTCTCGGATTTTCGAAATTCCATTCACAGAAGCGGCAAAATTAAGTTTTATGAAAAATTCAGTTTTTTTAACTACCACTTAGTAGTTTCACTATTCATCAAAAATTGATGTTTTTCAGAACAATGCCAAAATTTCATCCTAAGCTATATTTCATATTCGGAATTCAAAAATGAAATCTATTTTACCAAATTCATAACATAGAAGTTGCATTAATTAATTTTATAATTAAATCCCGCTGTTAAAACAAACAGCGTGTTTTTAAGAAACAATATCTATCAAAAGATTGACACTTGATTATGTCTGGTTTAAATGTGAAATTACATCCAATGACCAACATTGTATTAAATTGTAAAAATATATTCTAAATATACTTTAAAACCACTCAAATTAAAGATTTATCACTATTAATTATTTCGATTAAAAAAGTTGTTTTTAATTATAATTTAGTAATTTTCACTATTCATCAGAATATGAAAGTTATCCGAAAAGTACCAAAATTTCACCTTAGGCTAAATTCGATACTCCGAATCCAAAAATGAAGTTCATTTTGAAAAATAAGATTTACAGAGTTTTAAAAAGTGGTTATTACTATTCATAACGGCTAGATTTAATAATATTTTAATAGCATATCGTTGTTTAGTGAAACTCGGTATTGCGTATTACACACGCTATCGAGGAAGGTCGTGATTGCGTGTAATGCAAGGCAAGTCAAGGATGCGTGTTGTGCAAGCTCCTTTTGGTGTAGCGTACAACACAAGACTTTAATAAAATTAAAAAATATTTTTTTATAAAATCTTGGGCTGTTACATTCTACCCCCCTTAAAATGAATTTCGCCCTCGAAATTCGTCGGGGTTATAAATGGTTTACTATTCGAAAGTTTCTTTAATAGAAACCCACATCGTAAAATGGAATATCAAAACCAATCTTTAAAAACAAAAGTCTGAAACGTAACGGTTACCCAAATAAACTAATCATTGGGTTTCCACATAGGTGAAAATATGGATATGGAAGAGAAATCTAACCATCATGTTCTGATGGAGAGTGGTAGAGAACATGGATATGGAAAAGCCAGTAATCACAAATCCATAGATTTGTGATGATGTAAGGTACCATCTGATTCATCAGGTATAAGATCACTAGGACAACATTTTTGGTTTTCAAGATCATTTCCCTAAAGTTGAAAATTTGAATTAGAATAAATACTTACTTTATTTTGGTACAATCTCACTGTTGTTCGTGCCTCGAACAATTTCAACTTCATCTCTTAAATAAATGAAGTTGAATTTGTTATTCATGAAGTGTTAGCAGATCATGTGATAGAATGACGGGTCATTCCATCTGTCTCAAACAAAAGGTTAGCAAAAATTATATGCATAAGTCGATCTATAGTGAGATTAATCATATATGGTTCCTAAAATGGACTTATACTTCATATATCATACTGCATAATATAATAAAACTAGTTTCTACTAAACAGGGACTTCCTGTAGGCCAGTGGTAGGCGATAAAGGCCAGTCGCACTTCGGTTGTGGGTTCGATTCCCACAGCCTTGTCCGAAGCGATGGGCTGTCGCCCGTCCAGCAGGTTGTCCTTTTTCCAAAACTATATGACATCCCATCAATAATATCAAAAAAAACAAACAATACTAACTTATGTCCAACATAATTCATTCCAATCTTTTAGGCTTATCCATAATACTGCAGTCGACTCTCATAATATAGTGAAAATGATTACCAGAGATTTAACACCATCATCGATCCCCATATATCATAAGATATGTTTTGTTGGTCACATTCCAAACATTCAAAGTCCTTAATCGTGTATTCTCTTGAATACCATAGTGAAAACATGAATGCAGTTAAAAGTTAACACCTTCCACATACTAAAATCCTCAAAATTCTATATACTCAAACCATGATATCACTTAGTCCTTATATCAATCATGAGCTCATGAATACTGTTAAACATTTCATTTTCTCGTTTTCCCTTCATTATGCGCATAATATCTCAATCACTTTAAATACCACATTAGACCAATACATAAATATTCCAATATTCCAAGATACAACATTATTTTGGAATCCCATTACATAAACACTTAATCATTCCACCACATCGTTGTCATATTCAACATTGCCAATAGTGATCGCATGTGACACCCCTTTTTCCTTTGCCTTAAGCGGTTGCTCATGTCGTTCATCACTAACCCTTGGATTAGGGCATTTATTAGCATAATGCCCCATTTCCTTGCACTTGAAGCATTGAAGTGTTGGTTGTACGTTCTCTGCAGTGTTTGCTTTATTCACTTCATTAGAATCCCATTTTCCATTACTTCGACACTCAGCTGCTCGATGAACTTCTTTTCCACACTTAAAACATTTTCTAGTCCCTTTAAGACAATCTCCACCATGCTTCTTTCCACACTTTGTGCATAAGGAAACATTCATCTTCTTTTCACCATTATTCTGAGTTTTCTCCTTGAACTCCATCTTTCGTTTCTTGTCAAACCCATGAGATGGATATGTAACACCAACTTCCATTTCTACCTTGATAGCACAACGCACAATTTCTTCATAGCTACTGAAGTCTCTTATAGCTAATGCCCTTCGAAGACTTGGTTTTAAGCCACTGAAAAATCGATCAACTTTACTTTCAGGTTGGATGATAATACCAGAAGCATACCTTGCAAGTCTTGCAAAATTCGCTTCATAGGTACCAACAGATTCATCATCCCTTTGCTTTAGTTCAAGAAACTCTTTCTCCATCTTTGTTTGGAGAATACGAGGGAAGTACTTATTGAAAAATATGTTCTTGAACTCGTCCCATTCCATAGAATCAATTTCATCCCTTTGCCTCGTATTCTTAATAAGATTCCACCATTGATCAGCATCTCCTTCCAAACGATACACTGCTAGGATGACTTTATCATGTTCAGAACATTGAAGAACTGAAAATATCTTTTCAGTAGTACTAATCCATTGTTCAGCAACTAATGGATCAGTAGACCCATTGAAAGAAGGTGGACGCTGCCTCATGAAGGATTCAACAGAATGTTGCTCCTTCCTTTGCTCGTTTGGAAGTCCTGCATGATTCATAGCTTGAGAAAGTTGTGTGAGCATGGCTACAAGATTTTGCATTCCGGCTCCCATATCGTTTGGTTGCTCAGGGGGACAATCATTGCATTGCCCATCACATTCCGCATTAACACGGTTCCTTCGGGTTCCAGCCATCGTCTAAAACCCCAAAAGAATAGTATGAGAGGCAAAAATCATGCTAGAGAAAACAACATAGTAAAGGGGAAGTATCCTCAATATCTAACTTCTTAGGTTAAATTCTATGATCGTTACCGTAGTTCTAGGACTGTATCTTATACGTATACTTATCCTTAGGGGCATCCCTAGACATACCTTAGAAATATCTCTAGGGATCTCTCTAACGTTTTCGCATCCTAGTTTCCAAAGGTTGACTAAACCTTTCCTCTGATACCAACTGTAGAGACCCGGAGCCTGACATACATGGACATTACATTACATTTGCGGAATACTTAGTACATTACAAAAACACACAGACAAGGATCTTAATAGTTTAGTGTCTTTGGAAACTCGGACTACAATCTTCTAATCGTGGTGAAAGATCTTCAAAATCTCCCATAAAGATCTTCCTTTTTTTTACCTAAAACCTTTCTTTATATCCTGGGGAAAAGAAAACATAAAAGGGTGAGCTCAAATGCTCAGTAAGGGTAAACAAAAGAAATATCAATCACATCATATACATAAGCACATAACTTTTGGAAATCTTAACCTGCAAAAGAGATCATAATTTCATAACATGGGGTAAATCATGGCAGTGAAATGTAATCACAATAATCATAACATAAAACATGAAACTTTGTGGCATTCACACATAATCATAGAGAATCATTTCTTGTTAGTCAAGACTCATTTCCAAGACTATCTTAGTGGACAAAGTCCCTTTCTGAATCGAGTAACCCTCGTTTCAGTCCTGTTTCACTGAACCGGTATAACCTACCATTCCAGCCATGTCTATCTCATGAGATATAAAATCATTACCCAATGCATTGGAGGGAGATATAGGTCCCACCCATCTTATAATGAATCCTTTCTTATGTGTTCCACATAATCATAAAACATACATCATCGCATAACACATGTAACAAAAATGGGATTCTTGAAACATCATGACATCATAAATCAATTCATATAAGATAAAGGAATTCATAAACATAATTCCATCACAACATAGTCAAATCAATGTAAAAATATGGATAGAAACAGAACCCTTTATTATCTTAGATGGAAAATAATTTTGATAAAACACTTGAATTGAATTCTTGAGGAAAATATCCTTTCTTCTTCAAAATCAATTTCTTTTCACAAAACATCATGCAATTTTAAAAGAAAGAGATTTTATTGAAAATAGTCATGAAATATTTTAGAGGAAGCTTCATTAAAATAAGGCTTTATAAAACAGTAGAAATCCGTTCGTGCCGTATAAGTTAAAAAAAACATTCTTCGTACTTTTGTCGGAAAAGTCAAAAAGTACCTCGTACGAAAAACGACAAAAGATTCCTTTCATACATATTACTAAAACTCACCGAAGGGTAAAAATGGATTTAAAAAATTTTAGGTGGATGGAAATAATATTACATATTGAGTAAACATGGATGTGGATGATAAAATACACCCCAGTAAATACTTACGAATAAACAATCTCGGATAAAAATGAGATTGTGATATTTCCCTTACCTTAGGTCCGACTTGCTTTGTAAGTGTTCAAACCTACTGTATAATGATTTAAATCATGTTATTGACTTATTACAGAATCATATTCATTGTTATGATATCATATATGGTTCAATTATGACATTATATTACCCTTTCTTTTGTAAATTCCATGTTAAAGAAGCGTTTTGGGTAAAATCGTTTCATTTATCGTAGGTGTTTTGACTTGTTGTTCTTGACATAATTATTACTTATATCATGATTTACATACTACCAGAATATAAAATATGATTTATATATCATATATATTCAGTATATATATATATATAATAGGTAGATAAATAAAATGAAAAACACCGTTCATGGAGACGGTAGTCCGTACGTACGCATGAACGTTGTTTTCCTTTCCTTATTGTCTTGAAATGGAAGTAAGTAGATGAAATACATATGTATATATATACATAAACCCAGTAGCTTTATAATGTCATATATTTCATTATTATTTCTCATATATACTTTATAATCATTCTTAAATGGTTAATAAGGAGAATGAATCTCATCGCGTCGTGGAGACGGTAGTCCGTACGTACGCACGAGCGATGATATCATTTCCATAAATATTGAATTGAATTGGAGTGGATTATAAAATATATCAGAATCAATATGATGTTTTAATAACTATGTATAGTTATTCTTTACACCATTATACCCATCCATGTAAGGTGGTGGTGGAAAATAGATTACACCACGGCGTGGAGACGGTATTCCGTACGTACGCACGCGCGATGATTTCTTTTTCCGTAGGATGGATAGATGGTAAAATAGGGTTGTTTCATATTTATAATAACATATCAGTATGTAAGTAATACTGATGTTATTACTTTATCATGAAACAACTAAAGAAGAAGAAGTTGAAGAAGAAAGAAATTGAAAAGATCGGTAATGGATATTACCTCTTCTTTGGAACGCCTCTTTGAATACTCCACTTAAGGAACTAAGATTGGTCTTTGGAGAAGACCAGGACCTCTAGGATTATTCTAGGGAAGTGGAGAGGAGAAAATGGCAGGGGTTGGCCGAGCTTGAGTGCTCAAATTGGTGTGAGGAGGAGGGGGAGGAGGTGTCCTTTTATAAGGGAGGAGAGGGGCACCTTAGGAATATCTCAAAATATTATTTTATATTAAAGTCAAAATCGGTTTATAATGGTTCCAAAGGGTCTTATTTCGAAGCTAAAGTGGGGATGGGTCGAAACCCTATCAACCAATAGGATTTAGACAAGTTTAGGGTATTATTTTAACCTTATCAATTAAATTTAACTCTAAGTTAAATAATTTAACTTTTACCATGTCTTTTTGTTTTCTTTCACTATATGGTTAATAAACTTACTATAACATGCCAAACGAACCCCAAATTGTTTATTATTAATATATATATCCTTATCTAAGTCATTTGGCCGATCCTTAGATTTTTAGGAATACAATAACAATTAATAATATAATATTTGATTTAAAAACTATTTTGTGTCAATTTTGACACTATTTGATATATGATTTTTTTGAAAGTCATAACAGAATTAAATGTTCGAACCAAGTTGATTAAATCAACATTAATATATCATAGTAACCTAGAAAATTAGTGGAATTCATAAAAAATCTCAAATTACATTTATTTAGTGTTTATAACATCAATTATGTCAATATTTCATTAATAAGATAATTACTGCATCATCGTTGTCTCATAAATAAATTAAATTATTTTAAGTCTAAAAATTACAAATAAAATACCATCATGTAGGAAATCGTTTTAGCTTTCTAATGAATATTTGCAATCGAATTTATCTTATGTATAACCCCATATTAAAAATTATTTACTTATTAAACTTTGATTTTAACTATTTTAACCTTTCTTTAAATAAATTAATAATAAATGTCCTAATCTAATCCAAGTGGGCCTAAATGGTCATATTTTATTCCTAAGTTTGTTTTTGGTCGAATTACACTTGTCCAATAGAATTAGGACATGTGTTAGGGTAATAGTAATATCATATTTACCCTTAGTTACCCTATTTACTATTAACCGCGGTAAAAAAGTAAAAAGTTACTATTCACCAAAAAATTATTTTCATCTCATTGAACCACATTTTAGTCCTTGATATTAAGCATGGCTCTCGGATTTTCGAAATTCCATTCACAGAAGCGGCAAAATTAAGTTTTATGAAAAATTCAGTTTTTTTAACTACCACTTAGTAGTTTCACTATTCATCAAAAATTGATGTTTTTCAGAACAATGCCAAAATTTCATCCTAAGCTATATTTCATATTCCGAATTCAAAAATGAAATCTATTTTACCAAATTCATAACATAGAAGTTGAATTAATTAATTTTATAATTAAATTCCGCTGTTAAAACAAACAGCGTGTTTTTAAGAAACAATATCTATCAAAAGATTGACACTTGATTATGTCTGGTTTAAATGTGAAATTACATCCAATGACCAACATTGTATTAAATTGTAAAAATATATTCTAAATATACTTTAAAACCACTCAAATTAATGATTTATCACTATTTATTATTTCGATTAAAAAAGTTGTTTTTAATTATGATTTAGTAATTTTCACTATTCATCAGAATATGAATGTTATCCGAAAAGTACCAAAATTTCACCTTAGGCTAAATTCGATACTCCGAATCCAAAAATGAAGTTCATTTTGAAAAATAAGATTTACAGAGTTTTAAAAAGTGGTTATTACTATTCATAACGGCTAGTTTTAATAATATTTTAATAGCATATCGTTGTTTAGTGAAACTCGGTATTGCGTATTACACACGCTATCGAGGAAGGTCGTGATTGCGTGTAATGCAAGGCAAGTCAAGGATGCGTGTTGTGCAAGCTCCTTTTGGTGTAGCGTACAACACAAGACTTTAATAAAATTAAAAAGAATATTTTTTTATAAAATCTTGGGCTGTTACATATATTTACTATACATTTCATATATTCTCTCCCTTCACAAAGTATTTAGAACTATATTCAAATGCTTCTTAGGATCCTCCTTGCTCTTGGATTATATCATAACATCATCAATAAAGACTACCCCAAATTTTTGTAGGTAATATCTTAAGATTATATTCATTATATTCATGAAATTGTTTGAAGAATTTTTGAGTCCTAAGGGAATCAATATGAACTCATAGTGTTTACACCTTATTCAAAAGGAATTCTTGGGAATAACTTTTTTATTCAACTTTAAGTTGTGATATCAGAACCAAATTTCCACCTTAGAGAAATACATGGCCCCACATAGTTGATCAAACAAGTCATCCATGTTTGGTAGTGGATATTTCTTCTTTATTGTTATTTTGTTGGGCTCATGATAATCAATGCATAGGCACATCAATCCATCATTATTCGTGATGAGGGAGCACCCCAAGGTGAAATACTTAGGTGTATAAAAACCTTTTCCCGATTCTCTTGTAAGTGCTTCTTTAGTTCCACCAACTCAATGGTGGCCATTCTATAAGGTGTCTTTGATAAAGGTAGAGATCCAGGAATAAAGTAATTTGAGAACGCAACCTCTCAGTCAGAAATAAGACCATGAAATTATTCAAGGAACACATCAGTGTAGTCCCTCACAATGGGCATGTCTTCAAGAAATATATTCTCCTTTGTCTCAATCATTTGAGATAGATATGAATTCTTATAAATAAATAATATACACAATTGAGATGATGATTATGAAATAAATTCATCATCATCCTTATACTTATATTGAATTGGAAGATGCTACTAGATGGGAAACATGATCTCCCATTCCCAATAGTTAACATTGGATTTATATAAATATAACCAATCCATTCAAAAAATAACTTCAAACACCACTAAAGAATGTATGACAAGATTTTATGGGATGTTCATTCTATAGACATTTACCGAAAATGAGTTATATAATTTGGATGAAATAATTTCCTCATAATACATTCTCAAAGATAACTCAACCTCCATATTTTGAGGTGGTGTTTGAATAGGACTAATAAACATGAAATATAAGAATGAATGTATAGAAATATAATTAAATAGTACATTCACTATTCTTTAATGAATAATCGACATAACTATGACCACATCATTTTTGGGCTCCACCTCAGCAGTAGTGATAACATATGGCCTTCATTGTAATCTTAGAGGTTTTTGATCTTGATTCCACCAAAAAACCCTTGGATTAGGGAAATGGATCGCATAATTTCCATATTCCTTGTAGAATAAATAGTTCACTATAGGCCGAGTGTTGAACTAAACCTTACTTTTTTCTTCCACAATAGTGGGATTCATCATGCCCCTTCAGAAGTTATTTTCTAGATGCCCCTCTCTTCCACATTTGAAGCATCTCCTGGATCCCCTTAGGCAGTTTACAAGATTCTTCTTTTCATACATTTAACTCATGGGATGTAGGGTTTTCATTATATTATGGTATTTATCTATTAATCCTTCCACATTATACTCTATTTTCTACTTTTTATCTCTAGGACCATGAAAACAATGAGAGTCTCTGATCTCCTTTTCAACCATAAAGGTACATCAAAAAATATCCTCATAGTTTTCAATGTCTTAAATCACCAATTCTTTTTATATTCTTGGCATTAGACCGCAAAAGAAGTTATCCACCTTAAATTTACTGTTCATGACAAAGACCGAGGCATATCACAGAATTATTGTGTAGTTTTCTTCATACACCTGGATATACTCATCTTACTTTTTCATTAGTTCAAGGAACTCCCTCTTCATATTAAGATAGGGATTCTGGGGAAAATATTTATTTAAAAATATTTTCATAAAATCGTCACATTCCAGGAAATCAATTTCCTCCATGGAATTCATTTTCTTGATGAGTCTCCACCACTAATTAGCTTCCTCATCAAATTGATAGACCTCCAACACAACTTTCTCTTCTTCTCAATACTAGAGTATTGATAATATCTTGTCAATGGAGTTAATCCATTATTTTTCAAGGAGGGATCTGAAAATCCACTAAACATGGGAGGCCTTTTTCACAAAGTATTTTAAAACTAGTTTCTCTATATTAGAAGAAGGTGGTAATTCCACATGATTCATGGTATTATTCATAACTTGATCTAATGTTTCTAGTACTATTGTGAAGTTTTGAGAACCCATTACAATCATATAAGGCCTTTCATTTGGGTAATCATCACATTTCCTATCACATTGACTATTAGAATTGGTTTTCCTATTTACAACTATTAACTATGAAAAATAAGGGGGGATATAATACATAGGTAAGAATCATATAAATAGAAACTATTCAATAAGTAAGGATAAAAATGTAATCTAAAAGTTTATCCTATATTGTGATTCACTATGTTTCAATGTAATTTATCAATTATGATAGTATTTTCCCTAGGGTTCTTAATGATGTTTTCTAGTCCTAATCACCAATAATAACTAGACCATGATTTTATACCATGTATATTGACTCTATCATTATACACATATTATTTATGATTTTAAGCATAATTTACCATCAAATAAAAACCATGGATCATCTATTATACTGTCTTTTTTTATATTAGGCATATAATTAAACATAGTGAAACCAATGTAAAAAAAATTATTAAATCTCCATAACAACCACCCATCATCCTTCAATATCTTACATGTGAATAGGATAACATGAGGAATACCTAAACAAAATGGATTAGCTAAAAACCTCAGTAAGGGAATGAACATAGGAATAAAGCATATCACATGGTTAGAAGGCATAACATGATGAAATAATAAGGAATGAAACATGAACATAAATAAAGAAGAAAAACATGTTGATCATGGGATCATGTATTCATGGAATCATATAAATGTAACAATAACATACAACATGATATAAGCATGAGTCAAGGATAACATCCAAGACTATTTCACATGGCGGATAAAGTCCCATTAAGGAATTAGGTTCACTACCCATCACAACATGATGTGTCAGAAGAATAAACCTCATGAAATGAATTGGAATGATATCTTGGTATACCATCTATTTCTGATGCTTTTCCACCGGGGCTCGCACGTGTGTCCATCATGCATGGGAGTACGCGCGGCTTGTTGCCCCGCATTCCCACTTTCCATATGCGGGCGGCATCCGTTCCATGTTCAGAGACGTCTGCTCCTTGATCGAAACCGGGAATATGGGATGTCGGTTCTTCCTTCCGTGGATTCCTCCTCGGAGCTCGTCACCTAGTCCGGGCCTCCCTCATAGATTTAAGACGGGTTCGTGAAGCTCATTCCTGGCGCCATATCTGCATGGACGCTAGTTAATTACGCTGCTTCCGTTGAGATGCTCCAAGGGTTCTTGTCGGGGAAGCAACCTTTGGTGAGGAGAATGGTCACATTGGGGTGTCGTTGTCATGTCTTGACGTTGGAGATCGGCATGTCTGTCTTCTTTCCCTTATTACAGGGCTTCTCGAGGGTGAAGAAGCCTGAGGCATCCAACATCGAACGCGGGGATTGTGTACCATCTGAGGTTTTCCTCAGCTTCCCAGGTTTAACACGGGGTATGGCGTGAGTTTAACGTCTTGTGTGGAAGGATCAGATGGATCGGAGAACTAAGAGTGGATCAGATTGAAGGAACCCCTAGGGGTAACACCGATGTTGGGGCCAACACATGGGCAGCTTCCCGGATACTGTGGAGAGGAATGAGATGGAATGATCTCACCGGGATGTGGTGGCC
The DNA here is from genome assembly GCA_963277665.1 of Viscum album. NCBI lineage: Eukaryota > Viridiplantae > Streptophyta > Magnoliopsida > Santalales > Viscaceae > Viscum > Viscum album. The sequence goes on along the minus strand of OY728134.1, from coordinate 1,143,402,437 downwards.
CAGGTAAGGATCAGGATGGGTGATGGATTGAAGGGCTTGAACCTCGTGGAGGCTTCCTACGTATCCCATGGCAAGGAATCAATGTCTGCGTAGTTCAGTGATACTGTGGGACACCTGAAGAGGCGACCCATGAGAATGAACGCATGGATTGAAGCCTAAAGGAAGTAAGATCTTCATGCTAGGGCATGAGCTTCTTGAGGCACGTGGGCTCGAGGGGTAAGTCATAATGAGACGTGGGTGTGAGGAATGGGGATTATGCTCTAAGACGGCCCAAGAGGGGGAATACGGGGCTTACGCTCTGAGACGACCCATAAAGGTGCTGGTGAACCGACATGAAGAGGTTGGAATGACCGGGTGGTGGGCTTGTACCTCGTGCAGGCTTCCTATGTACCATGTGTTGGCACAGATCAAAGTCCACGTAGTTCAGTGCATATGGTTTAATTTCATGTGGGACGGGATATAGTTTAACATCATGCGCTACGAGGGCATATAGTTTAACGGTATGTGGGATGAGGGCATATATTTTAACGTCATGTGGGATGAGGGCATACGGGGCTTACGCTCTACGGAGGCCCATAAAGGTGGATATGGGGCTTATGCTCTGAGGCGGCACATGGTGGTCGGTGAACCGAAATGAAGAGGTCGGAACGACCGGGTGGTGGGATTGAACATCATGGAGGCTTCCGACGTACCATGCGTTAGCACGGATCAAAGTCCACGTAGTTCGATGGGATGGGGCTTACGCTCTGAGGAGGCCCATGATGGTAGATATCATGGTCGATGCTTACTCTAAGCCCACGTGAGTCATGCTCGGTTTGAGAAACAAGAGGGAGTAGGGACCAGATGATCACGTCAGAAAGGGTGCATCCGTGAGAAGTGGAAAGGGGCTTACACGTTTAGTGTCCCACAGAGGAAACAGGGGCTTACGCGTGCTTAGCGGCCCTTGGTGCCAGGGCTTACTCCAGGATAGAGGCATGTGGTGCGACAAAGTGCATTGGGAAAGGGACTCCACTGGCCTTGGCAGTGGGAAAGTACGGAGGTGCATGGGTGCAACCTTCCGCAAGAAGTGCTAGGGGATTACGCTCTAAGGCATCCCTTCCCCCGTGGACAAACGCCACTCCAAAAAGGAGGATCTCATTACATGTGAGGAAGAATCCATTCTCGTGGACACGAGTGGGCGTAAAGAATGTCCGAGCTGGGGCGACCCTGCGTGCGAGGCACGGGGTCGGACCACAGTTTAACGTCATGTGTTGAGGACGAGGTGCTTAGCAGTTTAACATCCTGCATCTTGGACGAGGTGGGTTCGCTACACACCCCTAGGGCTTACATTCCCAATGCCCTCTACCCCTTGTTGGAGGGAGGGCATCGGCAAGGCTGTAGTGAAGGGGGGCCACAGGGCGAACCATCAAGGTGTCCACGTTAGCGTGGCTATGCGAAGAAGCAATAGTCATTAGCATACCTATGCGGAGAAGCATAAGGCAAAGAAACGCAACGGGAAACACCACCCAAGGGACATTGAGGTTACTTCGTTCAAGCCTGGAAGGTCGTACGGGAAAACAACGCATGGTGCACATGCCCGGCTAGGAAGACATCAGGTGCCGGCGTGGAGAGGCAGCCAAGGGGCGTCAAGGTAAATGGTCCTGGGTGTTGCGCGCAAAGATAAGGCTTGTGCACAAAACACCGGGATGGCACGCAATAGGACCAGAGGATTGCACGGATAGGTGATTACGCACAAAAGATTGGGATTGCGTGCACAGAAGGGGATTGCGCACATGGGGCAAGGATTTCGCACAAGGGAAGAACCCGGAGGAGTGGGAAAATACACTTAAGATAGTGGGGTTGCGCGCAGAGGCAAACCCCGGTGCAAAGTTGCGCGAAAAGAAGAATTACCTGGAAGTCATATTGCACGCGGGGATGTCCAAATTGCACTCATGGGAGCCGTTCTGAATTCCGCAACCACAAACCATTTGGGGGCGCCTTCTATTTATAGGCATCGGCCGACACAGAATCCAGGAGGCACACGAAATTTTGCTCACCGGGAACCGTCGGGGAAAAAAGCTTCATCTCGCGGAACCGGGATGCGCAAAATTGCGCGCACCACCGGCTCGATTACGTGAATCCTGGGGATGCTTCGCGTGCACAACATTATTTCGTGCAAGTCCTCCTTTATTTTGCGCACCACTTCCCGGGCCTCCGGATCGGGTCTCTGAATCTGAATATGACTTCTATTTGTCATTTCAAAACTTCCTCTGGGAGTTATGGACTTTTTTCGGCATCTACAAATTCCCCCCCTCAGAATTGGATTGGTGAGAGGTCACAACGGTCAGATTCTGAGGGAAATGCTGAAACACCAAAGCAGGGCCTCTCCTGGGCACTTACGCGCAAAAAACCGACGCGGCGTGTAAAATGATGAATCCGCACAGAAGTCTCTTTTTGCATGGTGCGGAACCCGGGCCTCGCCTATAAAAAGGGGCTCTGTGTCCTGAATCCGTACTCAAGATTTTCCGCATGATAGGCCTACTGCTCTCGTGTGTGAAATTTCTCTCGTGGATACGCATAAGAACGCTCTGGTAGCACGTAATTCCTTCCGAAATTTGGCCGCACTTGCGCGCCTACTCGGGATATTCCACACCTAGCATGCCGATTGCGCGTCCAACTCCTGGATTTCACGCCACCACTTAAGATTTCGCGCAGTACTCTCTGATTCCGCGCACTCCATCATGATTTCATGCAACTCCTAAAATATTCGAGATGGCTACAAACCGAGTTGATGAGGGGGAATCTGCAGCTCGTAGGACCGAAATGGCGGTGAATGAGGAGGTTTATGGCACCAAGGTGATCATTTCCAAAAACCTAACCTTGTTCAATCTGCTGACCCCATCCCAGAAGACGTATCCCCTGTCTGACATCCTCCCGCCCTGGAACTTTGGCATCCTGGAGGACGTGCCCATGCCGGGCTTCGAGGTGGACACACCGCGGTCATGGGTGACCCGGGAGGACGAGCTTCCTCGCTACAACATCACCAAAAACAGCCATCCTACCAGGGAAACCAGACATATGGATGTATATGTCTTGAACCCAAGGACATGGACCATTACTGGGGACGAGCCTGTCGCAGAGAATTCTCAGGCCCTCTACGTGAGCACGTTCCATCAGAGCGTCACAGATGACACGAAGGGCTGGCTAAAGGATTGGGACTTGCAGTCTGGGGGCAACTTCACCAGCGAGTGGGCCTGGGCATTCTTGGTTCGCCATACTTGCGACCAGTTTGGGGATGAACTACGACATATTGGCCTGTTCAAGGCGGTATGGACGTCACAGTTCCACTTCCACTGTCAACCTGAGCTCGGGCCGGATCTATTCACCCGGTAGTCTCCTGATACCGACACATTCCACCTTCACCATGGGGAAGTTGGCATCAGCCTCTGGGACGTTCACTGCATTGGAGGTATCCCACTGGAGGGATACCAATACGACGAGTTCGTCCCTCCAAAGAACACCTGGGAAGACAGTTCACGGACCCCCATGCTGATGTGGCACCTGTAGGAGCTGTCCAAAGAGAGGCTGGGGGTCAAGGACTTTCTAAAGGACATTCCCTACAAGGGCTTGTTCAGAAAGTTCCTTGAGAAGGATCTGGCAATCAAGATGCTGGGATGGGGTAAACGGTGCCCAACCGCGGCTCAGAGGAGCAGGGATGGGTCATACTGGAGGACCCTGGAGGCGGGGCAATACCAATCACGGGGCTACCGCGTCATTGAGACCCAGGACCCGAACGTCTAGTACGCCGGGTTCCTCACCGCCTTCCTGAGAGGGTGGCTCCTGCCGGTGCGGGACGCGAGCATGGGTGTCCGTCCAGCAACACTGGTGATGGAGGTCACCATGGCCACCAACAAACGGTTTAACATGGGGGGTCCCCATTCTGGCCAAGCTGTATTCCATCCTGCGATGCATCTCACAATGGGGGTCACCTCGGAGAGTATGTGCCCCTTCCAAATATTCCACAACTGGGTGGCGGCTCATCTCGGCGGGTACACTTTCCCAAATTCCATCCGTCCTTTGAGAAATGGCCTACGACCATCCCCGCTGAACATTGCTGGGGTGGCGCCGATGACGCTCAATGAGGATGGCATGAGAATACGCTTTGGTAACCACACAAACATACCCATCAGCCCATTCCCTACCCCGGTCGGCCAGATGGTGGACAATAGGAGAGTCTCTCTAGAACAGCAAGAGTATTTCCAGAGCATTCGGGGCAGGGTGCTCATGGCTCGGATTGATGAGAAGGTGATCTGCGAGCCTTACGTGCCATCCCGATTCGCCAGGAAATTCGGGTGCCTCCAACGAATGCTGAAGAAGGTATTCACGGCTGTCTGGTAGGAGAAGAATCCCTACGTTCTGCGCCAAATGTGGTTGATGTTTACCACTTTTATCACTGTAGAATTCATTACTCTTCCTCCCACCGAGGTTGACACTAGCCTAGCAACTGAGTATGCCGGGCACTGGACCATCGCGTACCCTGAGGGGCTTTTACGCAAGCGAGTCTGGCAACTCAAGGATACTCGCATGGAAACTAAGAGACGGGGGAGAAGGCAAGGTGCTGCTGAAAGGGGGTAACCAGGGGTGCGTTAGGCAGCGAGGCCTACGCAGGTAGGGACTTCAGTAGCGGGAACATCACATAGTGCTGCCGCGACCTCGTTTCCTGTTGGGGGGTCACATGAGACGGCCATGGAGCTGCCCGGGAAGTATATAAGATACATGCTCGAACCTTCCCAAGATGCATATTTCACAGCACTATGGTTGGCCTGGATGACCCTACGGAAACCGCTGAGCGTTGAAGCCTTCTGGAAGATGATAATGTAGAACGAGATCCATCTTCCAGAGGTCGGGCTTGTTCGAGTTACCTACCAGGTAAACTTCCATCGGCGGCATGTTTATCTAACGACCATGGACACATACGTGCACCAAATGGGGAGGCGTGCAGAGCCACCTTTCTTAGTGAAATTGATGCTCGGCCAGGATCATGATCTGGAAATGATGCCACTGGGAGAAGGTGACAGTGGCGAGGAGTCAGAGGGGTAGGAGGAGGTCAGAGAAGACGAAGGTGAAGGAGAAGATGAAGAAGGAGAACCCGAAGGTGAGGGATGGTAGGGGGAGACCTACCAAGGGAGTCTCCAAGAGAGCGGTGAGATTGTCAGCTTTGATCTCGACATAACCGAGATACTCGAGGTTTGTCTCTATCCTCATTCATTTCCCTTCATCGTCCATTCTCCTTTTTAATTTCCAACCCATCTCACCACCTCACTCAGGAGCTCCTAAGTGTTGGTCAGGCATCCCCACTAGATGAGGGAGGAAGGGAACCGATGAGACATGATGGGGATCCAACACCCATCATTGAATTGACAAGCACAGAGGGGTCTCCCATCATGGCGGCTCTTGCAGCGGCCGAAACACTGGAGGTCGACGCTCTGAATTCCTGTAAGTCTTACACTTCACTATTGGCACCTTCTATCAAAATATCCAAAATAATCAACATACTCCTTGCGCAGTGATGTCAACATTGGAGGCTCGTCAGGCTGTGGAGCCCAGACCGTCCATGAGAGGACCAGTGGAGATCATACCACCTCATTCCGAACATGCTCCCTACACTGATTCGACCCCGACAATTGGTGAGCAGGGGGAAGTAGAAATCAGTGGAACTATTCTTGAGGTGAGTCCGGAAGCATACAGAGGTGCCATCATTGTTGGGGAGAGAGAGGAAGGTCGCCCGGATGTTGAGGATCCTATTACTCATGAAGAATTCCATGAGGCAGATCCTGCTGCTGACCTGCTGGCTGCCTTCCCTATGTACCGACCCGCTGACCCAGAGGAGATAGACGACTGAGACTCAGAGGCAGCCGAGGAGAGATGGATGACACGGCGCAAAGGGTGGAAGTGTATCCAGTTATTTCTCAGATAGACCTAGTAGGATTGGCTGAGGTGGGTGGGATAACTCCATACATAGCTGTGCTTCCTGTGCGCTGGAGGGGATGACGCACAGCGCCTTCATCTGACGGTCCATGATTACATGGCCGAGAAGATACGTGAGGGCCACCGGTGCACCGACGTTGCCCAGTGTCGGGAAAGATCGGCGAGCGCCCGGGCATTTCTGAGGGTGAAGCGGGATGTCCGGTACTTCAAAGGAAAGGTGGCATATAAGGAGGCCTTCATTTCAACACGCTTCAAACATGTGGAGGAACTGACAGCCCAGCTGGCTGATGCGCATGAACAACTGATGGAGGTGAGTCACCAGATGACTGTACATCAAACCGAGCAGGCGCAGGCACAAGCTAGGGTTGGTGAGCTGCGCTCTACTGCAGCTGATGAGGAGAGAGTCTTCAAGGAGCGAGAAGTGGTCCTGGATTCTACCATCCAATGGGTAGCGGAACTGGAAATATCGATTCAGCACGCTGATCCTTAAGGTATTTGTTTTGGCCATCTCATGAACTTCATGCTTTTACTTCTCATCATCTTAATCCAATACATGAAAAAATCCATTTATTTGTATCTTTGGTGTAATATGATCAACCATAATTCCAAAATGAATAACAAATCACCCCAAAGCTCCCATGGTTCACACCCAACGCGTGAAGAAAAGGATACTTGTGCTATCATTTCATCCAACTGTGGGGCATTAACCAAGCTTCAGGCATCCAAAATTGGGCCTGGATTTCTAAGGAGAAGTCCTCAGACCGATTGATACATCACCTTCTCAATGTGCTCTGACACATGAGCATGGCAATTCCGGGGGCATTGAAATCCATCCAAACATAGGTAGATGGAAAGGAAAGGTGAATCACGCTACCCAAATTTGGAACACTCTAGGGCACGATGATGGAGGATAACCGTTAACCATGATGGAAATGCAGCATCCATATCATGTTGGCCAGGAATGGGAACAATAAATGAGGGATAACCGTAGACCTTGTTCGCAACATGGGGCCTAACTCAAATATCACCAGTCAGTCTTCCGTAACATTGGCCTAGGACAGGAGGCGGACTATAGGTTCATCATCCATATTGCTACAATAGGCGGACCAAAGGCTTATCATCCATATTGTTTCAGTATGTGGACCAAAGTCTATCATCCATACTATTAGGGGGTCCCATCAAACATGACCAGTCCTCCAGAACGTTGGCCCAAGACAGTAGGCGGACCATAGGTCTATCATCCATACTGTTAGGGGGTCCCATTTAACATGAAAGAGAATGAGGATCCGAATAATTGGGAACACAAGGCGTGGAAAGTGGAGCGGTGGTTTGTTCGAACAGAGTCCAACACTCCTGAAATTGTGCCATAGTGGCAGAGGCGCATTAGGAGGACGTACCAACCTGATCATAGATCGTCCTAATATTCAGACAGGACCTCTCTGGCAAGAGAACTGTCGCATCCCATTATTACTATGGGGAATCTCGAACATATTCGGGGTAGATGTCATGATTACCCCACTTCCCCAGAATTCAGTCCGAGGGGACACTAATAAGGAGGGACGATATTTGGTAGTCCCTGGGGCTGGACCCAAGACGAAATGTCCGGGCATTCCTACGTATCTCATTAGGATGAGAATCAAGCCACATGTAGTTCTAGAAGCACAATTTAATGTCATGTAGAACGAAATACAGTTTAACATTGTGCGGGACGGGGGAAACTTCTCATCTAGGGATATGCATGGTACGGTGAGTAACCTGACGGGAATGAGGACATAATCCCACACCACACCATACAATCCCACAAGAGTGACCAAGTCTTGGAAATCCAAGGAATGGATCTTAGTTTTAGTTCTTACAAATCGGACAAAAGGGTAAGGGGAATGAGAACCACACGGTAAATCGGTTGGAAAACCCAACGTGAATGGGGAAATAACTGCTCACTATGTGCTTCTAGGGACGCGTTTAGGCCGAGACACCGAACATGAAAATTTAGGCTGGTCCTGGGGGGAAGTTCCCAGGCGCTCCTACATATCTGACAAGGATTATAATCAAGCCATACGTAGTTCTCGAGAGGTAGCGTCCTAACGGCCTATAGTCAGGACGATATCATCACAGTTTATGGTCATGTGGTTGGACCTGGCTGCATAGTTTAAGGTCATATGGCTTGGACCTGGTGACATAGTTTAAGGTCGTATGGCTTGGACCTGGTGGCATAGTTTAAGGTCATATGGCTGGACCTGGAGGCATAGTTTAACGTCGTATGGCTTGGACCTGGCGGCATAGTTTAAGGTCATATGTATTGGACATGGGGGAATACGCACGATGCGATAAAGCATACCTGATGTAGGTGAGGGCGTAATCACATATAATCACCGCGCACGATTCCAAGAGAGGATCCTAGGGCCAAAGGGGCCTACGAGGGTTCAACAATCAAGGGGGGTAGGAGATGCTAGCTCCCAGCTATGATGGGCCCGAAACGCAATGTCCGGGCGACTCTTCGTTCCCCATGGGGATGAGGGTGAAGCTGCATGCAACCTATAAAGAAGAAACCCAAGCACATACTCTAGCGCTCAGATCACGGGAGACCCAAGAGACACCGCTATGAAGATTGGTCCGTCTGACATGTGGGGGTGTACTAAGGGTTAGTACAAGGAGTGTCGAGATTCCACCTTGACACGGTGGGGTGGAACATAATGTGAATCATGCAACCAACATTTAAGGACCGAAGAATCCAATGTGATGACTAAAGATTACGGCTAAACATGTTCTCAACACAGCATCCTGTCGTGTTACCCTAGAGGTAGGGGCAAACAAATGAGCATAAACCGCTGACCACATTCTCAACATGGGACTTTTATCAATTTGTTTCCAGAAACCCTCGAGGGAGTTGGCCTGTGATGGTAGGAGAGCCCTTAGGAATTGTATCCAGGCCGTTCTTGGGGGTCTCTCTGGGTGTGAATGTTGGTGGGGCTCGAATTAAGGGGAACATAAAGCTTGAAAAGCCGACAAAAACATGCCTAAGTCGAATCTGACACTCCAGGTACTAGACCAGAGTACTCTGAACACATTAGAAGACCACTAGAGAGGGTCGAGGGGCTCATTCTGAGAGCGGCCAAAATATGGCAGATTACCGAGGGAAGGGCATGCCAAAAGACTAAGGCAACCGGGAGATCGTGGGAACTCTTAAGAGACGGGGCTGGACCTAAAATCTAAGTGTTCAGGCGATCCTATGTATTCCATAAATACGGGAAACAATCCACACGTAGTTCTAGAAACATAGTTTAACGTCATGTAGAACGAAATACAGTTTAACGTCGTGTGGGACAGGGTAAGGATATTAGTGTTAGGTCATAGAACTCAGACCAAGGACCCAGATGTAGGGCCAAATGTAGTTTAAGGTTATGCTGGACCGTGTAAGGTTCTTAGTTTTAGGTCTTAGAACTCAAACCCAGGATCCCAGATGTTGGGCCAAATGTAGTTGAAGGTCATGCTAGACCATGTAAGGATCTTAGTGTTATGGTCTCAGAACTCGGACCCAGGAGCCCAGATGTAGGGCCAAATGTAGTTTAAGGTCATGTTGGACCGTGTAAAAATCTTAGTTTTATGGTCTTAGAACACAGACCCAGGAGCCCAGATGTTGGGTCAAATGTAGTTTAAGGTCATGTTGGACTGTGTAAGGATCTTAGTTTTAAGGTCTTAGAACTCAAACCCAGGCGCCCAGATGTAGGGCCAAATGTAGTTTAAGGTCATTCTGGACTGTGTAAGGATCATAGTTTTAAGGTCTTAGAACTCGTACCCAGGAGCCCAGATGTAGGGCCAAATGTAGTTTATGGTCATGCTGGACAGTGTAACGATCTTAGTTTTAAGGTCTTAGAACTCGGACCCAGGAGCCCAGATGTAGGGCCAAATGTAGTTTAAGGTCATGTTGGACCATGTAAGGATCTTAGTTTTAAGGTCATAGAACTCGGACCCAGGAGCCCAGATGTAGGGCCAAATGTAGTCTAAGGTCATCATGGACCTTGTAAGGATCATAGTTTTAAGGTCTTAGAACTCGGACCCAAAAGCCCAGATGTTGGGCCAAATGTAGTTTCAGGTCATGCTGGACAGTGTAAGGATCTTAGTTTTAAGGTCTTAGAACTTAGACCCAAGATCCTAAATGTAGGGTCAAATGTAGTTTATGGTCATGCCGGACCGTGTAAGGATCATAGTTTTAAGGTCTTTGAACTCGGACCCAGGATCCCAGATGTGGGGCCAAATGTAGTTTAAGGTCATGCTGGACTGTGTAAGGACCTTAGTTTTAAGGTCTTAGAACTCAGACCTAGGAGCCCACATGTGGGGCCAAATGTTTTTAAGGTCATGCTAGACAGTGTAAGGATATTAGTTTTAGGTCTTAGAACTCGGACCCCGGAGCCCAGATGCAGGGCCAAATGAAGTTTAAGGTCATGCTGGACCGTGTAAGGATCTTAGTTTTAAGGTCTTAGAACTTGGACCCAGGAGCCTAGATGTAGGAAAAAACGTAGTTTAAGGTCATGTTGGACCGTGTAAGGATCTTAGTTTTAAGGTCTTAGAACTCAGACCAAGGATCCATGATGTAGGGCCAAATGTAGTTTAAGGTCATGTTGGACCGTGTAAGGATCTTATTTTTAGGTCTTAGAAATCGGACCCTCGAGCCCACATGTAGGGAGAAATGTAGTTTAAGGTCATGATGGAGCATGTAAGAATCTTAGTTTTAAGGTCTTAGAACTCGGACTGAGGAGCCTAGATGTAGGGCCAAATGTAGTTTAAGGTCATGCTGGACCGTGTAAGTATCTTAGTATTAAGGTCTCAGAACTTGGACCCAGGAGCCCAGATGTAGGGCCAAATTTATTTTGAGGTCACGCTGGACCGTGTAAGGATCTTCATTTTATGGTCTTAGAACTCAAACCCAGGAGTCAGGCAAAATACCATTTTAGGAACCTGGCGTTGGAGGAAGAAGTGACATGATGGCCATCCGTAGTCACTAGGGAATACGGGAAATTGGGATAAATATTATGGACAATGAAATGCCCCTTGCATTTGGGCTCCAACTTGGGTGGTTTCCGGCCAGGAATCATTAGCGTTCTAAGAGCCAGCACCAGGTCACCTTGCAGGAAGGAGCAGAGGTGAACCTTCTTATTGAAATCTCGAGCCATCTTACTCTGATGCTTTTCCATGTTATGTAAAATGTGAAGCCTACTTTTGTCTAGCACTTCCAATTTGGCTAGATGGATTTCGGAAACTCTATCCGGCACTTGCTGGTCGTAGACCACCGTGCGCGATGAGGGAAACTGAATCTCGATGGGCAGGACGGCCTCAGCTCCGTATACCATGGAATACAGAGTCACCTAGGAGGAGTTACGAGTCATCGTTCTATAAGCCCAGAAGGCGTTGGGGAGTTTGTCCAGAAAACTTTTCTTGTTCTGACCAACCATCTTTTGCAGAATGTTATAGAGGTTTTTGTTAAATTCTTCAATATGTCCCTTCACCTGCGCATGATAGTGGGAGATGTGGTTAGAGTGGATGTTGTACTTTGCATACAATTTCTTCAGCTCGGCTGCTCGGAAGTTGGTTCCGTTATCCGTGAGGATAGCATGTGGTACACCAAATCGATAGATGATATTGGAGCTCAAGAAGTCAGCGATAGAATAGGCTTTGACTTCCTTGACCAGGATTGCCTCTGCCCACATGGAGAAGAAAGCTATAGTGATCAAGATGAACCAGCATTGGTGGGCCGTCTCCGGTGGGTAAGGTCCTACAACATCCAACCCCCAGACTGCAAAGGGCCAAGAATACATGGTAGTATGGAGAGGCTCCAGTGGCTGATGCACAAAGATAGCATGATATTGGCACGCATGAAACCTCTTTGAATACTCGATACTGTCATAGATCATGGAGGGAAAGAAGTATCCCAGCCTCCGAATCTGGTGGGACAACATCAACCCGGCCTGGTGGGCGCCATAGGAACCAGCGTGCACTTCTTGCATGACCTGTTGGATCTCGACTCCTTGAAGGAAATGGAGGAGAACACCATCAAATCTGCGCCTGTAAAGGAGATGCTCAAGGGTGGGACCGCTCTGAAGGGTGAACTGCGGCGCACAGTGTCAGATTCTCTCTCACTCAGCTCGGTCCGACGGAAGATTTACATGCTTTAGATATTCAACCAAGGGTGTCCTCCAGTCAGGAACTGTCCCGATTACCGCACCTAAAGCCCCTAGGCATCCTGGCGTAGGGGAAACAGTGGTGAGATGGTTCACTCGCGGTCCATGATCGACCCCTGGAATAACAGGAGCTATGACTCTCCAGTGTGCCACGTGGATAATTAGGTCATCATGTTCGGTCTCCGTAAGTGATGCGGCCAGGATGGACAAAGCATCTACTTGACTATTCTGCAGCCGGGGAATGTGAACGACCTCTGGCCGGGACGGGAACTTAGCCATTAGATGGAGGGTGCACTCCAGCAATGGCATGAGTTCTGGTTTTCTGACAACATATTCACCATTGACCTTCTTGATGACTAGATCATAGTCCCCTTTTACATATAGATGGGGTACATCAATCTCGAGAGCCAACTCGAGGCCAGTGATGGGGGCATGATATTCTACCTCATTGTTGGTGCAGCCTTTTGACAACATGAATGAATACGGTAGAACGACTTTCTCCGGGGTGATGAGGATGATACCCAGGCCCACTCTGTTGAGCCTGGGATAGTTGAGCCTTCTACCAGTGGGGCTCTGGGAGGCACCGTCAAAGAGCATCTGCCAGCATGGGATGGCATGATCAACTGGGATGGTCTGATCGACTAAGAGGATTTCCTCATCAGGAAAGCCTAGATCCAGTGGCTGGTCCGCAGAGGTTGGGTGGGAAGCTAAGAAGTCTTCCAACGCCTGTCCTTTAATGGCCTTAGGAGGTACGAACCTGATGTCGAACTGCTGGAGGATCACCGCCCAGCACGCCAATCGGCCGGTCAACATAGGTCGGCTCAGGATGTATTTCAACGGGTCTACCCGAGAGACCAGCTGTACCTCATGGTGCTGCAAGTAGTGCCGCAATTTCTGCACGGAAAATAAGAGTTCCCGGAAGCTCATTTTGATTGGAGAATATCTAATTTCTGCGTCGAGGAGCATGCGACTAAGGTAGTAGAGTCTATTCTTTATTCCCTCATTGTTCTTCTGGGTGAGATGTGCGCCAAGGGATCGCTCCAGGGCGGTCACTTAAAGGACCAATGAATTTCTGAAAATAGGTTTCATCAAGACCGGAGGTTGGAACCGATACTACTTGATTTCCCCAAAAGAGATCTTACACTATTAGTCCTATTCATAGGCGGCACCTTTCTTCATGAGCTGAGAAAAGGGCATACACTTGCCATCCAGATTCACAATGAATCGGCGTATATAGGCTATGTGGCCTTGAATTCCTCTCAGCTCCTGAATATTATTCGGGGGAGGCATCTGACTGATGGCCTTGATCTTCTCTGGGTCAATCTCTATACCTCGATATCTAACAACGAAGCCAAGAAACTTTCCGGAGGTGACCCTGAAGGCACACTTCAACGGGTTCATCTTTAAGTGGTGAGAACGGATGAAGCCGAACACTTTCCCAAGGTCTTGATATGGTCCTGGAACTAGCGAGATTTAACCACCAGGTCGTCCACGTAGCATTCCACCAGCATCCTGAGAATCGGCTTGAATATGCGATGCATAGCCCGTTTATAGGTGGAACCAGCATTCTTTAGGCTAAAGGGCATAACCTGGTAGCAGAGAGTACCCTGGGGGCCCTGAAGGCAGTGAAATCTTCATCCTCGGGGGCCATCCAGATCTGGATGTACCTAGAGTACCCATACATGAAGAAGAGGGCTTGGAACCCGACCGTGGCATCGATCAACAACTTTGTCACGGGAAGGGGGAAATCATCCTTCGGACAGTGGCGATTGAGATCCCGGAAGTTGATACAGACCCTGATCTTCCTGTTCATCTTTATGACCGGCACAATGTTGGCTAGCCACCTGGGGTACTGGACTTCCTTGATGAAGTTGGATTTGATGAGCTTATCAACTTCGGCCGCAACCATGGCACCGTGAGAGGGGTGCATATTTCTGGGAGGCTGATTGAACCCGTGATGGTTTGATGGAAGGCCAAGGTAGTGGATGGCTATCTGGGGATCTAGTCCTGGAATCTCATCATAACTCTAGGCGAACTCATCACTGTGCTGTCTGAGGAACTCTACGTACTGTTTCCGTTCCTTGGGGAGCATAGCGACGCTGACCAATGTGGGTCTCGGGTCTGCCTCGCTACTGAGGTTCACCTGCACTAACTTATCGATTGTGGTGGAGAAGCCCTCCTCAAAGGTAGGAGGAGCATCTTCCATGTTCTACTCTCCAATTGTGGAGGGATCATCCATGGGGGGAGCCATTTTATGGCTGCCAGACCCTGATGGAAACCTGGTGCCGGCTTGGGCAGCAGAGGTCGTCACGTCAAGAGACTCATGCACTGCGGAGACCATGGCGACAAAGCCGGTTGATCCAATCCCATCTGGCCTTCTGCCCAAGGGGCCACGCTTTATGACATCAAAGCAGTAGTGGCGCATTGGCTTGAGCCGGTCGATTCCGGCCTAGCAAAACAGACATGTATGAAGTACTACCGTTTCCATGAGCCTAACGTCCCGATATCGTACCGGGGTAGGGGGATCAGTGATCACCTGAGCCTGGTTGGTGTAAGAGTACAAGGTGATTTCCCGCCGTCGCTTGGACCCGTAAATATTCCTCACTCTGGTACCCGAAACAACAAAGCACTACCCCATGTCGGGGGTCGTGGCCTCCAACAGATGGATTGGGAAGACATATGCGACATCCAAACCTGCCCAGGGATCACTCGCAATAGTGGCAGGCTCAATCTCACCTGCCAAGATCTGCTTGTCCTTGCTTTTGTAGTAGTCAGCGTCTAGATAACGAGCTTCACAAGAGGCAAAAAAAGATGCATCTCCTTGGATCACACCCACTCGACCCATAAGGGAGTATTTGAGGAATTGGTGATACGATGAGGGGACCGCTATGTGATGGTGGAGCCACGACCTTCCCATCAACGCGTTGTAGGAGGTGTCCTGAGAGACAACCATGAATTTGGTATTGGTAATTAGGCCGCCGAACTGGGTCTTCAAACAAATCTTGCCAAGTGGAGTTTGCTCGGTCCTGTCATACCCATGGATCCTGAGGTTGGAGGGAATTTGATCATCATCAGACAGGCCCAGCTTCTGTAGAGTCCATGTTGGGATTAGGTTAATCCCAGAACTCGTGTCAACAAGACATCGGTGGACCTCTATGCCAATGAACTGGATGGTGATGTACAGTGGGGGAATGTGCCCCTCTATGGGAAGGTCTTCATCTTCACTAGAGAATGAGATATCCTCCTAATATTCAGTGTCCTCAATCGCCTCGGTGTGGAAGGCTTCTGCGGCCGCTACCTCCGTTTAAAACTAGAGTGGGATCCTTAGAGCCTCGGCAAGCACCTCACGCATTTCAGACGACAGAAAAATAGCCTCAAGGATATAAAGCCTTGTCGTAATGCCAGCCAGGTGCTTCATAACATCATACCTTTGAGCCAAATGCAAGATTATGCTTACAGGAGGTTGCTCTGCGATTGGAGGCATGACGGGCCCTACCGGTGGGACCAGTGATAGACTGGTACTATGCACGTCTCGTTGTTCACTAGTCGAAGCCCGGGAGGTTGCTGCCATGTTAGGACTGGAAGGCTACAGTCATCCGGTGGTAGGGTAGGGCTGGTTGCGGCACGGCCGAGGTGGTCCGCCTGATTCAGCACCACAAATGGTGGTGGAGGCGAACCTGTCGACACCGGGTGAGGGGGCCGTGTGTTCTGATCTCTGTATCGGGCCTGCAACCTGGTCTCAGTAGCGTGCACGACCTGACTAGAGGTGACGACTGCCATACCCCAGTGATTCACGTAGCCACGGCTCTGCCGACGTTGGTGACGGCTGGGGACATTGGGGAGGTCCACATGGCATTCCTCATCGTCGGAAGTCAAAAATGTATTTACCAACTCTACAGTGTTAACTGAAGCATACCTCGGGCTTTCACTCGAGGAGTCATCAACTACCGGATGGAGTCTCAGAGGGATACCCATTTCTAGGTTCATAAAATCGCCAAACGTGCGGGATGATGATGGCATTGGATGGGTGTGTTCTTTCTTCTTCCACCGCCACTTTTTCCTCTGGGAAGAGGTAGGCTGGGAGGACGATGCCAAAGTGGCGCTCGCAGATTCTGAGGGCTCTGGATGACTCAAGCGGGCACGGATGATGCCATGGGCACAAGAGACTGTCCTGCGGGCCATCCAGTCGTTATACATCCGTGACCCACGGTCGGAAACCTGTTTCCACTCATCCTCATTGCCACTGCTGCCATATGATCTCACGAAGACACCCGCCACTTGCACCGGGGCTGGGCCCAACCTTACTATGTTATTGCCAATCTGGTATTGGATCTAGTCCTTGAACACATAGCATCTCTAGATGGTGTGCCCCAGGGTCTGTTGATAAGGGCAGTATTTAGGGTGATCTGTGAGAGATGCCACTTCTGGCTTCTGGCACTTAGGCAGCCGCATGATCCTCTACTCTAAGGCGCTACGGAAATAGCCGGTGACCTGGGCCTCGTCAAACAAGTAAGTACAATTCCATCTTTATGGAAAGGTGGATCATGGAGGCTGGCCATTACCAGGGTCCGGAGTAGAATGCTGAGGAGGCGGAGCCTGATTATCTCGCCTAGGTTGTGGTGGTGCGTTACGCGGAGGCGCATGCCGATTTTGAGGCAGTCGCTACTGGGCCGGAGGCTATGCCCATGGGGGTGGACCCCTATGGGGATACGGATCTGGCCTCACTGGTAGAAACTCTAGCTATCTAGGGGCCTCTATCTGGACCACAGCTCTAGGCTCAGCTCTGGCGGCTCTCCTTGCAGGGATTACAGGAGGCAGTGAGTGTGCCTGACTGGCCTGTTTCAGGGCTTCTTCGAGGCGCTGAGCCTTGTCTGAGAAGTCCCGGAATCCTCTTGGGTAATTCTAAGTGATCATAGAAGGAACCATCTCTTCCTTGACGTTCCCTAAAAACATTGTCAGTAATTTCTTTTGAGTTAGTGGCTTGTCAAGGGAGTACGTGAACTCCTTCCACCGGGTGACGTAGTCCGCAACCCGCTCATCGGGCCTTTGTTTGTACTTGAAGAGATCTGTGATGTTCGTCTTCCGGTTTGTGGAACTAAACTTGTAGAGGAATTTACGGCGAAGGTCCTCCCAGCTAGTCACAGATCCGACAGGGAGCTGGCTGTACCAGATGAATGATGGTCCTTCTAGTGTCTGAATGAAGCAATGGAGCTTGGCAGCCTCCTGCTGCACCGGAGTCCCTAACATAGGCCCGAACCTGGAGTTGAAGTGTCCAGGTGTTGTGACGGGTCTTTAGACCCATTAAAGGGTGTGAAAGTGGGGTTCCCAAATCCCGGCAGGGCCAACATATCATCCACCCACACTGGGTATGGCTTGCCGTCCGGTGGGATTGCCACCTGCCGAGTTTCCAAGGCCTCTAAGCGAGCGATGAGTGCTTCCATTAGATCGTCCGAATGCGGATTCTTGTCTTGAAAGGGATATCTAACTACAAGCGCATTGTCAGGATCTTCTATCCGGTAGTCAAGCTCAGCACCTCGTAGGGCTTCTGGTGGAGCGACTCTCGGGGCAGCGGGAGGAAACCGAGCAGGGCCCCCTGGGTGATCCCGTCGCTCGGGAGTGTTCGGCGAAACATATTGTGCCCTCTTGCCATAGGCTCTAGCCTCTCCCCTGTCAGCGAACGCAACATGGTCGCGGTTTCCTGGGGGAATCTCATCAAGGGGTAGGTGCTCCTTCCCCAGCTGTCCTGGCCTAGGGTTACCGTAGTCAGGTCGTCGCTCTACAATGCCTTCGGCCAAGAGCTCATCAACCAGACTCTTTTACTCAGCAAGCTGTCGGCGTAGAGTGGCCTTCTCGGGGTCTTCATTTTCCTTCTGTATAGAGGCAGATGGGTCGGTAAGACTGACAGACCCGTCATGCTATTTACCCTTTCCAATGTTTCGGCTCAGTGTTAGTGCCTCAGTGGGTGCAGGGAGACCTAGGAGGCTCCTCTGTTGCCGAGTAATCCTCCCAGATGGTTCCAGTAGCAGATTGTACTCAAGGGGCTAGTCCCCATCAAGGAGATCCACACTGTTTCCCTCATCTAAATGTTCATACATGTTGACCGTCATTGCCCTTGGCGACATTCCCTCAGGGCCACCTAGTGAATCGGGCTCTCGGCGGATGGCACATAAAAGAAGGGCAGCGTACCGACCCCATCCGCGGACGTGCGCGTGGGGGGTGGCCTCATCAATAACCGTGCGGAGTACCTGAAAACTCTGGATGCATTGTTACTGGAGGGCCCTGTGGTGGCCAAGTGACTCGGGGTGCTGAACCGCGTGGAGCACAGCCAGGTCAAACCGACGGCATTGCTCACCGATATCCTCGAGATGTACTTGAATCCCAGGATAAGTCGCTAGCTGATGGCGAAGATGGGAGTGAGTCACCCGAAGAGTCTGCTGGAAACATTCAAACTCTTCTGGGGTGAGTGACTCTGGCATATCAAAATCCAATCCTGCGATTGTCCACAACTTCACAGGGAAGTGGCCCACTGTGAGGACGGTCCAGAAGCTCCACGAATCTGGTTCAGGATCCGTCCCTTCCTTCCCCTACTCATCAATCGAGAATGGCCATGGAGCTGGCAACGACGCCGAGGCAGGCCACCGGACTGGTGGGCTGGCTGGCAGGGAATACGGCGAACAGGCCGATTGGCCACTGATCCCTGAGTCGTCCCCCAAGGGTTTCAGTACACTGGTTGCCACGTCATGATATGATGGGCTAGAAAACAGGCCTCCTGTCACATTATCGGTGCTTTCCGAGGGTGTTACACATTGCGACTCTTCCTTCGGTCCCCAGAAAAGTTCCCCACCCTCCCTGACTGAGGTGGATGGTGCTTCCAGGGAGGCCAATGGTAACCGTGGGTTTGACCCCTGGGGGTATGCCAAGTCCTTTTCCTCCTAGATATACCTTCAGAGGGAGGAGGGAATCATACGTATCTCACATTTAGGGAGTACGAGACTGACGCGTCGTGTCCCCATCCCTGCCCTCAACTTAAGGGGTTGGGGTAAGGTTCCATCATTGAGCTGTACTCCGCCTCAGAGTCCGAGAAATGGAATGGTCTAATTTCTGTCCGGACTCCCCTCACATTCCTCTTTTAGAGATGACGCCTCGCCTTCTTGCCCCTGGGTGGCTCCTCAGGATAAGGATGATTTCCGTCAAGGATTCCCCTAGCCGCAATAGCACTTGGGTAGAGGGGACTGGAGGCCAGGGTGTGAGAAGCACCAGGACAGATGTCGAAACGGACATGGGGAGGATCTCCATTTGAGTTAGCTACCGGATACACAATGGCTCCATACTCGCGGCCAACGGTAGGGGGAGTGACCTCTTACCCAGTGTAGTGGGCGCTGGAAAGAGTCATACCCGGAGCGTAGCTGTCACGAAGAAGCCTTCGGCTTTCCAGATCAGTGGCACGGAATGAGCCTTCATGGTGTATGGTACTACCGTGGACTGGTCCACGGTGGCTATTGCCTATGGCCGCGACCGGGAGAGTCGACCCAACCTGCCTACAGGGAGGTCAGTGCCTCGACCCCAATCGGGCATGTGGCTTCCCCTGCTCAACGTATGAGAGGGTCTGTTAATAGGAGTCAGCAGTGGCTCGGGCCATAGTGGTTGCTGACGTTGGTGCCCCAGGATGGCCATTCTCTTCCGCTCGTGCCCAATGCAGGCATCAGTTCAGATGGGTTAGAGCCGGTGGTGTGGGCATGAAGATTTCCTACTCCTCAGCCAGGGGAGTTAGGCGGCGACATCGATGCAGCCTGGTGGGGGCTCTTACCATTAACCCCTGGGACGGGTCTCCGATCGGGCGGATCTAGACACCCCCACCTCATTGGCGTAGGGGAGGGATGCATCAAGGAGCTCCAGGGATCGGCTCCCGAAGAGGTTGAACGTCGAAGTGGGGAGTGGTGGATCCTTTTTCAGCCCTCAGGGGCAGCGACAACAGTGAGGTGCAACCACCTATAGATCCAAACGGGCCATGCCCCTAGTGGGGATGATCCCTTCCTCATCGTACCTATGAACCAGGTCATTGATCCCCCTTCTATGGATGATTTCTGATTGGGAGAGGGGGTGTGAGCACCCGACAATCATAGCAATCGGAGCCAGAGTGACTGTGGAAAAGTTGGGACCATGCGGGGTAGTCGCGTCGGTACTTCCACTACCCTTGCACCGATGGGAAGGTAAAGATCGATCTCCAGATGCAGTGATCTGATTCCTGGAAGCAGGGAGATGAACCCATTAGTACTAACAGGAAATGAAATAGACATCCAATAGCCCAACATCATTCCGTCTTCCGTGGTCGGAAAGAAGGATCCATGCTGACGATGTCAAAGAACAGAGTGCTTAACATCCTGACTGCCTCAACCCCTGGCAGGTTTCGTGTCCCGGTGATAGGTACCCAGACCTGGTGACATGCTAATCTTCTGACACCTTGAACACTACCCGTCTTCGTATTGAGGAGAAGAGCTTCACGTCAGGTTCACCATTTTCTGTTACCGACGCTTTTCTGCCGGGGCACGCGTGCGTGTCTTCCAAGCATGGGTGGATGCGTGGCTTGTTTCCCCACATTCCCTCTTTCCAAAGTTGGGTGGCATCTGTTCCTTGTTCAGAGACATCTGCTCCTTGATCAAAAGAGGGATGATTGGATGTTGGTTCTTCCTTCCGTGGATTCCTCCTCAGAGCTCACCACCTAGTCCAGGTGTCCCTCATAGATTTAAGATGGCTTCTTGAAGCTCGTTCCTGGCGCCATATCTCCATGGACGCCAGTTAATTACGCTGCTTCCTTCGAGACGCTCCGAGGGGTTTTTTCGGGGCAGCAACCTTCGGTGAGGAGAATGGTCATGTTGGGGTTTCGTTGGCATGTCTTGACGCTGGGGATCGACAAGTCTGTCTTCTGTCCCTTATCACAGGGCTTCTCTAGGGTGTAGAAGACTGAGTCATCCCACATAAAATGCAGGGATTGTGTACCATCTGAGGTTTTCCTCGGCTTCCCATGTTTAACACGGGGTATGTCGTGGGTTTAACGTCTTGCAAGGACGGATCGGACTGATCGGAGCACTGAGAGTGGATCAGATTGAAGGACCCCATAGTGGGAACACTGATGTTGGGGCCAGCACATGGGTGGGTTCCCGGATACTATGGAGAGGAATGAGATGACATGATCTCACCGGGATGTGGCAGCCCATGTAAGGATTAGGATGGGTGATGTAGTGACGGGATTGAACCTCGTGTAGGCTTCCTACCTATCCCATGGCAGGGAATCAAAGCCCGCATAGTTCGGTGATATGGTGGGACACCTGAAGAGGTGACCCATGAGAATGAACGCATGGATTAAAGCCTGGAGGAAGTAAGATCTCTGAGCTAGGGCATGAGCTTCCCGAGGCACGTGGGCTCGAGGGTGAAGTAAAGATGAGACGCGGGGTGTGAGGCATGGGGCTTACGCTCTGAGACGGGACAAGAAGGGGAATACGGGTCTTACGCTCTGAGGCGGCCCATAAATGTGCTGGTGAACCAACATGAAGTGGTCGGAACAACTGGGTGGTGGGCTTGATCCTTGTGGAGGCTTCCTATGTACCATGCGTTGGAACAGATCAAAGTCCACATAGTTCAGGGTATACAGTTTAATGTCATACGGAACGGGATACATGTTATTTTCATGCGGGATGAGGGCATATAGTTTAACGTAATGCGGGAAGAGGGAATACAGTTTAATGTCATGCGGGACGAGGGCATAAGGGGATTACGCTCTGAGGCTGCCCATAAAGGTGGATATGGGGCTTACGCTCTGAAGCAGCACATGGTGGTCGGTGAACCGACATGTAGAGGTCGGAACGACCGGGTGGTGGGCTTGAACCTCGTGAAGGCTTCCTACGTACCATGCGTTAGCACGGATCAAAGTCCATGTAGTTTTCTGGGATGGGGCTTATGCTCTGAGGCGGCCCATGATGGTGGATGTCATGGTCGATGCTTACTCTACGCCCATGTGAGTCATGATCGGTGTGAAAAACAAGAGGCAGTAGGGACTAGATGACCACATCATAAAGGGTGCGTTTGTGAGAAGTGGAAAGGGGATTACGTGTTGAGCGTCCCAAAGAGGAAACAGGGGCTTACATGTGGTTAGTAGCCCTTGGTTCCAAGGCTTACTCTAGGATGGAGGCCCATGGTGTGACAAAGCGTAGTGGGAAAGGGACTCCAATGGCCCTGGCAGTGGGGAAGTATGGAGGTGCATGGGTGAAACCTTCTGCAAGAGAGGCTAGGGGCTTACGCTCTAAGGCAGCTCTTCCCCCGTGGACAATCGCCACTCCAACAAGGAGGATCTCATTCCATGTGAGGAAGAATCCATTCCCATGGAGACGAGTGTGCGTAAATAATGTCTGAGCTGGGGGGACTCTGCATGCGAGGCACGTGGTAGGACCACTGTTTAACATCATGTGTTGAGGACGAGGTGCTTAGAATTTTAACGTCCTGCAACTTGGACGAGGTGGATTCTCTCCACACCCCTAGGGATTACATGACCAATTCCAACTACCACTTCTGGGAGAGAAGGCATCGGCAAGGCCGTAGTGAAGGGGGGTCACTGGGCGAACCGTCGAGAGATCCATGTTAGCGTGGCTATGTGAAGAAGCAATAGTTG
Source organism: Viscum album (assembly GCA_963277665.1). Classification (NCBI taxonomy): domain Eukaryota; kingdom Viridiplantae; phylum Streptophyta; class Magnoliopsida; order Santalales; family Viscaceae; genus Viscum; species Viscum album. The sequence continues at coordinate 1,143,379,631 of OY728134.1, read as the reverse complement.
TTAGCATGCCTATGCGGAGAATCATAAGGCAAAGCAACGCAATGAGAAACACCGCCCAAGGGACCTTGAGGTTACTTCGTACAAGCCTGGAAGGCCGTACGGGAAAACAGCGCATGGAGCGCATGCCCGGTAGGGAAGGCATCAAGTGCTGGCGTGGAGAGGCAGCCAAGGGGCGTCAAGGTAAAGGGTCCTGGGTGTTGCATGCAAAGAGAAGGTTTGCGCGCAAAACACCGGGATGGCACACAATAGGACCAAAGGATTGTGCAGATAGGTGATTGCGCGCAAAGAATGGGATTGTGCGCACGGGGCAAGGATTGCGCACAAGGGAAGAACCTATAGGAGTGGGAAAATTCACTTAGGCCAGTGGAGTTACGCGCAAAGACGAACCCCAGGGCAAGGTTGCGCGAAAAGAGGAATTACCTGGAAGTCATCTTGTGTGCGGGGGAGTCCGAATTGCGCGCACACGAGCCATTCTGAATTCCGCAACCCCAAACCTTTTGGGGTCGCCTTCTATTTATTGGCATCGGCCGGCGCGGGCGTGCAAAATCTTGCCCGCCCTATGTTCCCGGCACTCAAAGCTTCACCACGCAGTACCGGGGCGTGCACAATTGCGTGCACCACCGGCTCGATTACACGAATCTTAGAGATGCTTCAAGCTCACAACATTATTTCACGCAAGTCCTCCTTTATTTCGCGCACCACTACCCGGGCCTTCATACCGGGCCTCTGATTCCGAATATGACTTCGCTTTTTCATTTCGAAACTTCCTCTGGGAGTTATGGAGTTTTTTCGGCGTCTACACCATCATAAAAATTTCATGATTATCTATGCTAGATGAAGAATAAAAGATAAGAAAAAAACATAAACATTACCCATAGAAAGAAATTGGTATCATAATCATTTAATAAGGCATAACAAATGGGAATATCATATATGAGTCTATGAAAGAATGTATTAAAATAATAAATAGTAATTAATATTCTAAAATTGTCATAAATTATGGTAAAAGATGTGAAAATTATGAGAATACAAGTAAAAAGAGTGTTGAAGAAACTTTAGAAATGATCCAATTTAGTTTGAATTTAGGGAAAGTGTTAAAGAGTCTTTAAAACAAAAAAGGAATAATATTTTTTATAAAACCAAAAATTAACTAAGATAAATTTTCATTATAAAAGGAATGATTTTATAAAATTAAAGGTTTTTTAAAACTGATTAAGGATGGTACATTAAAATGGGAAAGAAATTGTGATGTTCCCTTTAATCATCTTTGCTTATCAGGGGGAATTGAGAAGGGAAGCTTATAAAACATGTACATACCCATAAAAAAGAATAATTGAGCTAGTAAAATATGTTTGGAACATAATAATATAATTTAATTGTAATAAATAATAATAATTAAGAATTTCATTTTTGTAATGAGAAATTAATCATAACCTAACGACAAAATAATGGTTTGGATTGAATCTGTTACCTTATGTGTGAAACTATTACACACTTATTCTTAATGTCTTAGATAATATAATTAAATTCATTAATAATTTAATTAAAAAAGTATTCAACAAAAATTTTATCTGTCATAGTTTTATTAGGTTCATTTTTTTCCTTTTCATTGAGTTATAATGTTTAATTTTTTCATTCTAGGAGCGTTTATTTCTGGGATTTCATGATTAGTTCCCTTGAGTTTTATTATGGAAGTTCTTTTCAAATTATAATAAATCTACAAAAGTGAAATTATTTGGTATTAATTAACTTCTATAAATTTAAATGGTTTCATAGATAATTTTCATTCTGATATTATTATTATTCGTTAAATAAAATGTTGATGAAAAACGATTACATTTTCTTGATGTTTTTACGACCACCATGAATTAGTATAATTTTATTTAGAAATATGTTTATATACTAGTTTCATATCATTATATAATTTTTAATATAAATTTTAAAACCTCATTTAACTATTATAACAGTTTTATAACCATCCCTGAAGGTGGTATTAGAAAATAAAGAAAACATTATCCACGAAGGTAGTGAATTAACACCTCACTAGTGATGTTTTCATTTTTAGAACAAAAGGGGAAGATAATAGAAGTGATGATGGTTATACCATTAACACAATAACATTATAGTATATAAATAATATGATATTTATCATGCTATTTTTTATAGGGTCGGTGTAATGAGGATAAGAAAAGAAAATAAATTAAAAGGGAAAGAAAGAGGAATTTTCCTTTTGAAGATCATTTACTTGAGAACCTCCTTAAGGAACTTTGAATTGAAATTTTGGTAAGAAAAAAACCAAAACTTGGGGAATAGTTTTTGAGAGGTGGTATTTATAAAGGAGGAGAGGGGTGTTCATTGATTATTTTATTCATTTGATTGTAATTTTAGATAAAGAATCTAAGTAGTGTAAATTATTATAACTAATTAAAATAATTATTACAAATGAGTTTGAAATAATGGGTTATTACATCATTAATGACTAAAAAATGCTTTTATTTGGTTTAAAATGTCAAATATTGGATATTATTATATTTCACTATTTACAAAAACCCAACTCTTTTAGAATAATTCAAAAAATAACCCTAACAATTTTTAGACATGTCGAATTAAAAAATGGACTCAATTTTATGAAAATAAATTTTTATATATATGAAAATAAATTTTTAATTAAACTCAACTATTATTGGAAAAATATTGATTTTAAAATTATAACTAATTTTATAACACTTTGAAAAACTTGCTAAGGTCACATAAAATTATATTATAATTACAAGAAAAAAATATTAATTTATGAATATATTTTATGAAGATAAATATTATTTTAAATTGTTATTTTAATTATATAATAGTAAATATAAATTTACATTTTTAAAAAAATACCAACACTTATTTATCATTTTTAAAACATTTATTTACTTATATCAGGATATAAATATATCATATTTTTTTTATAAGACACCCAAATTTTATTTATAATTTCATAGGTGAGGTTTTGATTTTATTTTCTAAATTACTATTCCTAATGGCCATATTATTATTTCAATAGTCATGTTACTACTTCATCGGTATAAGTTCCTTAATTTCTAGAAATACCTCTTATTTAATTCATTAATCAATTATAGAGTTTGTATTGTGATCTCAAAGTGATTTTATGTGATTTATACTTGATAAAAAATTTGAATAAGGTAAATTTCATTGATAGAATTATGGGTCGTTACATTCACTCGATGAACAATGTCCATGCTTCAAATAATGAATAAACATTGTTAAAAAATTATTGTATAAAAAAACCCAAAAAAAATAATATTAAATGTTTATATAATATTTAATCACCATTAATTAAAAAACTCATCACAAATAATTCACCCCCTATGCTAGACATGAGAAAGGTAAAATACTATTTAAACTAACAAGGGACTCTAGCCTTCAAACCTACACTTGAGAACCCAGTAGTGTACATCCTAGAAATATTAATTTCAAAACATTAAACATAAAAGTTCACTTATATATGAGAAAATATCTCCCATGAATATCGATACATCTCTTGTGTATTCATTATTTGTGTCTCTAATTGAAATTTCTTCAAACAAATATCTTCTAAAATCAAATGATATATCATTTTCATCTTCCAAAAAATATATCTCCAAATATATCATAAAACCTTGAGATAAGCTATAATTTATATCTATGGATATAAAAAACTATAGAACAATAGTTTACATCATGGTGAAACTATATGTAACCATAAATTGCATTTTTCTATTTTTTTATTATGCTGAAATATAAGATCACATCCCTCCATACCATGAAATTATCATTGTTGTAGTGGTTCATCAAGCCCTATCACAGCGCAATCATTTCCTAATGATTCTTAAATTTTTCACTCTCTCACCTCTTATATGTTATTTAATCCCAAATTTGTCATCTATTTTATATTTATTTTATTTTAAATATTCATGTTTCAATAAAAAAATCATGTTAGTTAACGTCACAAATTATAGAATAAGAAAAATAATCATTTAATTAATAAAATAAATAATAGGAACGATGCATAGAATTAAGCTATCATCTGTACTATGGTGGTTTCAGTTCATGGTTGGGATGGGGATAAAATGGGTTATTGAGCTTGTTAACACCCAATGATGCAGATTCTGTGTGTGATGAATGGTGGCAGCGACAGGTGGAAACTACTGGTGGTCCTCAATTGGTCAACATCTTATCTACCCTACTATTCTGAGAGCCTCCATATTTCATGGTTTCAATTTTCATCTATTTTTTATCCTTTTTAGATTGAATTGTCTTGAGTTTTTTTTATGGTTTCCACATAATTAAAAAAATGTTTTTAATGAATATTAAAAAAACGAAATTGTTATTGAGAGAGTCTTGGTGTAGATTTAATGGATTTTAATATATTTATTTAATTTATTAGATGAATTATTAATTCATATATATATATATAGTTATTTATTTATATACACACAAACAAGAAGACATACAAAATTTTTAAAAAATATTAATCAGTTTTTTATATCAATAAAAGTCTAAAAATTTATTTTAATTTTAAATTTAATGCAATGTAAGATAATTTATTGGGTTATAAAAAATGAACCCTATCTTTGTAAAAAATATTGGTTTCAAAAAATAATATTCATAACATATGGATTTGGGTATATTTTTTCATATCTATAAATTTTGTCACTAAATCTATCTCAAAAATCTAATGCAATGAATCCAAATTTGTAATGAAAATAATATATGTTTCTTATAGGTGGATTTGATATTTTTTATCATATTTTGTAAAATAAAATTAATAATAATTTGCAATAATTTTTTTTATCTCTAGAAAAATATCCTTAAAGACATGTAAATAAATATAATGGTATTTTTTGTTAAAACAATGTTATAAATTTTTAGTACTTAAAAAAACTTATCTGTAACAAATTTAATAATTCATATAGATTTAAAGATAGATTTTGATATAGTTTTTGACTTCTCATAATTTTTTTATTATAAATTACTCTATATCATTAAATATTTTCATCTATAAATAATTTCTTAAAAAAATAAGAATATTGAATGGAAAATGTGGCTAGGTGACATCTATTTTAAAAATATTAAAATGATGAAAACAATTTGGGGTCACAACCCCTTTATTGAGTAAATAAAACACAATATTTCTAATATAAATTTCTGGCAGGTGAATATCAGTTTTGGTTATATATTAAATTGATATTTGATAATGATATGGCCTTTTCAATAATCATTTTCATAAGCAAATCTAATAATCATTTTTTATTTCAATTTTCAATCACCATTAAGTTACATTTATTTCTATTTTTTATTAACCATTAGATTAACCATTATGTGAAAACTTTTCCACCCTAATCACATCGGACAAAACTCAAGTTCATATATGAATCCTTGAATTTCATTAAAAAAACAACTTATTTTTACAAAAACATAAATTTGTAAAATATATGTTTTCTCGATGATTATAATCAATCACATTATTTATTTAAAATATAAAATAAATAAAATTAAAAAATTATAAATTTTATTATATTTTATGTTTTATTTAATTAAAATTAATAATGATGGTAAAAAATTCAATTAATAACCAAATATAATTTTTACTAATTAAATCAAATTTTTTACAACATTTAGATTAATTTTTTATTTAGTTTATAGATTATTTTACTTTAATTATATATTTCAATTATATATATATAGGATCATTCTATGAGTTTTGATCCACCAAACACTACAAAAAAATATATTTTGGTGGTTTTTTTCAAACTGACATGAAATGTTGTGTCGCTGAATTTTTAATGTTGATTTATGCTTTTTTCTAATGGTTTCATTGTTTGCAGATAAAATTTATATATAGAGACGGTTTAAAATACCACTCAATATAGAAATTTACAATATTTTTCATTGGTTAAAACCAATTCTAGTTATAATGTTTGAAAAACATAAGAACTCATGGATTTTTGATCCGTCAAAAACCAATATATAAAAAACATTTACCAAAAATATGCAACAAATAGAGTATAAGAAAAACAATAACTTCTACACCTCAACAAATAGTATTGTACATATGATGCAACATTATATTATATCAATTTTTACAAAATTACATGTTTTACAATTCAAATGACATGTGATTTGTTCTAAATTCAGTTTATGTAACGGTACAAAAATGAATAACTAGATGTTATGCACAGGCCTAGAAAATATGATAAACCAATATATGATTCATGTGACTCGCTACTCAATTTAACCCACCGAAAGGTTATAATATTTGGAAATTTAATTTGTTTATATCATACTCAAGAATATTTTTCAAAATTTAATGAACAATAAATAATTACTAAAATGAATAATATAAGTGTGAATTTATATAAAAATAACACTCATGCACCCCCTATGACTGTTTCTATTTTTTCAAGAATACTTATCGTTATATTCTAAAATACATTTTCCAACGTACTATCTATTGTCATAGATGGATAACGAGAATCCTGTGACATAGAGTGAGTACCCTAACTAAACCTCCTATAGTGCATCATACCTACAAAAAATTCATTTTCATTTACTAATATCAAAAAACAATCCTTGCATTTATTAATAAAAAAACATTCCTTAAATTTTTTACCTAAAAAAACATCTTATAAATTATGTTCCCTATTGTTTTTGTTTTTATTAGGATCCATTATCAATATAATTTCTTATTCGGTTCATCCTTATTCCTATTCACTCTCCCTCGCAAAGACTGAAATTTTCAATATCATTAGGTATAAACAATTCAGTTTGTTGTTGCTGATAAGGTCCACTATCACAAATTACTTCTCCTTTGTTACCTGTATCATACATATCTCTTAGTTTAATGTTGACAACAACACTCCACCCATCATCCAATATTTTATTAACATAATATAACATTGTTTCTTGAGAATTTATAATATATGGATCATTTTCTTCCTATTAACCAATATCAATCAACCGAGAGAAATTGACATAAGTAAAATAAAGTGAATATTTATTTATACACTTGTTAATATTTTCTGAGTTACAGTTAAATAATACAATTAAAAATATCCCATGATAATTTAACTTGATAATATTAAACAAAATTTTAGTAACATTGATCCAAAACTGTGAATATTCAACTATTTTTTGTGTTTTTATACCTTTATCATGATAAAAATTATGAATCATGAAACCACCAATATTGTAATCATTGAATCACCTATCATGCTTCATAGTTCCTCAAGCTAAAAGCTTCAAATATTATAATTTTCAACTCGATTATCATCATTCATTACCTATATAAGTTGAAGTAAAAACATCTTACATAATTTATATATTTTTTAACATATTTGATCTATATATTTTATTAATAACTTACATGGAGTGGAAACCATTCAATAATTACTTTAATAACAACATTTTTTATCTCTGTCTCATTGTGTTTCTCGATCCTAAGGCATCCTTTCATTTGTGTCCTTAATTCCAATATATATGGGTAAAAAATATTTTTATTATGTATAAAATATCTATCTGTGTGTGTTAACATCATATATGTCAATGAAAATGAAGATACTTTTCCATCATCTTTACCTAAAGTTGGAAAATGTTTTGACCCATTATTAGCACAAAATTTATTTGGATTATCATAAAAATATCTCATTCGATTGAATCTTGTCTATAAACAATAAAAATACCTTCATCATAAGGTTAGAAACTCTTTATAAAGGTATCCTTCTTAAATGTAACCTTTTGGATTATATTTATTATTCACGTAATAATTTAAATGACCAAGATACCTAATGGTAAAATGTAATAAACTAATAAATATTTCATTAAAATATCAACTACGAAAATTATTATTTTTTAATGAAACCAATATTAAAATAAAATAAATATATATGGGATACATTCATTGATAATATACAATTCATTTAATATTATATTTTTTTTACAAGTGCACCATTAGATGAATTTTAACAGTGAAAAATGTAAGGGAAAGAACATATCAAAATGAAATATCATATATTTAATTATTTCTTGAAGCTTAACAAATTCATTGTGGTTAAATTTATTTTCACAAAGCTATATAAATAATTTTGTTTCATGTAAAAAATTATATATTTCCAATGGTAGAAACTACCCACTATGTATATTTGAGTCCGGAATTTTCAATCGATATATCTTATGGTGATTCAAATAAACATGTCATGAAATATTACTTGGATATCCATCAGGGCCTTTTACATTTTTTATCTTCAATGGAAAATAGCTTTCTGATGAATTTTCTTTTCCAAAATAGTTATTGTATACTTCCTATTATTATTTGGGCATAAATAACATTTGATATTTATTTATCATATGTTATTATGATTATTTAAATAGTCCATTGAATTTACTAGCTCATTAAGCAATATAAAAAACACAATATCACACACATTCTCCTCAATGTGAATAAAATAATTATTATTGTGTAACAAATTAAATTCCCAATATAGAAGTTAACAAAATATTCTTTATACTTCAAATTTTGGGGTCCAATTGTAACAGACGTTGTTCTAACCCTTTTCCACTTTCATTTATCCGGAAATCATTTTCAAACTCTATACAAATATATGATAATTATTCCAAGATATGTGATACTAATAATAATTTTTGCGGAAGCCTAAATTAGTTTTTTCATTGAAACATGAATAGTAAAACTGAAATCCATGAGATATATCAAGGAAGAAACAATGATAAAATAAACAGTACTTTTTGATATATGGTATCAATTGAGACTCAAAATTAAAGTTACACACTAGGAATCTCAAACCAATATGTATAGTTTCAATGGAAAATATCCTAGTCTAATAAGTTCACTAATGGTCCACAAATGGGAAACATTCATTTTGAATATTTATGAGGTAGATTCACCTTTTATTTCTAAACAATAATTTCATAACTCTTACAATTATTGAATAAAAATCTAAGGGTATAAATAAATCTCATGTCTAGATATTTGATTTTTAGTTATAATCTTGGTTATGATGAATGAAGTTTATTTCATAAACATCTAGTGAGGTAGATTATAAGGGATCAAAACAACATTCCAAATTTGGTAACTACTACTTAATGACCCAAAAAGTATTGAATCTATCTTATGCCAATCTGAAGTGTATATTTCTAGGACTAGAAGATAAATTAGGATATAATGAATCAAAAGTCATATACACTTTTGAATATTTTGGATATACCACGAACACGTCATTATTATTATGAAAATCATGCCACTTCAAATGTTAGGAGGTTTTATATGACACAAATAATCTTTTCAACTGGAGTTTTAATGGAAAGTAACATAAATCATTCAGAAAAAATTTCAAATTTTTTCGTTGTGGTAGTACAAAGATTCAAACTAACATCATTATTTATTGATTTACATCTAGAAGTAAAATATTTTTTCACTTTTTTCTATTAGAATAATCTTTCCAATAAATCAGACATTCATTCAGACATTCATGTATCTTTGTATAATTGATTCAACGATTAATAATAATCAAGTTCATCTCTTAAAATGATTCAAGAATATTAGTTTTAGAAAATACATCACACAAGAAATCCAATATCCTGTACATTGAATTATTTTTAATTATACATAAACACTTAATATGTTATAACTTTAGTAGAAAAGTATATTTTGAATATTTTAAACATCCACCATACAATTCTCAATTTTCATGTGCAACAAATTTAGAATACTCATTTATTTTCTCGATTGTTTATCCCTTGTGTTAGTCTCCTCATCATCATCCATTAATATTTTATCATCTAAATCAGGTTATTCTTCAGTTATGAAATTATAATTAATATCAGAAACATCATATCATGAATATTTTATTTTGTTAATTATTTATGTTGTTTCCCTATAGTGCTGAAATCTGTATTTTTTAACTTTTTAATTTCATTATGAACTATGGGGGAATTAGCTTGTTCATTTTTATTGTATGCATAACTTCTTGAATTTTCTATAAGATTAAATTATTCATTCCAAATCCAACACAGATAATGAGTATGAAACTATTTCAATATCAATTTCTCAAATACTTTATCTCTCAACAACCATCATCCAAATTTACATTTAGAACATAAACATTTGATTCTTCCATTATTGAATCAAAATTCAAATGAAAACTCCAAAAACATGTTCAAACTGAAAACATTCTAAGATAATTTCTGAGGTAAGTTATTTAAGTTTTATATTCATGTACATGTCTTCCTACACTATAAAAATATGAAAACTAAAATTGTGACCAAAATGATACAAATAAGCATAAGTGAACATAGTTCCTTACTCTAACTTCTGTTAATTATACCAAGTCTACATACACATTGATTGTGAATGAAAAATGTTAGTATATATAATAAGTAATATTACAACACATTATTTCTAAAATTATAAAATATACCATGGTATATAAATTAAAAAATTATTTTAGAAAGTATTATTGCACATTCATGAAAATCATGTAAACTGTTAATGTAAATTTATACCATTCATTTAATTTTCAACATGTTCTCTAAATTTATACTAATATATGCATATATAAGTTACATCATATATAAAAAATATATTAGTAATTTATATTCTTTTAATGAATCATAGGAGAATGTCTAATTTTTTATGGATCGAATCTCAAGCATCCCTACACTAAAACATTATTTCCATGTTATATATACCACTAGTTAAAGTATATTTCTATTGTACACAACAATCACTAGTTAGAGTGAAATACTAAACATGTATATAATTATAAAATAAAATGGATCTATCTAAATAATAATCCTAATCTAGAATATCCTTAATTTCATGAAATCTCAATGAAATATAAAATTTGGTGTGCATTTTTGGAATCATATCCTAGTAGTCGTTTTATCGCTAGATTTCCCTTCTTACATACTCAAAGTATTTTTATAAGATTTGTTATCAATATATTATAATAATTAAAAAAATATACATGAAATAATAATAAAACCCACCTCCAAATATTTATTAATAAAATAACCACAGGAAATTGACCCTTCGACCATACATTTAATAATTTAACGTTTATGATTTTTATAATAAAATTTGGGAAACCTAGATTTCAGAAGGGAGAGAGGATATTAGTGAGGGGTTATCGATTCAAGTGGTGTCAAGGGAGATAGGGTACCTATATCTATATGAGACGGTATTAGTGAGGGTGTTCAGTACAATGAATCATGGAAGGGGAGATGGTGACAACATCGAGGGGTAGAGTGTTTTATGTTAGGGGAAGAGGGTATTAGGGAGGGAAGCCAGTGTCATGTAGTTTCATGGGAGATAGGATTTTAGTGTGGAGGGGGAGATGGGGTTGGTAGAATCAATAGGGATTAGTTTTTGGTGTTGAGGGTGAGAGTTTTTTAGTTAAATATAGATTTAATGATAGGTGGAGGTCGAAGAGGATTATTTAAAATAGATAGTGGTGGTTCAATAAAAACTATCACTAAATATCATAGTTTTTGAGACTTTCATCAACTCTCATTTGAAAATGGGATTAATATATTCTTTGAATCTTTAGAATTATTTTGGTAAATATCCACTAAAACCCACCACAAACTACTAAATTACTATAGTAAGCTACTATATCATATTATTGTAGCTCAGTAAAATCAATGTGGTAATCATCATTTTAGAGAAGTTGGTATATATGTGGATTTATGTATTTATTGTTCATCTATTTTTTATCACACTTGAAACACTATATCAATTTAAAGGAACTTTAAATTCTATTAAAGTAATTATATTATCACTTAGGATTATATAACTACATAATGTGGGAGATATTTGTTGGTAAGGACAAGGAATACTCTTGTATAGATGTTAAAATATGGTTCTCACAGAGGTGTGTTACAATATCTCTCTCCTAAAGTATGGTTTCAACCCACACCAAATAACTAATCAAAAATCATTTCAATAGAATCATATTTAGAATAATGTGATGATTCACTATTCTATACTTATACATAGTGCAGAGTAACCCTTGGTGAAAAATTGAAGTCAACAGGATATTGGTGAGGAATTTGATGTTTCTCCCAAAAAGAAAATCTCGAGTTATTGTATAAGACATAGAATAAATGTAATTTGTAGAAATATATGGAGTTCCAGGAGGTGATTAAATTATTTTTCAATCCATGGGTCCTCTTTTTATTGGGAATGGTATGCCTATTTTGATATTTTTTATATACCTTGGATTTAGGTAAACACCAATTCTAAAAAGGAATTAATTATCCAAATTAATTCTGATTACCTGATCAAGTATGAATCCCATGTATCACCCACCCAGTAACATAGGATTCTATTAGATCATGCCCAATTAGATTAATGGTTCATATTATACTCATTTACTGAATTTGGATAACCCAATAGACATAAATGTTTGGTCCAAGGCTAAAACCTATAAGAAAAACTAACATGTCAGAAAAATAACGTCCCTACTAATAACCTCACATTGACATTGTGTCCACGGTGAAATGTACCTTATTGATGTATCACATTACATGATCATGTGTGAGTTTTCATGTTTTGGGGAACTATAATGACCAAGGATTTTATACATGTAATTTTACTTCTAGATAAACATTTGTTCATTTTTGGAATATATTATAGAATAAAACACATGTACCAAATAAGAAAATAACAACAACACTTTATCTCATTAACTGAGAACATTAAATTTTGTGAATAATTATACTAGATAAAATTGACAATATTATATTGGGAAAATATACCAAAAATAATAAAATAACTGGAATGTAAAAAATTGGATCAGTTCGATCTCTGAGAATTATCACACTCACGAATAATACTATAAAAAATAAGATGAAACCAAACCACATTAATGAAGTTTAAATTTTGGAAATGAATAATACAGAACCCTGATATGGATTTAAGTGGGTTATTAATGGATGAAATATAATGTGTTTATAGGAAATATAATACCAATATGATTATTGGAATAGTAACATTACCATTAGAATAATAATCTGACTATTAGTATAGTAAAATAACTAATAAAACAACATATGAAAATGTAAATTATATTTACCATGAATAGATCAAGAAAACATAAATATTATAATTCCAAAAAATAAATATTCAAATTAGAAGCACCAAAAAAGTATACAAGCATATTTTGATAAAGTATATTTACCAAATTTCATAAAATTGCATAACTTTTATGAAAATTATTAAACTAAAATAAGTTATAAAATAATTATGATTAAATAAATTTCATTTTTGGAATATCAATATTGAAATTGTATATGGATGTTTTTTTTAATAATTTTTGAAAAACAATAATTGTTAGGTGAATAACAAAAATTCAATTTTTATGTAAATGGTATGTTTTAGTCACATCGACCATGACAGAATAAAGGAATAATAAATTATATATTGGATTAATTAACTAAATAAATATTTAATCAGAAAAATTACTCATTTAAAAATAGTAAAATTAATTCCCAAACCTAAAAATTTATTTCCAAAGCCTAAATATATAAGGTATTCAATTTAAAAATTTATTTCTATATTTTTTATTTATTTTAGAATAAAAAAAATATTGTGGTGACATGGTTTAAAATTCTAAAATCATGTAATTTTATTAAAATGTGATAAATAATTTCAATTATACCATTACTAAAATCTTTACTTTAAATATAATAATTTATTCAATAATTTAACCTAGATTAACCCCTCTCCTCATTTATAAAACCCCTTATCCCTTACCTTGTAAAGTCACATCCCATATACTTCTACAAGCCTATTATATACTCAATTAAATCTTCCTATGACACTATCAAACCATATGAATATTCTAGAGTGATCTATCCCCAGGACTTGAAGGCTTTATCAAAGGAGTAATTCTTTAATAAAGAAGTAACCTCATAATCCTATCATTATATTTATATTTATTTTCTTATTTCTACTCTCCCAATATATTATATATTTACAAATTTAGAAAACTTTTCATGTAACAAATTAATGTTACTGTTATATTTTTTTTGACTATATACATTCATTTAGAGTATATAAACACTCTCTCCCCTCGTTTGACATGTCTCATTATTAGTTGGTTTTAGCCACCTATCTGGACATTGTCAATGATTTATATATCATTTCCTATATGGATGGTTAGAATAAACCATTTATAATATATAAATAATTAATCATATTGTTTTGGGATTAATTTCACTATGTTATAAATTTCATTGAATCAAAATCAAAATATCAGAATAATATTGCATAATTTAAAAAAACACCACATCACACTATTACACCTTTAATAAGAAAACATTAAAAAAAATAATGATTATAAATGATCAATAGTGACAAAAAATGATATTATTAAATTTTTTATTCCTTATTTAAAATCAATAATTTTATTATACAAAAGGAATAATGGTGAAAACATAAATTGGGACATAAGGTAGGGGATATCTTAAACCAAACTCTTTCTCCCATGTTATCCAAAAAAATTACCCATCTTCATCTCGGCACCCCAATAGTTATTCATTCAGATATGATTTATGAAATATTTATCAAATAAATTTTTTCATGGTTTTGTTTCACATTTATTATTGTTATATGTTTCATTTAATTGTGGAATGTGTGATTATAAGTATTTAATAGTATTCTTAGTGATCCTAAAATTATATGTCCCTCTAAAACATTGGGTATTGTTATATATCACATGATATTATGTGTATTATGTGTGAACATGATGTTAGGTTTTTTACATTTCATGAAATGATGATTTTTACACATATGTTATTCATGAACATAATGTTAGACTTGTTCACAAATTATATATCAGATATAAACACAATGTTATAATGTTTCATTATTATGAATATTCCACATTCCATGCAACTATAAAATTATTCCCTCTTGATTATGATGATGATCCTTTTCTTATGGTAGTATGCGAACGATTATTTCACTTTTATACTTTAATTATTAATGTACCAGCTTTCTTTACTATTATTCCTAACCTTACAGGGCTTTTAACTCACCCTTTCCTTAATATATGACCACATGTTATTACATGTAATAAAGAGAATAAGAAATATAATATGTGGACTATGTTAGATGATTTAAGTAATGTTTAATTTTTTCATTCATTGTTAAGTTTTACGACCATAATTTTACCAAGTTACTAAAACTTTTGATTCTAGATTGTATTATTATTATATTGTTTATCTTTAAAGTGATGTAATAATAAGTTATAAAAGAGACACGTCGCTATAGTTGGTATGATAGAAAGGTATAGTTAATTTGGGAATTAGTTCAATAAAATATACCCTAGTATGAACTTAGGTATCCCCTTGGTGAAGTAATTATAATTTATTTACACATGTAAATTAGTTATTTCACTATTCTTAACAAACATATGTTTTTCACTAACTTTTTATTCCTAAGGTAATGATGAGAACATTAATTTCTAAAATAAAATTATTAAAGACTCACTTAATATTCACCAATTTCAAATGAATTTTTTATTTAATTAGAGTTATATGCATTCATTTATATCATATATGTTTTATAGAATTATTGAATATCTTCCATGATACATGGATGTAGAGATATCTACGAAAACAACTAGGGGTGAAATCATTCCAACTATAGTGTTAGACACTTCCCCAATAATAATATATGGAATTATTCACCTAGATAATCTTGTAAAACATCCTTTAAAAGAATTTTATACTATACAATGCTTGGATTGGATCTGAACATATTGATCTCGCATCATCTATTGGGAAAATGCAATATCTTTATTTATCCTAAACCATCCCATGATCTTGTACAAATGAAAGGATTATTTTAAATAAAATTTAGAAATCCCATTAATGATATGGGTTTTTAAACCCATTGAAGAAACAATTGTTTATGCCTTCCAATAATTAATGATAAATGATGTAAACTATCAAATGCTGGTTTTAGAGTTTGAAACTATGATATTTTCATTAAAAATTTTGGGAAATTACAATAATAAAATGAAGTTTGATGTGTATACTAATAACAGGAGTTAAAATTATATATTCATACAGAATTTTATGAACATTATTCAATAAATATTGTTATATTTAATTGAGGACCATGATTTCTCAATTCACTACCATCCTGAAAACTTGAACAAGGTGCCTAATTCTTTTAGTAGAAATGGACATGTTAATATATCCATGATGAGGATTGATACATACCTTATCTTGATAGAGATTCGAATGAAAAATTTAGACATATTAATATAAGGGAAGACATACTTCCATTCCAAAATGATTTCCCAACCATCAATCTAAAAGAAGTTGAAAGAGGCACAGAGAGATGATTTAGAGATTCAAAAGATAGTGAGTGTAATAATGCAAGGGAAGATTCATGAATTCATCATATGCAAAGACATATATATTTGATTTTGAGAAATATTCTATGTGACATCATCTCCTAAGATAAAGTTATATTTTATGATGAATTTTTCTTATATTTCTCCATCCATCCAAGAAGTACCAAGATGTACTAATATCTTTGAGATCACTTCTGGTGGGAAAGCATGAATAAGAAGATTATAGAGTACACATCAATATTATAAGTTTGAAAATATATTAATGAATAACATAATATATCCAATGAAATAATGTAACTATTACACATACTAACCTGAAAATGGGAGAACATAACCATGTAATCTTTCATGGGTCTTTCAATAAAATCTAAAAAAAGATAATTCAATATGAGTCGTAGTGGATTGACTCACCAAGACTAATCACATAATATCTATTTATGAATATTTATCACATGATCAACTTTCTATGATATATATAATGTAAATAATTAAGATACATGGTGTATTGATTTAAATTGTATCTGATAAATTTCTATGTCTTGCCTCTATGTTCTATATACGTCTTTAACAAGACCTTGTTACTTAGTTTAACTTTAATACTTCCTATCCCCCATGATAGGGGCTAAATCTTAATATACTATTCAAAAGCTGGAATACATGTTAAAATAATTATAGATGGATTTTAATGGTTTCTAGGATCATTATCTTACATTGGTTGAGTTCTCATACACTAATAGTTTTCACTCAAGTATCTAGATTTCCTTATATAAAGCATGATATGAGGAGAGTTTTAGATTATCCTCAGGATGGGGTGAATTTGGGGAATAGAAGATGCATGTACCTGAACATATAAAAGATATGACAGAGAAGTATTTTGAAATTGATAAACACATTAAATCTATACAGAGTCGATGTAGGAGTCGTGATGAAAACCACTGAAGTGACTTGGATTTTGAAGATGAAGATAAAATGTTCATTTAAATATATCCTTATAAGAGATTAATGTTTATTGGGAATAATGGAATGAACAGATATAGGTACATTAGACACTTTGAGATAATTAATCCCAAATGACTTTTTCCCTAATGGATATAACATCCACCAAACATAGATTAGGTTTATGATGTGTTCCACGTACCTCTCTTGAGAAATTACATACATAATCACTTATATGTACTGAATTTTAATATGGTAAAAATAGAGAAAAACCTCACATAATTAGAGTAATCAGTGAATATATTGGACCACAAAGAAAAATTTCTATACAATAATAAAACTCACATTATTCAAGTACCTTAGAGAAATCAAAGGTATGGAGAGGATACACGGGAAACTGAGCATAAAATGAAATCGAAACACCCTCATAAATTCTCAATAAATGATATTATTTGAAATTTTGGAGGAAAAATTTATAAAAGTGTGGATGAATGTGATAGACCGTACTTTTGTATATGGTATTTACCTTATATATAAAATGTTGTGTCATATTTATGAATATAGTATAACATAAAATAAATAAACCATTTAATGAAAATACTCTAATGTTTTATTTCAATAATTGAGAAAATTGAATTTAGAGAATAAATATAACTAATAAAATTGAAAATATTACAATGGGAAAACAAATAAATAATAATAAACTAATTATAATAGGAAACATTATATCATTTTGATCTCTAAGAATTATTCAACTCATGATTTATAGTGTAAAAGATAAACAAGAATAAACATGAGTATTATAATTTACTTTCGTAGATGAATAATATTAAAACTCAAGAGGAATTGCAGTTAATATTAAATGATATAAATATGAGATATTTATACTAAGTATAAAATCAATATCACCATTGTAATGGTATAATAACTATTAGAAATAATAACCTTACTATTATGAATAGTAACATGATATCTATAATAGTATTATGATCCTTAGAATAGTAGAAGAACAAATAAAACAACATATTTACATATAAATAAAATTTTCCCTAAAAATATCAAGTAAATATAAAAACCATAATTCCATAAAATAATTATTCAAATTAGAAACTCAAAGAAGGTATACGTTCATTTTATGATAAATTTTATCTTATTTTATTTTATAAAAACAATAATTTTTTTCTTAATAATTAAAATTACATATGTTATAAAATTATTTTGATAAAATTTAGTTTATTATTTTAATAATTACATAAAAAATAAATATGGTTTAATTTTTTTAAAGAAACAAAACAAATTTAGGCTAAAAGTAAATAATACAACATTCATATAAACAGACTGTTTTAATTAAATCATCAATATTGTAATAATTACCTAATCAATTATAAAATGGGTATCTTAGTCAGAAAATTATTTAATAATCTAAATTAATCTTTAAAAAAAAATAGTTTCTAAAAAAATAATTTTCAATGCCAAAAAAATGGAATGGGTTTAGTTAAAAAACAATTTTTCATTTTCTTATTTATTTTCTAAAAAATAATAAAATTCATATTATAATGATTAAAAATCATAAAATTATATAATATTACTAAAATATTATTTATAATTTTAAATATATCACTATTACAATGTTTAATTTAGAAATAATAACTTATTCTAAAACGTAACCTAAAGATACCCTCTCATCGAGTATAAATACTCCTTCTCTCTTCCCTTGGAAAATAACTACCCATAAAATTATATAAGGCCAATATATACCCAATTATCTCCTAATAATATATATATAAACTTATGGGAATTTTAGATCCATCAAATTCCAATACTTCAAGGCTTTAGCAAAAGAGTAAATGTTCAACAAAGAGGTAACTTTGTAATTGTCAATTTTCATTTCTATTTATATTTTTCATTACTATATTTTTATACATTTATAAAAAATATAATTTATCATATTGATGTTATTTTGATATTTGTTTCACAATCTTAATATATTTATATTATATATACACACTCTTTACCTCTTTTGATACATCAGGTCAATGGTCAGTTTCATCCACCTATAAGGATATTGTCAATGTTTTACTTATCAATGTATAAAAATAAGGTTTTTATAAATTATTTTTAATATATAAATATTTAATATTAATATTTAATGATTAATTTTAATTATTTATAAATGTGATTTTATCATGATCCTTAAATTGAACAAGATGGGAAAATTTAATAAAGACACGACGTCAAAACATTTCAAATTTAAAAAAGAAACTTAAAAAATAACATGTAATGATTGTAATTTATCAAGAGTAAAACAAATGAACATAATTCACTTTTTTATTCAGGTGTTAATATTCACCGGCTTACTATATATTTTTTGAAAAGGTAATTTCATTGAACATGGCCTAATGTAAGGGGAACACTCAGACCCGACTCTTAATTTTGGCTTATCTTATTTTCATTAATATTTTACTATAATTATTCTCAAATACCATAAAATGCTATATTAATATTATTTATATCTTATTTTATTAGGCATATTCATGTTTATACATAATTGAGATGATTTATAAGACACCAATAATTATTTTTCAAATATAATTTATTTTCCAAAAGATATCATGGATTGCTGTTATGTTTTTTCCACTTCTCACCATGATCTATGCTCATTTTATGAAAATATTTAATGTTCAAAAATATGTTTTGTTTTCTTATTTTTTTAATCACCTATGTTATCCATTGAAATATTCTTCACAAAATCTTTATTAAACTAATTCTTTCTTAAGAGTATTTTTAATTCTATTATTGTTATATATTTCCTTTTTATGTGACATGCATGATTATAAGAATTTTGTGATGTTATGGTTCGGCCTAAAAGTTATATCCATCCTATAAAATCCCAAAGTTTTATGAAACATTTCTTTAAAAATAATTTATATTTTTAGATAGCTTATTTTACACAGAACAACAATTTTAGTTTGCATTGCACGCAACACTGAGTTTAAAAGAAACAAGGCATACTATTAAAATGTTATTAATTAATAGGATATTTAGCACCCACCCATCACGATTCTGGGTATGAATATGAATATTTAAATTTTTATATATATTATATACACATTTATATCAAATTAATTATTTGGTGACCAATTAATTAGAAATGAAAATAAAAACTACTTGAAAATAATGAAATATGTTTCTAAAAAACTATTTTTACGCACAAAAACATGTTTTATCTTAATAAATTAAATAAATAAGTTTTAGTGAATTAGTTTTGTTAAATATATATATATTATATTTAAAAACTATTATCCTTCATCTTATTTTTTATCTAGATAAGATATAAAAATTAATCCAATTTTATGCTTCAAACCATATTTTTTGAAAAAGGAATTTTTGTCTCCTATTCCCCACATATTTTAAAATAAATTTTAAATTCATATAGAAAATCTATTTTGAAAGGCAATTTCAATTTTTTTAAATCAAAATTTCAAAATTATCTTAGGGTTAATTGTTTATTATTTTATTAATAGATTAATTTTTTGGGGAATAGTGAAAAATACTGAATTATAATTGAAAACTGCATTTTCATTTAAATTATTTATAAAGTTAAATTATATTTTAAAATTGTTTAAAAGTGGAATTAGATAAATTATAAATCATTTAAAAAAATTAGTTCATTATAATCAATTTAATATTTAAATTGTATATAAAAACCTTGTAAAATTATAAAACAATTCTCCTTGAAACTGTAATGCTCATCACTTCAGCAGGGATAAATTTAAATTAAATTTTCCATATATATGAATGAATTTTGAAAAATGGATTACATATTTAGAATCAAAATAATTTTTTTATCTAATAATTTATAGTTAATTTGTGACAAATATTAATAGTAAAAATAGTAAAAATAATTATCATGGATAAGGAAAAAAATATGTTTACAAGGGGTTAACCTAAAAATATAAAGGTTAAAATGACATAAAATTTTTATAAAATATATATAATAGACATATTTAGACCCTATAATGTGTAATTATTTATAATACCCTATTTTTTATCATTTTTTCATTAGATAAATGTGGGTATACCTTTTTTATTTTTAAAAACTAATAAGTGTGTTACTCACCACACATATAAAAGGCCACCCATTATCCAATGTTCTTTACACCTTAAAATCCATTTTTTATCCAAATACTACCCAAATAACTTCCAAAATTCTATAATATCATCATAGAATACTTATTGTTGGAATAAAACTATCCTATTAAGGCTTTAGGTCTCAAAGAAGCAATAACATTCTTCAGTAATCAGTTTTATTTGATTTCTTCCTCTCCCTCATTAATTTATTATTAAACCTTGATAATATATTAATCTATGTGTCTTACATGTAATAAGATTCATTAAACTTATTTTAATTACCTAAAAACAGATCCAATTCCATTAAATGGGTTACAAAATCATCATTCGTGTGTACATCGGACTACCGCCTTGCGCACCAACGTCATTCGTTTTCCCATTAATAGTTTTCACGGTTGGGTATGATGATGGATATAAATAATATATATGATTTTTAAAACATTATTATACCTATTTAGTCCTTTTATAATATATAAATTTTTTTACTTTAAATTCCACAGGGGATACAATAACATCACATGTCTGTACGGTGGACTACTACCTCTAGAAGCGATGAGATTTGTTTTCAATAACACATTAAATGTATGATAATACAGATAAATGTAATTAATATATATGATATAAATTAAATAATTATTAAATTTATGAAATATCTATCATTATAAAATTATTATATATTTTTTTATTTCATTCATTTTCACTCAAATATGATAGCGTCGTTCGTGTACATGTGGACTACCGCCTTCCCAAAGTAATGTTACTATATTTTCATCACAACACCACATAAATGATATGTATAAGAATATTTAAATAAATAATATGTTACTGATGATATTATTATCATTATAGAAATACAAAATATTATATACCTAATTTCCATAATGATCATTGAAAAATGGAAATGTTAGTCATGCATATATATGGTCTGGCATCTCCATTATCATATCATACTTCATTTCTCAAAATCATCCTTCATGATATGTACTAAAATTAAAATTAATTTATAAATTTTATAATTATTTCATGATTATTATTATTTATGAGATGGAACTGTGATTGAATTGAGAGTACAAAAAAATAACAAATTTAAAACATACATGATAAACAAAGTAATTATCACCCGAAACATGAATGTTTCTTGAAATTATTAATAAAAATGAAATAAAAGGGAATTTGTAAATCATATATGGTATGATATATATAATTATTATTATATAATAGATTTATAATAAACTTATATTTATTATTTAGTATTTTATAATAATTAATATGAAATTCAAGACTTCCGGTAAGTGATTCCTCTCTCACTTTTTTTTCTCTATGACACATGCCATATTCCCCAAGTGTTTCTTTTACGTGGTATATATACTACCCACAAATTTAATTTATTATAAATATCCATAAATATTATTTTATTTAAATATCCATTTAAATAACACTATTTCACAAGGTTTAGGTTTCTAAAGTCAGCAAAGTGGTAATGGATTTTATTGCCCCAGAATTGCCTTATTTGGGACATAAGTTATGTCATGCACCTATCACCATCTGTGAGGTGTATGTACGGATACTTTTACATGTTATATCTATAATATAATTATTTTAATGATATTATATGTTACATTAAACGTAATTATTACATGGATATTATGATTGAAAGTTACCAAAGTGGAATGTATTTTATGTTACAATCTCTTCATTTATTAGGACTCTTTATGATTATGGTTATAATAAAGAAATATAATAAAGTAACTCTCAAGAAACTCATGAATACTATTATACTCTGGTTATCTAAAATATTCTAAAGTAATAATACCATGCTACCACTCTTTGGAGCTTAAACTAATTGAGAATTTTTTTAATAAAATCCGACATTATTACTCTCTTCGGTCAGAAATCCGTTTCCTCCCAAAACTATGTTTTCAAACAATATATACACAAATGTTATTAAAATTTTTAAAACATTTAATTTATGAAATTTAAACCAATTTTTTAATTTTCACACATTTTTAAAGGAATATTTATTTAATTTTCAAAACAATGAATGTTTTTCTTTTACCCAAAATGTGAAAAGAATATTTGTTTTTAACATGAACAACATAAATAGAATTTACTGATATCATAACCACCCAATGTTTTCAATATTCCATTATAATTTTTCGAATCTATTTTCAACTAAAAAATTACCCTTTTTATTTGAGGAATTTTTTAGAATTTAAAAAAAATTATTTTAAAGTGAAAATAATTTTGAAATTTTTTTTTTTTTAAAAATGGTTTCCAAAGTGGAAAGTATATTTTCTTGAAAAAATAAAAAAGTGATAATTCAAAATAATTTTCCACCAAATATGAAATACTTTTATATTACTTATGCTTTAATAGGGATACAATTAAATGATACCATCCTTATTCTTTATATGGATTATTAATGTTTATATTATTGAAACCCATTTATTTTTCATGGGTTATGATGTTATGAATTGATGAAACATTTATGAAACCCATTTTCTTCACATGGGTTATAATAAGATGAGATAAAGAATTTTTTTATGTTATTATGTAACAAATATGTATGATTTTCATTATTTGATTGGTGAGATCTATATCTACCTTTAATACATTGGATAATAATTTATATATCCTGAGATACACTAGAATAGAACAAGGTTTGAACCGAGATCAGGAAGGGATTTTATCCGCTAAGATATTTTTTGAAGTGAAACAGGACTACTACGATGGTTTAGGGAGAAAACCCATTCCCCTATAGGGAAATGGATGTCACTGGGTATGTTGGTGTGTCCCTCCTTGGTGGTGTAATTTCCCATGGAGTGTCATTTTTTGTTTCAGTAATGAGAATTGACTATTAAGGGAGTGATATTCTATACATTTATTTATTCCACAATCTCATTTCATACATTATTGTTATAATCTCTTGGATTATGATCTTTTATTTACTTATAATTCATTTATTATAAAGTACCAATATTTATGCCAAGATTTAAGAAAATGACATTGATATTTATGATTTAGTTTTAAAATGATATGATCCTGTTCTAATAGCCTAATACTCATTATATGATTATGAATCTCCCATGTTTACCCTTACCAATAATTTGAGATCACCCTTTATTATGTTTCATTTCCTCAGGTTATGAAAAAAGGTTTTATGTAGCATATGTTTGTGAAGAGTACAAAAGGGGAATATCTTTATGAGAGATATTAAATAACATTCACCAAATTAGAAGATTTTTTACCTTGTCTCCAAAGACACTAAAATATTATGGTCCTCATGTATTTTTTGTGCATAACGTATTGGATATTAATTTTAAAAAATATAATAGCTATGAATGAAGAGAATAGGTAGCTATAGTTTGTATCTGAGTAAATAATTAGTTAACCTTGGGAAACTAGGTTGAGAAAACATTAGTGACATCGCTAGGATTATTTCTATGGATATGTTTAGGGATATGTCTTATTATAACTCTAAAGATGATTAAAATCATAGGTAAATGTCATGGAATATTGGTAAATGATACAATGAGTGGTTTACAAGAAATTTCATACCTATATTGATACTACATGTGGGTGTGGCTCTAGCATAATGGTACCTAGGGGTAATAACTACAAAAGGGTACATTGATCTCAACTCGATTGTCACCTACTGTATGAAAATGGGCCTTACTGCACACCTGGTTTGACACTCATAGGGTACATGCTTTAGGAATTGACAAACTCTATATGAACCATCATGATGGATTTAAATACATTATAACTATTAATGAGATAGGATACACTAAGGTGTTATATATTAAAAATAATATTTCATGATTAAGATACACTATATTTTATTTTTCAAGATTATTTGGTTTCCCATTATTATTAGAATTTATCACACTATTATTTTTGGTTTTATTAAATGGATGTAATTATAAAAAATTATTTTAACATCAAATGTTATCAAAAAAATTCTGATGAGCAGTAAAATGGAATAATAACTGGAGTAATGGATGTTGTTATTATTTCTAATTATTTATCATAGAACATTATTATCAATGTGATCCTCAGCCAACTATTAAACTCACCAAATAATATAAGGATACAGTTCACTGAGAGTTCACATAGTGAATAACATAGGGAAAATAAAATTGTGTTTCCCATATGTTCAAGATGTAGGAAGAAACACCCAAGTGGATTCCTTAGTGGATTGAGATGATCTTATGACTGCGAAAAAGGACACAAAGGAAGTAACTAAAATGGAAAATTGAAATGTTAAATTAACTAAATGTATGAGAATAATGGTATACCTAATATATCATCAACTATTTAATGTTTTATATTTGTAATGTATGGGAATTGAGAAAATTGATTTCATAAGGGTAAATTTTGTTAATAGAATCAACAATGTTGTATGAGTGATGGTTTTGTTGTTGACATTGAAGAGGCTATAAATGATATATTAACGAAAAGTGGTTTTGAGGAACAATATGAGGAATCCTAGTCAATTCTTTGATAAGGTAGTGGGATTATTTAATTATTTATATATTGAAATTCATGTATTATGTTATATGATTCATTAAATGTATATGTATTATTCAACATAACATTTTTATTAATTATTGTAATGAACATGATGAATGATGCTAATTGAATAGAAAAGTGATTTAATAGAAAAGTGATATTTTTATTAAAAGAAGATAACAATTAATATGTTCCTAATGTTGAGATAATAATCTTGGGATAAGTAGACAATTGATTTGAATAAATTCTATTAGATAGTCATTATTTCCTTAGAACTGATTATTGATTTATGGAAAAGGTGTTTATGATATAATTGATGGATTTTGCAGCATTTTTAGATTTATAGAAAATATCCAATAATCTAGGTTTCATTTAAGTATTGAGGAATCATGTATGTTTCCAATATGGTTTTATGATAATTTAGATTATTAACATGTTTCAATAAAATACATGATAAAGGTATTCACATGATTGGTACATAAAAATTGAGAGATAATTTTTTGTTCATGGGATTAATGAGGATTTCATTTTGGAAATTTATTGAGTTTATTTTTAAAGTTTTGAATTTAATTGTTTTTAATGGTTATATGGTTAACTATTTTTTGAATGGTTTATATTTAACTTGGATAAGTTTTTAGATATTAATATTGGATAAACTATGATAAAACATTTGTAGTGATGATAACCAAATATATTTGTAAAGAATTATCATTATATTTGTAGATATTATGACCTGTTAGTGCTTTAAGCATAACAAATTATCCTTCATTTATTGGATTAAGAGATGAATTGGGAATTGATCAGGGAACAAACAAACAGTTATATTTTCCATATGGAATTTAATGAAATGATGTTAGTATATCTTCTTTTGAAAATTATTCAACATTAAGACATGTGTATTAAACTAAAATTTGTCTTATTATCATCCTTTTTACGGATATCAATGAAATTTTACACAATTCCTTGCTTTATGTTTTTTTTGTCGTTAACCATTATCAAATAACCTACTTTCTAAGGATCCAGGATCTCTATCACTCTCTATAATTATTTATTCTTTTCTTCCATGTCCAAACACTCACTTTTAACCCATGTTATCCTCTGTGGAAACATAGTTATGAGTTACTTTAGTTGAGATATATGTTTCTATCATTCCCTTTTTAAGTAATGTTTTATTATTAATTGGTACAATGTGGGTTTCTATTAAGTAATTTTCAATTTTTAAACCATTGATGACTGATACGAATTTTTAGGGAGAAATTAATTTTTAAGAGTTGTATAATGTAACATCCCAGTATTTTATGAAATATTTTTTCCAATTAAATTTAATATATTCTATACCTTTCATTACACCAATCACCATGTTTATCTTTTTTTCACGCAACACCAAGTTTAAAAAAAAGGTGAAATACTATTAATATACAAATAATTATTTTTTGAACAATTAATTAGTAATAAAAATAAAAACAACTTGAAAATAATGAGAATCTTTTTCTGAAAAACTATTTTTATGCATACAAATATGTATTATCTCTATAAATTAAATAAATCAATTATATTAAATTATTTGACATAAGTATATATATTTTATATTTAATAAAATTATTAAAATTCATATTATGTGTTTTATAAAAAATATATAAGAAAAAAACTAATTCTATTCTTAAAAACTGTATTTTTCTAAAACGATTTTATCACATTTTGGGCAGTTATTTTAAAAGTAATTTTTGAAACTTTTAGAAACATTATTTGGAAAAATAATTTTCATTCTTAAATCATCATTTAAAAATAATTTTATAGTGAATGTTTTATAATTTTTTGAAATGATTAATTTTTTGATGAATAGTGAAAACCGAATTTTAATAGAAAAGTATCTTTTTATTTTAATTATTCATAAAATTGAATTATTTTTTAAATTATTTATAAAGATATATTAGTTAATTTATATATATATATATATATATATTAATATAATTTAGTTTATTACAATGAATTTGATATTGTAATTTTAAATAAAATCATGCATACTTTTGATCATTTTCTCTTTCAAAACCAGCTTTTTGATCTCATGTGTGGGTTTAAATTTAAATTAAAAATGTTCACTTATATAAATGGAAGGAATAAAAATATATTCCATATTATTAATCTGAATAATTCATATTATTTAGTAAGGTAAAATGATTTTTTTGACAAAAATGAGTAGTGAAATTGTAAAATTTAATTAGAGATGTTAAGGTAAAAATGGGTTTACCTAGGGTTTGAACAAAAACGTTAATGGTTAATATGACCCAAAAACTTATATAAAATAAATTTAATGGATAATTTTTTATCTTATAATTTATATTTATAGATAATAATCCATTTTCAATCCATGTGGAAGGATAAAAATGTAGTTACATTTTTTCTTTTTCAAAATATCACAAGGGTGCCACCCACCTCACTTATAAAAGACTACCCTTATCCTCTCTTTTTCACACATTTAAACCCATTTATTTCATACAATACCTGAACAAATCACTTAAATACATACCTATTTTCATACTTGGATCCTTATTGTTTCCATAAATCCAACCTATGAAGTATTTGGTGCAATCCTAAGGAGGTTACTTGAACAAGAGTTAATGGTCTTCAAAAAGAATATTTATTTTATTTCTTCTTTCGCCTCATAAAATTTTATTAAAACAAAATTATATAATAAAATATTTATCTAAAACATATTTATATGTTTTTATTTTAATATAATGTCTTAAATATATCTACACATTCATCAAATGGGTTATGAAATCATCATTTGTGTGCATTGAGGATTACCGTCTCATGAACTAATGTCGTTTGTTTTTCCATTACCACTTCTCATGTTTGGTAATGATGATGGAAATAAAGTATATATATGATATTTATAACAATAATAATACCTATGGGGTAATTATATCATATATAACATTTCTTTATTTCCATTTCGTAGTGGATACAGTAATGTCAATCATGTGTACGACAGACTACTGCATTATGCAACGATGTGATTTATTTTCACTAACGCTTGAAATGGAAGAGAATAAGGATATATTTAAGGAATATATGTGATATTAATGATATAATTATTATATTAATTACATATTTATTGGTCTTAAATGATAATATATAATTTTTTCTCTTACTTTTCACTCACATAATGATGATAATATCTTTCCTATACGTGTGGACTACCTTATTCACGATGCTATGTAACTCTATTTTCATCCCCACACCACATAGATAATATATATAAGTATATTTAAAGAATTAATTTTTTATTTATTATATTATCTTAATTATTTAAATTTAAAATATTACTTACCTCCTTTCAATAACGATCATTGAAAAATGGAATTGTTACTCATGCATACATATTATCTACCGTCTCCAATAATGTAACATATTTCATTTATCAAACCCATATTTCATTTTTAGTTTTAAAAGTATAATTTTTGTATAAATATTATAATTAATTCATTATTATTACCATGATTTTTATGGAAGCAAGAACAAATTAATAGGACTAAAAATAAAAATTTAAAACATATACGAAATGCAATGCATGTATTACCCGAAACATGACATTAACATTGAATTTTTAATAAAAATGTAATAAAAGGAAATATGTAACACATATAAGGAAGTATATATATAATTATTGGTTTTTAATATATTTATAATAAACTTATATTTATTATATATGAGTTTTGAGTGATTATAAAAGAATTAGTGACTTACAGTAAGAGATTTTTGTATAACATTTAGTTTCTTATGAGACACATGCCATATTCACCATGTGTTTCAGTTATGTTGTGTATATAGTAACAACTAATTTATTCAGTTTTTAATATCCTTATATATTTTGGTATTTAAATATCATATGATCATATCGTGGTGTTTAATTTTTAGATGTTACCGAAGTTGTGTGGTATTTATTTGTCTCAGATTTCCTTCTGTGGGAAATAAGTTATATTAGGCATCTATATTATTCTATGAGTTTTATATACTGATAAAATTAAACATTGTATCATTAATATTATTATTTTTATGATATTATATGTTCTATTTAATTTTATAATTTATTGGGTATTACAATTAAATGTTTACAAAGTGGAATGTGTTTTATGTTACAATCTAATAGTTTATTGGGATTGATTATAATTATGATTCCAATGATGAAATATTATGATCTAACATGTAATAAACTTTTGAATTTTTTTTATAAATTTTTTATTCAGGATATTTTCATGTAACAATAGGATTTTACCAATCTTTGGTACTTAAAATAACTAATAAAATGTTTTTAAGAAAATATGAATGTATTTATATCTTTGATCGAAAATTCAATTTCATCCAAAACCATGTTTTATAAAAATATTTTTAAACCAGTTTTTAAAATTATTAAAATTATTTTATAAATATATTTTTACCCATTTTTTATTTTTTACAAAAATAACTTCAATTAAATCATCAGTTAATTTTCCAAACAATCATCATTTATATTTTACCATAAATATGAATAAAGTATTTGTTTTTAACACACATGTCATGAATAGTGTTTCCCACTTCCATGGCCACACAATGTGGTCAATATTACATTATAATATTTAATAATTTTCACAGAAAATGGTTTCCTTAACATTTTATACATATTAAAATTGTAAATAAATTATTTCTAAGTGAAAATGATATTGAAAATGTTTTATGTTTCAAAAAACATTATATGTGATATTTCAAAACCATTTTCCATATGAGATGAAATCCTTAGATGTTACTTATTATTTACTAAGGATAACATTGATTGATACCATAGTTATTATTTCTATTTATTTTTAATGTTTATATTTATGAAATCCATTTATTTTTCCTAGGTTATACTATGATGAATTTTTGAAATGTTTATGAAAACCATTTTCTTTACTCGGGATACAATTTTATGACATTATGAATGTTTTAGGACCTTATGGCTCACGTATTTATTATATTAATTATGATATGGGTGGGAAATATATCACTCTCCAATGTATTGGGTAATTATTTATATCTCTTAGGTTTGATTGGGCTGGAAGAGGGAGTGAACCGGGTTTAGTAAATGACTTTTTCCACTATAATAATCATAGGAATTAACATTGTCTACAATGACCATTTAGGGAGTCAAACCATTACACTATGGTTAAGGGATTTCACTAGGGATAGTTGTGTTTATCTCTTAGGAGGTGTAGCCTCCCATTATGTACCATGATATGTTTTGACCATGATCCATGACTACATTGGAAATGATTTTATATGCTTATGTGTATGCCACGATTACATGTAATATGTCAATGTTATTCTCTCATGGGTCATGATCACTGATTTAATTATAATTTATATCATAGGAACTGACAATATTTGTTCCATGACTCAATAATAATATCTTTTATATTCAGGATATGATTTTCAAATTATACTCTAATGTTCTCAAACACTTATTCTCAGGATATGATTATATATCTCCATTGTTTACCCTTGTTAAGATTTTGTGCTCATACATTATTATGATTCCCTTACTTAGGTTAAAAATAATGGTTTTAAGAAGGATATGTTTGTGAATAGTAGTAAAGGAGAGTTTATTTATGGGTGATGTTAAAGATATTTCACCAAATTAGAAGATTATGTACCCAGTCTTCAAAGACACTAAAGTATTATGGTCCTTAGATGTGTGCTTATGTAATGTATTGAATATTCATCTAAAAACATATATTATCTATGTATGAAAATATTGGGTCTCCATACCTCTAATGTGTTGGGTAATGTGATATATCTCATGATATTATGTGTATTATGAATGAACATGATGCTGGATCTTTTCATATTTTATAAAATGATGATGTGTAAACATATGTTATGCATGAACAAGATGTTAGATTTATTAAAATATTATACATGGGATTTGTCCAGAATGTTATTATGTTTCATTTTTATGAATATTCCACATTTTTTTACAATGTCAACTGATTCCCTCAAAATTATATGGAAAATACTTTTATTATTATATGATGATAATGATTATTCTCACCCAAGTACAATGATGATTCATGTGTATGGTTTATTTCTTATTATCCTTCACCTTTTTAGGATTTTAGATAACCCTTTAATTGATGTATCTATCCATTTTATTGCATGTTTTAAAAAGGATATAAAAGATGATAGGAGGATAATGATGAAGGAATTAAATAAAGTTTGTGGTATTTTATATTATAATGTTGTACATACCTAATGTATCAAAGATACCAATACTTTTGATTATATATTGTATTATTATTATTTTTAATTATAAAATTGATGTAATATTAAGCAAAGAAGGAGAAGGTCACTATATAAACTCTCACTCATGAGATCATTCTTGTGTACTTTATCATTTTAAATAATGATAAAAGTGTTACCTCTAAAAAGGGGCCCACAATCCATCTATTTTATCAATATGGGATTCCTTCTTGTTTCCCCTTTTCAAAACAATAATTTAAAAAATTAAATAGTTCAAAAAATATAAAAAACAAAAAATCCTACAACATTTTAGAATACATATTGAGAACCATTTAAAAATCAAACCTCGTACTCTGTTGTAATGAACTTGAATAAATAATGGTATCTCTTGATTTGAACCTCTATATAGTAGATAAAAATAAATTCAAAATAGAGAAACCTGTAGACACTACCATGAATATATATCTCTTATTATCATCCAAAACTATCCTACATGATTCCATTCCAATTTCTATGTTCTTCAACTACTCTTATACCCTCTTATGGTAATTATTCACTTATTCCTTTTTAATTGTTTGATATCCAATGTCATAATATTTTTTTAGCATCAAAAATCTTACATCCATATGGGTGAACCAATAAGTTTTCTCATGTTTCATTTCTTGTTTTATATCCTTTTTTACTTAAGAGTTTTAAGATCACCCTTCTTTTCTGTTGGGAAACAAACATAATTTTTGTAGGATGTAATATACTTTTGGTATTTACTTCACGCATATGAAATGATTTCCTACAATGAACGTAGATATATGATGTTATAACATGTTATGTTCAGGTCTCATCATTGGTAAATTTTGAAAATCATTTTAAATTATCCCAAAGGATTTTTTATACACCAACTCCATTAAAAGTAAAATTCATGATGGATAAACTAACTGTTAACTCAATCTAAAAAAATCAACAATTGTGATACCATATTGTATCAACTACCTTCAATATCTATGTTTATGAATAATGTGTCTTTATTTTCAATTAAACGTATTTTAGTATGTCCAATATAGTATTTCTTAACTATTTCAATGTATTGATGTTGAATACATTGACAGATACCATAATGGTAAATCGGATAAAAAAGATCTAAGTCATTTTCTATCCATTCTAGTAGCTTCTTAAGACAGAAAACAAATTCTATACTGGAGGATATTTTTCAAGTATGTTTTTAGCCCAAAAATAATTCTTTACTTATAGGTGAAAAAATATAACCACTAATTGAAGATTTATTCTCAAGATTACTAATTCATATTTAATTAAAAAACACTCTAATTCCCTTTGGTTTCTATTTGCAACATATAAAGTAATATGTGGTTCCTATAAGACATTTGATTTCTCTTTTAATCATATCACACTAATTATAAACTTGATTTCTTATATATATTGTCAAATTTATAATACAATATGAAATATTAGGTCGTATACAAATAATATATTACACAAGACACACAATAACCCTTAAATATTCTTGTCCATTGACTTCCATATAATGATTTGGTAGTATCATAATTTTAAAATTGCATGGGATAAAATCTTGATAACAATAAAAAATTTCAAATCTCATTAAGACCTTTTTAATATAAGAATATTGACAAAGAAAAATATAATTCTCGTTATTAAGAATTTTACCTCCAAAATTAACATATTCTATAACTAATTCTTCCATATCATGGGTTTTATATAAGAGAGAAATTTCCTAATTTACTTGATTTATATCTGTTCCAAAGATTAAAGAGAAATCATTATATAAAAAAATAAAAACCCCATAGTTATTATACAACCTAATATAAAAACATTTATTATATTTATTAACTACAAATACATTTCATAGGATTTATCCTATAATTTTGGTAGACCATTTTTTGGAACTTATTTTAAACCATATAAGGACAATACCAGTTTGAAAAAAAAATATTTTAATTTATATGTACTATGAATCCTTTTAGTTGTTTCATATATATTTATTCATCCAAATCACAATTTAATAATTCTTTTATCATTCATTTCTTGAAATTTTTTTAATTTCATTTATAGGTTATGATGAGAATTATTCTTATAGAAATATTCCTTGTAATATAATTTTAGGTATTGAAATAATTGATTCTTTCCTTTTAAGAATTCTCCATGGAAACAAATATAGATTTAAAATTATCAAATGTGTCATAGAATATTCATTTCTAAACACTCATTTATAACCTATTGGTTGTCAATATTATGGATATTCAACTAATATGAAAGTATCATTCTTGAGATAAAGAGTCCATTTTATCATTTTTAGCTTTCTTCTAGATAGATACATCAAAACATGTCATGGTTTATTTATATGTTTTGGGATTTAATTCTATATTTTTAAATATTATAATTTCTATAACAATACTATAATTAGATATTTATACCATGTAGATATTGAAATAAAATCCTTATGTATTTTGTATCCATAGTTATTTAATTTTATGAACCTCATTAACCCTGTGTTCTTGAGATATTATTTTTATTTGATCATGACTTATTAATTTTAATTTTCTTAAGTAAAGAGGTAAACCTATATTCCAAAAATATATAATCTATTGATTTGATAACTATATTAATGTAACATCCAGATGTTTTTATGAAATATTTACATTAAATAATTTTAATTGATCAATAGTGTGCATTGCATGAAATCATGAGTTTAAAAGAACCGTGAGATTCCCTTAATATAAAATCACCATTATAACCTAGTCATTAGTTTAGTGGGAATAAATATAACTATCATATAAAAAATGTATGGTAAATCCAATGGCCACCAAGTATTTGGGAAAAATATAAATAAATTATATGTTTTTATTTTTATATTAATATATTAAGTGAATTACTATTAGTAAATGAGATTAATGAAATATATATGTTATATAATTAATAATTTTTTTATATTAAACCAATAGATATTATATTCATAAGGTATGAATAAATCATATTTTATGTATAAAAGTCTATATTTTTCAAAATGATCATTTTACTACCTTTTAATGGAGAACCCATTTAATTTAAAATTTTTACAAATTAATAATTTTTATATGAGATCATAAACATGTTATTTAGAAGAAGGATATACAAAATTTACTTTGTATTAAGTTTTGATATTTTTTTTGATAATATTCATGTTTTATTGAATATAAAAAATACACCAAATTTTAATTGAAAACCACCTTTTTCAAAAAAAAAATTAGGGTTAAATTATATTATTTACTGATTTAAAATTATAAATAGAATATATTTTTTTAGTTAATATAATTTATTCCATTGGAATTAATTTTATACTGAATTCAGATGTAAAAACATTTCAATCTTCTACAATGTTTTAACTTTTAAAACATATTTTATCATTTCAACAATAGGATTAATTTTAAATTGATTAATGAAACTTCTATGTTTATAATTTTTTAAAAACAAATTCCACATTTGGAATCAGTAGGTCCAAATTATGTAAATATCACTGTTTTATCTTTGGGCATTATGAATAGTAACTTTGAAAATTTTTATTCCATAAAAGGGTAAATCCGATAATTGAGGGTAAGAATAATATTATCATATAACTGTAATAGTTGTATTAATATCATTAGATGATTATATTTCGACCTAAATCATACTTGGTTCGGAATGTTATCCATTAGAATCAACTAGGATTAGATTTGGACATTTAATTTATTTATTTAAAAGAAAGTGAAATATGTCTCACTCAAATTTTAATAAGTAAATCCTTTTAAATATAAGGTTATATAGAAGAAAAATTATATTATATATACTAATTTTAAAGATATGTTTTTCATGGTAATATATTTTTAATATTTAGTTAATAAATAATTATCTTAAATACTTGTACTATGATGATGTAAAAATTAATTATTTGATGGGAAACCAATAAAATAATTTTTATTATAATTCTATTAACCATAAAAAGACCCAAACACTTGAAAAAATATTATTTATCGAGTATATATCTACCATAAACATAAAAGGGTCTATTTGGTGACCATTTGGTACCTTATCAAATATATTATGACATTTATATTATTTTTTTAAAGTGATGTTAAATTTGTCACATTCATAATCAAATAAGTATAACATTATTAATGTTAGATTTTCCAGAATATAAATTTGACTACAAGTAATATTCTGAAAATCTAGTAGATTTATCTTCATCATAGTATTTTATTTTTTATTTTTATTCAAAAATATGTATATTAAATAATTACACAAAATAGATGTATTAATTATTATATTAATCAAGATATAAAATAAATGTTATGAAAAATATTAAAATAAATATAATTTTTACAAATTAATACGCCCAATGAATATTGTAAATAACTTTTACCTCTTTATAATATAATAAAATAATTTTTTTGAAGTTAACTTGTTATGTTAGTTTTATTTAAAAATAATAAATTGAATAGTGTCAAAATTAACACTATTGATTGTTTATTAAAATAATTTATTATTAAATTATTTAAAAATGATAAAAAATCTTTCAAAATATATAATAATAATTATATCATCTAAAAATTTCTAAAGTATCCATTTACGGTCTAATTTACATTAATTAATTGAATATTTCACCCTTTTAATATTGAAATAGATGCAACACTAGTTAAAAATTACATAGAACAACTAAGTGTTAATTGAAATAGTAAGGATTAAATTAAAAAAAACTTGTCCAAAATTTATTAGTTGGTGATATTAAAACCTTATCTCATCTCATATTCTCATTTAAGACAATTTGGAGCTTTTTGTATGGGGTTTTATTTTATTATAAATTAATATGTTCTGAGTCTTCAAAAAGTTCCCCTCACCTCAATTATAAAAGAGCATCTCCTCCCCCACCTCTTCACTTCATTTTGAGAATTTAAACACATCCAACCCCCAGAAAGTTCCCCTATCAAATTCCCTAGTCACATTCTAGGGGTTCTGGTCTTCTTTTAAAACCAACTCTAGTGATCTAAGAGGATATTTAGAGAAATCATGTCATAGAAGAGATTTTTTGCGACTTATTTCTTATTCTAATTCCACTTCCTGAGTTGTTTAATTATAAATTAATAACTCCATTAGAACTTATATACTAATATTCTATTATAATTATAAAACAACCATATTCCACTATCTATCCATCCTATGGAAAACAAAATCACCATGCATGTGTACGTATGACTTACCATCTCCATGCCATGGTGTAATCTGTTTTCACCACCACCTTACTTCGATGGGTATAATGATGGAAGTAATTACTATATATGATTATTAAAACATTTTTTTATTCTAAAATATTATATATCATCTACTTAAATACCATTAAACAATTATTAAAATGATATAATCGCTAGTGCGTACGTAAGACCTACATATTCCATGATGCGATGTGATTCGTTCTGCATGATCTTTATTAAAGCATGATTATAAAAATTAATTAAATGAATAAATATGATATATATTATACTAATATCATTCTATAAATGATATACCTATAACCTAAGAATATTAACAATAAATTATTTGACAAAACATACCTAATAAAATAAAGTATTTAATACATGAATAAAAAGTAATAATGAAACGTTATTAACAACTGAATAATAACATGATCATATATGATATCATAAAATTTATATTATTCTAAAATAATTCAATGAAATTATTTAAATCAGTATACAGTACTTTTGGATAAATATAATTGAAATCAAACCTATGGTGGGTGATAATTTTATAACCTCAATTTCATATCAAAGATTGTTATTTGTAAGTATTTACTAGGTTATATTTATTATCCACATCCATGTTTCCTAAATATGTATTGAAAAATATTATTTCTATCCATATAGCATTATTTAAATTGAAATTTAACCATTGGTGAATTTTTTATTAAACGATATTAAAGGAATATTATTTCATTTTCAGTATGAGGTATTTTTTGACTTTCTGACAAAAGTACAAGAAGAATGTTTTTTTTTAATTATACGAAATGAACAAATTTTTATTATATCATAACACCTTATTTAAATGATGATTTATTTACAATATTTCTTGTTTATTTTAAAATAAATTAATTTCTTTTTAAATAGTATGGAATTTGGAAAAAAGAAAACATTTTTGAAGAAGAAAGGATATTTTCCTCATGAATTAATTTCGAGTATTATTTTCCATATAAGAAAACATTATATAAACAGGGTTAGTTTTTTAATCCCTACGATTACTATGAATTTATTATTTTATGATGAAATTATATTTATTAAATCCATTTCTTTTATATGTATTACGATAGAATTATGTTTAAGAAACCCATTTTATTCCTTAGGTTACGAAAAATGATTTATGTTTTGGTAACACATGTAGGTATTATTTCATTATGATATGGGTGGAACATAAATATACCACCAATTAATTGGATAATGATTTATATATAATGGGATAGACATGTATGGAAGGTGAAATGATCTCTGTTTAGTAATATAGGGTGAACCAAGGAGTGAACTCGGTTCAGTAGTGGATTTTTTCTGCTATGATGGTATTGAAAATGAGCCTTGACTAATATGAAATGAATTTATATGAATATGATCATGACACAAAACGTTCATGTCTTATGTTATCCGAAAAAATATATTTTATAAAAATCACTTTGAGGAAAAGTGAGAACCAACAAACACCGCCTTCAAAGAGCCATAAACAGGCAGGACAAGGAACTTAGTTGAGGACCAAACCCACCCAATAACTATAGTAACACACCCAAAACCAAAAACCATCAATGATTATATTATGGAACCCATTCTAGGATTTACCCACCCAAAACACAACCACAAACTCGTGATATAACAAACAAACTGTCACCGAGGACAAACACCACTGCACTAACCTTCTCCACGAACCACCACCATCGCCACTTGGAGTCCTGCAGATTGCCTTGATTCCAACTTGAGTGTAACCCCAACGCACCCATGTTCTCATCGTTGGGACCTCAAACAACCATTTTAGGCCACTGAGAAAAAATATAGTGAACCAAAAAAAAATTCGCCAGATCCACAATGAATACAAACATAAAACCACACTAGATCCATGATGGTGGCTGACCGATGGGGAGATCCTCATTGGTAGCACTCTAAAAAAACAAATAAACCTAGAGGACTGGTACGGGGATATCATAGATACCAATATTTCCTGAGGCCACCTCATTTGACATCCTATTAACCTAGAAAGAGAATAATTATTTTTCTGAGTCCGAAGTCGACGAAACCAGTCACACAAAAATAACGAGAAAATGAACAAGGAACATCCATGTGCCATGAGAGTTCCTAAGTTCACCCTCAATGATTGAATAGTGACACAAGAGGTAAATAAAGAACATGGAGATCGTTATATAATAAAGTGTGGCAAATCTGTCATTCAAGAGGGAGTGGAGACCTGAAAACTAGTACATCAGAGGATGTTGAATACAGAGCTCTGGATCTATGAAACTATAGCATGATCTACATGCTAACGCCATCACTGTACAACCCAACCCTCGAGAATTTCAACAGAGGAAGGAAGGGAGTGAGGGGTAAGATTTCATAGGAAACCCAAATCATAGTATCTCCTAAGGCATGTCCCCTTACAGGCTCATATACCATTGACTCTTCATGCCTCATGTTATTGCTATTGGTATTACATAGAACATTTATGAATTATTCCATGACATGATATTATGATCTTTTATATACCAGATATGATTTTTAAATGTTATGTTATTATGATTATGATATGATTTATATCTTCCTTATTTAATATTACTGAGCATTTGAACTCACCCTTTCTTATGTTTCTTTTCCCTAGGTTATGAATAATGGTATTGATTAAAATATGTAAAAATAGAGCCTAGTTATGAAAAATCAGAAAGAGATAATGTAGATGTCATACAAACCAGTTCTTTATGTTTCCTAGTTTCTAAAGACACTAAAACTATACAGCCCTGGCGTGGTATTGTTATTTTTTTAATAAATATTCTCCAATTTGGAAGGAATTTATATGTATCTAAAGTGTGGTCCATTATATTTGGTATCAGAGAAAAGGTATAGTTAACCTTTGGAATATAGGATGATAATACCTTAGTAATAACCCAAAGGATTTGTATAAGTATAGGTTACAATCCTAGTGTTTAGAAATGATCATGAATAACCAAGGATAAAACCTAATGTGTCCGAAATTGAAATTTTATTCTTTATTATACGGTTTTTACATTATGGTTAGTTTTTATCACATGATGCTTCTTGGTTTTATGTAATGGATGAAACAAAAATGAACCACATTAATGGTTAATGTGATAGAAAATGCAATTATTGTCCTCCTGAGAAACCAAATGTTATGGGATATAGAATGAAAAATCTTGTAGCTATGCTCAAAAACATTCTCAAGCTATGAATTATACAGGACATACAAACAAGAAAACTAGGGAACAATATTCTGGTGAGTCCTTCATGAGGTAGCATCAAACATCCATCAATGGGTATTCTCATCCATTAGAGGCTGAAAAATGGGTCAATACCACTAAAAATATATTTTCGGTCCATCAAAGTTCTGAAAATGATAAAGTCATCTTGTAAAGATTTCATTTAGAAGGTGAAGTTAATTAATGGAGGAATCTTATCAAGAATACGAGGCAAAGAGATGAAATTGAATCCATGGAATGGGATGAGTTCAATAACTTTTTTCAATAGTTAATTTCCTTTTATTCTTCAATAAAATATGTAGAAGGAGTTATTTGAGATTAATAAAAATAATGATGAATCTGTTGGTACCTACGTAGATAATTTTGTATGACATGAAAGATATGCTTCTGGAATTATTTTTCAACCTGAGAGTAACATTTATCAATTCTTTAGTGGCATAAAACCATTTATCTAAATGGAATTATCCATAAAAAACATCAATAGATATGATTAAATCATTCGATGTGCTCTCAAATTTGATATGGAGATTATTGTAAGCCACCAATCCTATGGGTTTGATAAAAAGAGAACATTGTAATTTAATAGAAAAATAGAATACCACATTGAAAAAAAAGTTGAGTTTTACCTTATACTCAAAGTGAGGAAATAAACAAGGATGAAATTTTCATTAAGGGACTAGAAGATGTCTTATTGTGGAAAATAAAGTTATTAGGTACTTTAATTCCAAAGTAATGGTAAAAAAGATGACTAATGATCTAAAGGCTTCACAGAATTCCCCTCCTACACTTCAATGATACAATTTAAAGGAAATGGGTAATTATTCCAATAAATTACATAATAAAAGGGTTATTGAGGATGATAGACATTATCAAAATATTAAGGCTAAAGACAAAGGAAAGTCACAAGTGATCACTATCGGTGGTTTGTAGTACGATAATGAAGTGGTGAAAGAACCACTTACCATCCACTCTAAAGTAGAAAATGTTTTATTTTATTCTAGATCCACCAAATCTATTATTTTTGAAGAATTTTCTAAGGGTATCACCATATTACCTCAAGATTTATATATTGAGATATCTATGACAAATATTAGTGAAACAATAGTATCAAAAAATGATTATAATTCATCTCATGTAGATGTTTTTTGGAAAATTATTCCTAAAAATATTATGATCTTTCCTATTGTGGAATTTGATGATATTATGGGAATGTATTGGATTTCTTTATTTGGAGATAATATCAATTTACAAGGAAGGAAAGTCACATTTCATATTCTGGATCAATCTATTATCATATGTCTATGCAATGATGAATATAACCTTCTAGTAAAAATTTCAACCATCTTTTCTGTCTTGATTCCTATAAATGAAGGTAACATATCTCAAATGTCTGGGGAGAAACTCACCATTAAGAATACTCTTATTATATAGGAGTTTGATGATTTCTTTATTGAATAATTATCAGGTCATCCACCAAATCATGATTTTTATATTTTAATAGAAATCATACCTGGTGCTATTCCTATTTCAAATACACTATATAGAATGACCCCAATTTCGTTGCAGGAATTGATGAAGCAAATCGAAGAGAATCTTGACAAGAGATTCAAACCCCCTAGTGTGTCACCTTGGGGAGCACATATTTTATATGTTAATAATAAATATTGATCATTGAAACACTATATTGATTACCATGAACATAGAAAGATCACTATCAAGAAAAAATATCATATCCCCAACATTGATGAATTATTTGACCAATTTTATGGAACTCAATAATTTTCCAAGATTGATCTTCATTCAAGATATCAGTAATTAAGGTCCAACAAGGAGGATATTTAAAATATAGAATTTTGTCTAAGGTATGGACACTATGAATTTATAGGTATTCCTTTTTGTCTTAATACTTCCAATTATTTCTTCATATACATAATGATAGAGTGTTTAGATACTATCGTGATCAGTTTTTGGTAGTCTTTATAGATAATATTCTTGTATATTCTAAAAGAATTTATGAACATGAATATCACTTGAGAATTGTATTGAAGACCCTAAGAAAAGAGAATATTTATGA
The DNA here is from genome assembly GCA_963277665.1 of Viscum album. Classification (NCBI taxonomy): domain Eukaryota; kingdom Viridiplantae; phylum Streptophyta; class Magnoliopsida; order Santalales; family Viscaceae; genus Viscum; species Viscum album. Next base: position 1,143,336,796 of record OY728134.1, on the reverse strand, counting down.
AAAAACTTACAATGTGTAAATTTTGACTTAAAAAAGATTCAATTTTGGGTCACATAATCTCAAGAGAAGGGATATTTGTGGATCCAACAATAACAATAGTTACTGAAAATTGGCCAAAACCAACAACGGTAACTGAGATCTAATATTTCATGGTTTTTCTAGATATTCTCGATGTTTTGTGAATTATTTTTCATGATTATCTAATCTACTCACCAAGTTGACTCAGGAAGTAGTTGTGTTCATGTGGATGGAGGAATGTGAAGAAAATTTCAAAGAGCTAAAAAGATGGTTAGCGAGTGCCCCTGTGCTCACAGTACTTTGTAGTGGAGAAAGGATATTGATCTATAGTGATTCATAAAAAAAGTGCTTGGGATGTGTTCTCATGGAAAGTTATATGTTGAAAAATTATGCCCCACAAAAATTGAAAATCCATGTGAAAATATACCCAACTTGTGATTTGTAGTTAGTCGTTGTAATAAATGCATTAAAGATATGGAGGTATTGTATCTGTGGTGAAAGGTGTAATATTTATACTGATTATAAAATTTTAAAGTCTACTTTCACACAAAAGGATCTGAATATGTGCCAGAGAAGATGTGACAACTGGGTCCTGGTGACAGCACATCCACCCCACCTTAACATGGGCTTTGGGTCCCGGCCCACCAGGTACCACCGGTTGCCCCGTAGACACGTGGTCCCTACCCTAGGGCCCACCAATGTGCCCAAACAGATCATCTTTCTAATGATTGTCCTCACAGGTCAACACATGACTATTCCAGTGTGCTTTTTCCTCACTCAAACACACCTTGGGAAACATCCCAGAAGGTCACCCATCATGTCCTTTCCCTACGCTTTGTACTCACTCAGACACACCCAGGGAAAACTTTTGAAAGTTTACCCATCTTGATCACTAATCCAGGAAAAAACCACATAACTGTGGAGTTCTAATCAGACAGGATCCAATAAAGGAATGTGCACCTTGTAAACATGAGTCATATCAGTTAGTTATTTAACCTTTTATCATTTTTGGAGTGCTACAATCACCCCCCTTTAGAGCACAACGTCCTCATTGTGGGCCCTACATATAAACCCAAGAAGTGAACTACACTTAATGTTAGGTACCACCTCAGATACCAAATGTAACAACTGGGACCTGGTGACAGCTAAACCACCCTGCCTTAACATGGCGGTCAGTTCCCGACCCCCAGGTACCACCATTTTCCCCGCAGACACATGGTCCCCACCCTGGGGCCCACCCACGTGCCCGAACAGATCATCTGACTATTGACTGTCCCCATAGGCCAACACATAGAATTTCTAGTGTGCTTTGTCCTCACTCACACACACCATGGGAAACTTCCCAGAAGGTCACTCATCCTGATCACTACTCTAGGGTTAAAACGTTTAACTGTGGAGTTCTAATCAGAAAGGCTCCCAAAAAGGAAGGTTCACCTTGTTGACATGAGTAAAATCATTTTGTCAGTTAACGCTTTATCATTTGGGAGTGTTACAGAAGATGTTTGGAGTCGATTAAAGATTATTAATTCTCAATATATTACCACCCTGAGAAAGCGAACAAGGTGGGAGATGCTTTGAGTCTAAGGACCATGCTATCCTATCCATGATGAGGATAACAAAATATCCAATATATATGGATTTTTAAGGGATTTATCTTGAAATATTAAAGGAATAGAAAAAATATTATCTCTCTCAAATGAATTTTCAACAATCTATAAAAGTTATGTTTATGGAGGCACAAAGGAAGAATAAGAGCTACAAAATAAGGTGAGAAATTTTCCTGAATTCAAAATTGATTATATTGGAATAATAAGGTTCAGGAACCATGTTTTTATTCCTCCCATAAAATAATTAATGAAATATCTATTGGATGATGCCCGTAGTTCTTCATTATTTATTCATCATGGATGTAAAAAGGTTTTACAGGGAAATGAAAGAGTATTTCTGAAGGTATTTCATGAAAAGGGATGTTGTTTATTATGTCATTCGAGGCACGACTTGTGGAAAAGTTAAAGATGAGGCAGATAAGTCTAAGGGTATGTTACAACCAGTACACATACCAGAATAGAAATGCCAAAAAATAACTATGGACTTTGTCATCTGACTTCCCAAAACATCAAAAGGTCATAATTATATATGGTTTATAATTTATCACCTTATGAAGTCAGCACACTTCATTGCTATTTGAGAGGCCTTTTCTCTTGATCATATTTCAAGGATACATGTAAAGGAATTTGGAAAATTTCATGGAGTATCACATTCCATGATATATGATCGGGAATCATGTTTTACCTCAATTTTTTGGAAATGTATTCAACAGGCTCCAGATATAGAGTTATTATTCTTCACTACTTATCATCCTCAGACATACGGTCAGTCTAAGAGGAAAATTCAATCACTATAATACATATTGAGAGCTCGCTCTATGAATTTGAAATGTGGTTGGTATCAACACCAATATTTGGTGGAATTTTATTTGAATAATATCTATCACTCTATAACAACCTAATCTTCCATGGTACACTTCTCATTGGATAATATAATAGCTTGCGTAGTATGCAACTTCGAGTTCTAACACACCACGACCAACCAAACTAGACGTTATGAATAGTAATACCCATTTTTTTAAATTTTTTAAATTTTATTTATCAAAGTGGACTTTATTTTTGGATTCGGAATATCAAAATTATAATAGGGTGAGTTTTTGGTATTTTTCTGAAAACATTCAATTTTTGATAAATAGTAAAAACCACTGCGTTATTGTTTAAAACCTTCTTTTTATTTAAATAATTATTTAATTTATTTATATTTATTTAATTTAAATTTATTTTAATTCAAAATAAATAAATAATACCTATATTAGTTCAATTTTATTCATTTATTTCATTTTATAATAAAATTAGATGTATAAAATTTTATTGAATTTTATAATGTCTTCTACCATCCTTTTAGGCACATTTGGAGATTTGCATAAAATGTAATTTTACCGATTATATGAACTGAATATCATAAATATGAGAGACTTGGTTGACATTAGTAAGTATAATTTGGTTCAATATGATGAAAACAAATTTTTTGAATGGTCACTTATGAATTTTATTTACCACGGTTAAAAATAAAAAGGGTAAATAAAGGTAAAAATGATATTATAATTATCCAAACACATGTCATAATTCTATTTTATAAGTTTTTAGACCAAAATTAACCTTATTAATAAAATATTATCCTTTTATTAAACTTGGATTAGATTAGGACATTTATTGCTATTTTATTTAAAGAATAGTTAAAAGAGTTATATTAAAATTTTAATAACTAAAATATTTTTAATATAGTGTTATGCATAAGATAGATTTGACTATAAATATTCATTAGAAAGGTAAAAATATTTATAACATAATTTTATTTTATTTATAAATTTTTGACATTAAATATTGAAATTTATTTATGACATAATGATGATGTAGTAATTACATTATTATTGAAAGATTAAAATAATTGATATTACAAATTTTAATATAATTGTAAATTGAGACTTTTTATGTATTACATGAATTTTATAAGTTAATATTACATTTTAGGGTTGATTAATTATTTTTTTCAAAGTGATAATCATTAATGACTTTTATGAAACAAAAACAAAGACTAAATAGTGTCAAAATTAAAAAAAATGGGTTTTTTAAAACAAATACTATATTATTAATTGATATAATATTCCAAAAAAATATACGGTTCATCCAGAGAACCTATATATTAATATATATGTCCTAAATGAACAACTTGGGGCTCTATTTTCATTTTATAGTAATTTTATTAACCATGTAATATAAAAAATGCAAGAAGACATTATAAAAGTTAAACTATTTAACTAAGAGTTAAATCTAAAAGACAAGGTTAATATGGTGACCTAAACCTATATAAACCCTATTGGTTGAGATATTTTAGACCCAACCCAACCATATACTATAAATAAATCCTTTTTGATCCATCATAAACCGAATATGATATTATAATAAAATAATATTTCAAGATTTTGCTGAAGTGACCCTCACCTATTTTATAAAATGGTACTTCCCCTTCACTAAAAACCACACCTCAAATGACATTTGTCTAGGAAACAACCTGCTCAAATATCCTCCCATCTACCCTAACATCAACCTATAGGCCTTAATTTGGTAAAAATACAAACTAAGGATCACTTTTGATCAAATCAAATGGAAGCACCTGAAGAAGAGGTAATGATTTCACCACCTCTTTCAAAGTTCTTTGCTTCTTCCACTTCCTCTTTATTTTTTGTTTCCAGAAAAAAATAATAACTTCAGTGGATTATACATAACTTTATGATATTATAAATATGGTACAATGATTTTTATTATTCTATCCATCCTATTAATGACAAGTCAACATACGTGCGTATGTACGGCTTACCCTCTCGACGTTGTGGTGTACTTTGTTATTCAACGCTTAATTATTTGGATGGGTATAATAATGAGTATAAATTATGTAAATAATAAATATAACAAGTTATTTGTTCTTTATATATGATATAACACCCAATTAAATATGATTTCACAATCAATATAATGATATTTTCTCTCATGGATACGTATAAATTACAGTCTCCACGAACGTGATAAGATTCATTCCCCATCATAAAAATTCAAGAATAATTTTATATTTAAGATAAAAAATAATTTTTATGAACTTAATATCATTATGTATATGATTAAAATAAATACCATATATAACAAACATGTCTTATATAACAAATCATTTAAAGGAAAATGAATCAGTTAACACCCAATCGATGATACTACTGAAATATCATTAAAAAAGAAATATTAGAAGATCATATATGATATCATAATTATGTATATGGTTCTTGTATAATTTAATAACAAATATTTAGCCATTATACCATAGTCTAACCTAAATTTGACTATGGAAAAGTACAAGGTAATGGTTAATTCTACGATCTCTTCAATATTCGAGGGTGTTTATACATGAGTATCTATTAGGACCTCTTTATCATCCACATCTATGTTTCTTAAAAATGTATATCAAATCATTTTTACTATTTTCTATACTATGGATTGAAGTCATTTATACCCTTGTTTTAATTTTTAAATAATTTTTATAGAGGAATCTTTCTGTCGTTTTCCAAACAATATCCTTTATGAACTTTTCGACAAAATTATGGAAATAATGTTTTTTTAACTTATACAGCATGTGCAGCTATTTTATAATGTTATGACATCTTTAATGTTTAACTTACAATATTATAAGAATATTTTCAAAATAAATGTTTTATTTTATAATTATGTTACTTTTGAACAGTTTCAAAATAGAAAGAGATATTTCTCTCAAATAATTTTGATTTCCTCTTTGTCAACATCTATTGATGGATTTTAATCCTGTTTAAAGTTGATTTATTATAATACAATATTCCATATTGTATTGGAGGTTTTTTTATATGTTTGACTATGGATGTTTTATTTTAATACCATTCATTTTTTATGGATAAATTATTTAAATTTCATATGCTAGTTTTAATATAAATGTTTATGTTATGTTTCATCCTTTTCATTTGAGGAATCCATTGGACTTAGTAAGTGAAGGGTAGAGACTGATATTGTTCCTTGATGATTCAGAAGGTCTCATTAATCAAACTTGTGTATTGGAACAAGACCTTGAGAAAATATTAAATATAGTCTTGTCCTGATGCCTTTACTATGTGGTTATGATGTTAGGCATTATGCATTCCATCATAAAGAAATTGTCTTTGGATATTACATTTGATTATTCGACTAGTAGAATATCGATGTGAATAATTAAAAATAATCATTTGATTTATCTTTTCCATATTATGTTGAAATTTATTTTTAAAAGGCTTGTGTTTTAGTCTTATACATTTCCTTAAATGTTTATGCTTTTTTAGGAATGTTTCCGATATAGTGTTATCCTTACTGAGCACTTGAGTTCACCCCTTTCTATGTTTCATTTTCCCATTATGTGAAGAATTATATTATGAATAATCTTCAGGGATGGTCTAAGAGAGATAAATTTTTTCAAAGGAGACACAATGTTGTTCTTTTTCATTTCATAATGTAATGTAAAACTTATGTTTGAATCTAGTACTTCCAATGCTACTAAACTAATCGGTCTTTCGGGATTTGATCCCTTATGATCATGCTAAGGTTACGTAATAATTCTCCAAATCTAGGTAACTAGGGTTAGGGCATTATAGTTGGTATCATAAAAAGTTTAGTAAAAACCTTGTAATCTAGATTTAGAAAATCTCTAATTAGAGAACATTACCCAAAGATAGACTTTGCAGATTAGTATATAATAACTTCCTAGAATTTAGGTAATGTAGAGATTTTGTGTATTTTCCAATAAATGCATCCATGTATGGATATCATCATGTAGAGGCAGCTCTGGCATAGATATACCTAGGTGTGAAAACTATGACAATGAGTTTTGGGCATGACCGGGGGTATCCCAGTACACGACAATGGGTATTGTTGCACTCTTGGTTACGACACTCCCGGGGGATATGCTTAGGATAATTCACATTTTCTTTACAAATCATTACAGAAAATTTATCAGAAAATACTTCTTCAAAGAAAACATTTTTTTATTATGGATTATATTCCTAAACTATTCAATTTATTTTAGATATATTACTAGTTGGAATTATGTATTGCGATTCATAAACTAATCAAGTGTATTCCATTGTTTAGAAATGGATCCTTGTGGAAGGAATGGAAATAGTATCAACGCACATAATCTATTTAGGGGCTTCCCTCCTACTAAATGTAATTATATTGGATCTGGTGATGAAACTAGTGCTGGAAAACTAATAATCATACTAGAAAAGCTCTCTCAGATTATGGATAATGACCTTACTTGTATAAAAAACCCTGGTCCACAATTCGGAGGATCAATGTTTGACCGCTTCATGAGGCAACAAAGAACCACATTCAATGGGACTACAAATCCATTTGTATTTGAGCAATGGAAAAGTTCCTTAGAGAAAATATGCCATTCTTTGGGGAGTAGAAAAAGGGAAAATTTTGTCATGGTAGTTTATCGCCTCATAGGACATGCAGATCAATGGTGCTAATTAATTCAATACACAAAGGATGATGGAGAAGTATCAAATATGGAATTTTTGGAGTTTAAAGAACTTTTCATAGAAAAACAATTTCATCATGACCATTGAGAAGATATGGAAATACAATTTCTGAGTCTAAGGAAAAATGAGGATGAGAATTGCACAAAGTATGAGGCTAACATTATAATGTTATCAAGGCATGCAACAAATTATATACATAACCCAAGGAGTAATATTGATCGATTATTAGATGGGATAAAACCATTTAACCATCGATCATTAGTCACACAATTCTTCTCATGGTACAAATTTATTGTCTTCTGTGTTATCAAGATAGAAAATGAATTATCTAAGCCTTACGACTTTAAATAAAATCAAGAGAAGAAGAGATCTACTAAACACTCTGTGAAAGGAAATAAGGGGAAGTAGGAAAATTTTGAATTTCCATCCTATTGTAAATGTAGCAAGAAACACCCCAGTACATTCCTGAATGGAATGGGAGTCTGTTACAAGTGTGTTAGAAAAGGCCACCAAACTCATGATTGCAAGGAAAAGAAAGAGGATGTCAATGTTAAATAATAAAATTACAGGGAAATGGGACATTATGCAAATGAATGTACTAAATGCCAATGAAAACTACCTCAGAAAAGTCCTAGGGAGGAAGGCCAAGCTTATGCATTCACTACAAATGATGTGGTGTAAGGTAATTTAATGGTTTCATCAGGTTTATCCAATGCATTATTTGATTCTAGATCATCTTATTCTTTCATATCATCCCTGTTTCCTAAGATAATTAGATATTTCAAATTTGATTTAATAAGGGAGTTATCAGTCAGAACTCATAATGGAAGTATCATTGCAACAACGTTTTGTGAATCACTTCCCATTAGGGAATATAAATGTGCTTTATCTATTGATCTCATCATTATACCCATGATTTAATTTGATATAATGCTCAGTATGAATTGGATTTCGAAAAATGATGTGAAAATTTATTATAAGAAGAATGAGGCTCCAACTTCTGATGATGATAAGAAATACCTTACATTTAGGGAAGAAACGTCACCATCTAATTCTTATCTATATCAAGCCATGGTAGCACTACTAAATTCAATTATTGGGGGTGATGAGAGTGAAATAAATAATGGTGGGGAAGGTATTTTTCAAATAGAGGATGTATAAATTTTGTAAGAATATGTTGATTTGTTTCCAAAGGATTTACTTGGACAACCTCCAGAATGAGAAATTGAGTTTTCTATTGATTTAATTCCTGGTTCTAAGACCATATAGAAGACCCCTTATAGAATGGCCATTGTGTAATTAGTGGAACTAAAGAAACAAATAATGGAATTGAGTAATAAATTATTTATTCTCCCTATTTTTTTCTATGGGGAGCCCATGTTCTTTTAGTTAATAATAAAGATGGATCTATGTGGTTGTGTATTGACTAAGGGGAGATCAATTCTATAAAAATAAAGAAAAAGTATCCCCTACATCACATTTATGAATTATTCAATCAACTTTAGGGAGATAAATATTTTTCAACTATTGTCCTTTGATCTGGATATCATCAGTTGTGTGTGAAGAAGGATGACATTCTAAAAACATTATTTCAAACCATGTACGGGCATTATAAGTTTAGCGTAAGGCCTTTTGGACTGACTAATGCACCTTCTGTCTTCATGGATATAAGGAATAGTGTTTTCAAGGAATATCATGATGACTTTGTTGTGGTATTTATTGATGATATCTTGGTATACTCAAAAATCTATGAAGATCATGAAAATCACTTGCGTGCTATTCTTAAGACCCTCAAAAGAATTAAATTATATGGGAGTTTTTGCATGTGTGAATTCTGGCTTCATGGAATTTCATTTCTTGGCTATATTTTCTCTAATTAGGGAATCCATATTGATCCTTCAAAGACCATGAAAATCCCAGAATGGCTAGCACTGACAAGTATAACTGAGGTAAGTAGTTTTATTGGATTCTCAGGATATTATCGGCATTTCATATAGAATTTTTCCCCATTGGCTAACTCATTAACCATGCTCATACTTAAAGGGGTTAAATTTATTTGGAAAAAAGAGTGTGAAGAATATTTTAATGAACTAAAGTGAATATTATTCAGTTTTCTTATTTTGACTCAACCATCGAGTAATTATGGGTTTTTTATTTGTAATGATGCTTCAAAGAAAGGACTTGGATGTCTCCTTATGCAGAATGATAGAGTTGTTATCTATGCATCATGACAGCTAAAAATTCATGATGAAAAATATCCCACTCATGATCTTGAGATAGAAGCTGTAATATTTTCTTTGAACATATGGAGACACAATCTCTATGGTTAAAAATGTGAGATATATACTATTCACAATTTTTTAAAGTATATTTTCTCACAGAAATAAGTCAACCTAAGGAAAATACAATGGCTTAAACTACTGATGGACTATGATTGCACTATAAACAACCGCTCGGGGAAGGAAAATAAGGTTGAAGATGCTTTGAGCAGAAAGGATCGTGGAGTTTTGAATAAGATGATAGTTGAAAGGGAACCTATGTTCATGGAACTAGTAAAGATGGATATGGGAATAATCATAGAAGTTGAAACATCAATACTTTTCAAATGGTTTCCAAACCATCTTTACTATAAAGGATAAAAAAGTGCTCAGACTAATGAAGAGGATTTTCAAAAGAAAATTAAAGGTGTGAATGATGGGTTGATTGATCGACATCGTATATGATGATGGGATTCTGAAATTTTGGAAGAGACTTTCTCTTCCTGACATACACAGTCTGAAAATGGAATTGTTAGATGATTCTCATAGCTCCAGTTTCTCTCTACACCTTGGTAGCACTAAGATGTATAGAGTTTTGAATGAACGTTTTTGGTGGGACAACATGAAGAGGATGATTGCTGATTAATTGTAAAGATGTATGTTATGTCAATAGGTGAAGGCTAGAAGAAAACATCCTAGAGGATTCATGCAACCTCTTCCCATACCTGCATGGAAATAGGATGATAGTACGATGTACTATGTCCTGAGGCTACCAAATACTCCTACAAGGAATGGTGAAATATGGATCATTTTGGATCATATTTTCAATTCAGCACATTTTCTTGCTAGAAAAGAATATTTTCCACTTGAATGTTTAGAAATACTATATATTAATTAAGTTGTAAGACTTCACAGAGAACCCCAATCGATTATTTCTGATCGGGATCCCCATTTTACATAAAGATTCTGGAAAAGTTTTCAAAAGGCCCTAGATACTAAACTCCGTTTGAGCACTACTAACTACCCTCAAACTGATGGACAATCAGAATGGACTATTCAAACCAAAGAATATAGGTTGAGATCTTTCTCAGTTGACTTTAAAGGTATGTAGGATCAATATTTACCTTTGGTAGAATTTTTATATAACAATAGCTTCCATTCATGTATTCAGATGTCACCATATGAAGCATTATATGGAAAGAGATGTCATCACCAACTTGTTAGGATGATGTTGGTGAAAGAAAACTTGTAGGCCCAGAACATGTTGAGGAAACAATGAAAAAGGGGAAGATTATCCAAACCCATATAAATGCAGCTCCAAGTAGTAAAAAGATTTATGCTGATAACCAATGGACGGATTTGGAATTTCATGTTTGAGATCATGTTTTTAAGGTATCGCCATGGAAGGGTGTTCTATGATTCTGTCAGAAGGATACTTTAAGTCCCAAGTACATCAGACGTTTCAAAATTCTAAAAATAATTGGAGTTATAGCTTACCATTTGTAATTGACTCCAGGTCTCTCAAATGTTCGTAATGTGTTCCACGTAATACTATTTAGAAAATACATGCATGAACCTATGCATGTATTAACCTATGAATAAATATAACTGGAACTCAATCTATCTTACTATGAAGAGTGTCTAAAGATATTTGATACGAGATAACCAGTGTTGAGAAACCAGATGACTCATCCGGTAAAAGTTCTATAGAGAAAACATAATATAGAAGAGGCAATGTGGGAACCTGAGGAACCTATGATGAAGAACCACCCAAATCTTTTTATGTAGTAATATTCTAGAAATTTCAAGGGGAAATTATTTTAAAGAGTGAATAATGTAACACCCCATGCTTCCACGGTACGCTTCTCTTTGAATAAATCAATAGATTGTGATGAACGTAACTTCGAGTTCTAACACACTACGACCAACCAAACTAGTAGTTATGAATTGTAATACCCAATTTTTGAAATTTTATAAATTTTATTTACCAAAATGGAGTTCATTTTGGGATTCATAATATCAAAATTAGCTTAGGATTAATTTTTTTATATTTTTGAAAACTTTAAATTTTTTATGAATAGTGAAAAACACTACGTAATTGTTTAAAAACTACTTTTATTTAAATTATTATTTATTTTATTTAATATTTTAAATAGAAATAGATACTTAATACTTATATTATTTCTATGTAATTCATTTAAGTAAATTTATAATAAAATTAGTTGTATAAAATCTTATTGAATTTTTAACGTCTTTTACCTACCTTCTAGGCACATTAGCAAATTTGCATAAAACATAATTTTACCACTTTTGTGAATTGAATTTAAAAAATAAAAGAGGCATAGTTGACATCATTATGTAAAATGTTTTCAATACGATGAAAATAAAATTTTAGAATAGTAACTTTTGAATTTTATTTAACACGGTTAAAAGTAAATACGATAATTAATGGTAAATATGATATTATAATCACCCTAAAACTTATCCAAATTATATTGTATAATTTTTTTTTACCAAAAAAAATCTTAGGAATAAATTATGATCCTTTTCGTCCACTTGGATTATATTATGAAATTTATTAATATTTTATTTAATGAAGCATTAATAGACATAAATTAAAATTTTAATAACTAAATCATTTTTAATATAGAGTTATACATAAGATAAATTCAGCTATAAATAGTAATTATAAAGATAAAAATATTTCCTACATAATTTTATTTTATTTATAATTTTTAGACATTAAAAAATTAAATTTATTTATGACACAATGATGTTTAGTAATTACCTTATTATTGAATGATTAAAATAATTGATATTATAAAAATTAATATAATTTTAAATTGAGACTTTTGATATATTACATAAATTTTATAGGTTAATATGACATGTTAGAGATGATTAAATATATTTTATTCAAAGTGATAATATTTTTATGACTTTCACAAAAACCAAATACTAAATAGTGTCAAAATTGACATAAATGATTTTTTTAAAACAAATACTATATTTTTAATTGATATAATATATCTAAAAATTTATGGTTCAGAAAAAGGACTTATATAATAATATATATTCCATTAATTGACCACTTTGGGTTCTCTTTTCATTTTATAGTTTGTTTATTAACCATGTAATATAAAAATACAAGAAGACATTGTAAAAGTTAAACTATTTAACTAAGAGTTAAATCTAAAGGATAAGGTTAATATGGTGACCAAAACAAGTCTAAAACCTATTGGTTGAGCAGTTATAGACCCATAAACACTTTATCTGCAATATAAATTCTTTTGGATCCATTTTAAATCAAATATTATTGTATAATAAAATAAAATTTCAAGATTTTCCTAAAGCGACCCTCACATCTCTTATAAAAGGATACTTCCCCTTCTCTAAAAATTACATCGCCAAATCCATTTGGCTCTGCCAACCCCTTCTCCAATATCCTTCGAACTACCGTTAATTCAACCCAGAGGCCTTACATTTATCATAAGACAACATAAGGATCCCCTGTTGATCAAATCAAAAGGAAGCACCAGAAGAAGAGGTAATAATTTCACCACCTATTTCAAAGTTATTGTCTTCTTTCACATCCTCAATTATTGGTTTTTTAATAATAAAATAATTACGCAAGTAACTAATACATATATTTATTTTATTATAAATATGGTAGAACCATTTTTATTATTCTATCCATCCTATTAATGAAAATTCACCATACGTGTGTACGTAAGGCTTATCGTCTCCACATCGTGGTGCAGTTTGTTATTCAACACTTCATTATTTGGATGGGTATAATAATGAATATAAATTTTGTAAATAATAAATATAACATGTTAATTATTATATATATATATATGATATAACAACCAATTATATACTATTTTACCAACAAAAGAATGATGTTATCACTTGTGCGTATGTTCGGATTACAATCTCAACAAAGGCGATGAGATTCATTCCCCATCATAACCATTCAAGAATAATTTTCATTTTATGATTAAAAATTATTTTTATGAAATTTATATAATTATGGATATGAAACAAATACATCCTATATATGACAAACATTTCTTATTTAACAAATCTTATAAATAAAAACAAATTTGTTAACACCCAAAATGATGATACTACAGAAATATCAATAACAAAGAAATAATAGAAGATCGTATATGATATCATATTTTTGTATATGGTTCCTGTATAATTTAATAAATATTATTTCACAATTATATAGGACTTTAACCTACCCTCGACTAAGTTAAAGTACAAGTTAAATTTTAACTCTATAATCTCTTCATTATCTGTGGTTGTTTATACGTGAGTATCTACTGGGACCTCTTTATCATCCACATCTGTGCTTCTTAAACATGAATTACAGAACATTTTTACTATTTCCTAGAATATCATTTAAATTCATTTATACCCATGTTTTAATTTTTATAGAATTTTTATAAATGAATTTCTTGTCTTTTTCCAAACAAGGTCCTCTACAACCTTTTCAAAAAAAAAATATGGAAAGAATGTTTTTTAACTTTTACGGTGAGTGCGGCTATTTTTTGGCATTATAATATCAATGAAACATCCCTTAAAATATTATAATAATATTTTAAAAATAAATGTTTTATTTTATAATTATTTTACTTTTAAAATATTTCAAAATAGAACGAGATATTTCTCTCAAATAGTTTTGATTTAATCTATGTCAACATCCTTTGATGGATTTTACACTTGTTTAAGTTGATTTATTATGATACAATCTTTAATATTATACTGAAGGTTTTATGATATGTTTGACTGTGGAAGTGTTATTTTTATACCATACATGGATTATGGTAAAATTATTAGAATTTGTTATGTTAGTTTTGATACCAATTTTTATGTTATGTTTCAACCTTTTCATATGAGGAATGCATTGGATATAGTAAGTGGCAGGTGGAGCTAGATATAATTCTTCAATGCATCGGTAGGTCATAGGAGAAAAACTAGTGTCTTAGATCAAGGCCTTGAAAAAATATTATTTTTAGTCTTTGAACGAGCTTTTACTATTTGGTTATAATGTCCGGCATTTTGCGTTCCATTATTATGAAATTGGATATTCATATTACATGTGATTATTAGACTAGTATAATATCCATATGAATAAGTAAATGGAATTATTTGATTCATCTTTTCCGTATTATGGTGATGTTTATGTTTAAAAGTCTTTTGTTTTAGTCTTATACATTTCTTTAATTTTTTATGCTTATTTATTAAATTTTCAACTCTATTGTTATCCTTACTAAGAACCTGATCTCACCACCTTTTGTATTTTATTTTCCTAGGTTGCGAAAAAGTATATTATGACTGACATTCAGGGATATTTTAAGGGAGAATAATTTTTTCAAAGGAGTCACAATGTTGTTGTTTTCCATTTCATAATGTAATGTAAAACTTATGTTTGTATCAAGTACTTCAAGTCTACAAAACTAATCCATTTTTCTATATTTGATCACTTGTTATCATAGCAATGTTATGTTACAATGCATCGACTCTGATTAACTAGGTTCGAGGAATTACACACTCTAGTATCAAAAAGTATCCTTATGAATCCCTTTATGTAAAGAAGTTTATAACATCAAATTTATGGGTTGAATTTGGGGAAAGAAAGATATTAGGACATGTTCTTGTTGATGAAATAGAAGAAAAGATTAGAACTATTCAAAAACAATTAAGAGCAGAACAATGTCGATAAAAAAAATCTGACAAAAATTTAAAATATATAGATTTTGAAGTGGGATACATGGTGTTTCTATGAATATATCCCTGGAAGAGAGTAATGAGATTAGGAAATAATGCCAACCTAAAACTGAGATATATTGTTCCTTTTAAAAATTTTGATTGTGTTAGGAATGTAGATTACCTATTAAAGCTGCCAATGTCTATATCTCATGTTCATGATGTTTTTCATATATGCCTCCTAAGAATGTGAATACCTCATCCTCCATAGTTACTAAACTTAGAGGTCATACTACTCGAGAAAGATCTTTCTTATGAAGAACAACTAATACAGATTCTGGATTGCAGTGACAATATTCTACAAAACAAGACCACTCACTTGGTTGACGTTTTATGGTAGAAACACCAATTTGTGGAAGATATATGGGAACTTGTGGATGTGAAGAGGCAGAGGCATGATCATCTATTTGTTTTAGTGTGACAAATTCTGAGTATGAATTTCAGTTTATGGGGGGTAGAATGTAACACCATAATGATTTTATAAAATAATTTTATTAAATAATTTTAATTCATCAATGGAAATCATTGCACAAAATTGTGAGTTTAAAAAAACCGTGAGATTTACTATATATAAAATGACCATTATAAACTAGTTGTTAGGTTAGTGGGAATAAATATTACTAACTTATGAAAATGTATGGTGAATTCAATGACCACCGATTATTTCTGAAAAATATAAATAAATTATTTGTATTTCTTCATTTAAAAATAAAGTGAATTACTATTAGTAAATAAAAGTACTGAAATATATGTGTTATATACTTTATAAAATATTTTTTATAATCATCCAATAGAAAATTTAATCATAATGTATGAAAGAAAACTATTTTATGTATAAAACCATATATTTTTCAAAAGGGTCATTTTACCGCCTTTTGATCGCAAACCCATTTTAAATTAATATTTTTAAACATTAATAATTTTAATATGACAAAATAGAAATTTAATTTGTATGTGGTATATAAAAAATTACTTTGGATGAATGTTTTATAATTTTCTGATAAATTTCAAGTTTTGATTAATAGTAAAAATACACTAAATTTTAATTAAAAAAATTGTTTACTTAGAAATAATTAATATGGTTAAATTATATTATTGAATGTTTTTAATGTATAAATGTAATATATTTTTAACAATTAATATAATTTAGTTCATTGGAAATAATTTTACATTGAATTGAATTGTATAAACATTTCCATCTTTTGTAATGTTTTAACTTTTAAACCACGTTTTCACATTTCAACAATGAGATTAATTTAAAATTAACTACTGTAACTTTTTTGTTTTGAATTTTTAAAATTAGATTCCATATTTGGAATCATAAGGTCTAAATTATGAAAATAACATTTTTTTAATTTTTTGGGATTATAAATAGTAACTGTAGTAATTTTTATTCAGTAAAATGGTAAATTAGGCAAGTAAGGGTAAGAATAATATTATCAAATAACCCTAACAATTGTATTAATATCCTCATATGAGTATATTTGGACCTAAATCATCTTGTGTCATAATGGTATCCATTAGAATCCAATTGGATGAGATTAGGAATTTTATTTTTATTTTATTTAATGTAAAGTGAAATATGTCTCACTCAAATTTTAATAATTAAATCATTTTTAATATAAGGTTATAAAGAATATTAATTTTATTATATAAACTTATTTTAAAGCTATTTTTTTTCTTTATCAGGGTAATTTGTTTTTAATTTTTATGAAATAAATAATTACCTGAAATACTTGTACTTTTATGATGCAAAAATTAATTAATTTATGGGAAATCAATAAAAACACTCTTTATTAAAATAATAATAACCATTAAAAGAGGAAACCAATTACCAAACAATTATTGGTAAAGTAAATGTTAATCATAACTATTAAAGGGTTTAGTTGGTGACCATTTGGAAACATATAGAAGAGATTATAACATTTATATTTTTTTAATGTGATGTTAAATATTTCACATTCATAATCTAATAAGTATAAAAAATTTAATGTTATATTTTCTAGAAGATAAATTTGAATAAATGTTTTCTTCTAAAAGATCGTAAATTTATAATTATCACAGTATTTTATTTTTATTTTTTACTCAACTAATATTTAATTTAAATAATTATACAAATTTGATGTAGTAAATATTTTATTAGTGGATGGGCTCGTATGGTGTGTCACATGGGAGCTCTACTCAATTTCAGGTTTCCTACACCTTTCTTCTTCCATCCTCCCTTATCGTCCTCCGCCTCTTCCCCTTGGCAGCATTCACATTGGTGCTCCTTTTGGATTCTCCATCCCACATCGGCTCCTCCATTTAGCTGTAATATTTTCTAGCCACAGCTTGGAGTGTTCAGTGGAAGGGATCTTAGCTATGCTCAATGGTCTTTGTCGGGTGTCTAGACGGATGAGTTTTTGGGTGTCAAAAAATGGCACTTCTGTCACCTTCCTCATGATTCTATAAGTGGTCTTAGAGGGAGACTTTCAGAATGCTTGTGGCCAATGGTGTTCTATTACCAATTTCTCCACAACCTTTCTGAAAAGTTTCATAGTTTTTATGTTTTGTTTGGTAGGGCCGACATCCACATCATGGGTCAGTATGAGGCCGCCGGTGGCATTGGTATCCCCCATGCCTTTCTTCTCCCGATTTCGGTCTCTTCTTCTCAGTTTTCTTCTTGTTGGATTATATCCCTATGGTATGTAGCTCCTTTTTTCCTTTCCCTAGAATCAGATGGTCTACCTCTCTTGGTATTTCTCTTCCATTTTGCTTCACCTCATCGAGATCGACCCCAATTTGATCAAGTTCGACGACTCACATATCATTATGGATGCTGTTGGATTCCTCGATGATGGAATTTTTATTGGGGTCATCTGGCATGGTGGTTCTTGTCTTATCGAAGGTGATGAAGCCTTCCCTATCTTTATTCCCCTACCTTTGGCTATCCAACTTTGGATCCCAGTGTAGCATGATGGGAAGTCCTAATTTTGCGGTGGCACAACATCCCCAGGATGGGAAATGTGTGTGATGGTTTCGAGGTGGTCACAGTGTTCGATGGTGTAAAGACCCAGATTTTCCATGTAATTTTTTTAATTATATGGAATTATTACAAGTATGTGAAAATTGATAGTGCGTGAATACGAGGCCTGGTGTGCTTGGAATAAATTTATGATCTTTTTTAAGGTACGTTTAGAAAATTCATGAGTAGCATTTTGTAACTTTTGAACCAGTGCTCAAATTAAAAATATGAGGGCACCGTTGAATTCACAGTGACGAGATTCACTTAAGGGAGGTTTAACCTCGACCATAGTGGGTTGAGAGAAGAAGTTGGTTTTTTCATTTTTCATGGAGGATAAAATAAAATAAATATATCTTATTTTTTAATTAGAACATCCTCCCATCAATCCTTTTAATGTTTGGTGGATGGGACCACAAGTGGGAGGTTGAGAATTTAATAATGGGCATTAAATACCCGGTTACACAAAGTGGGTGACCACTAATCCCTTTAATTAATATGATTCATTAATTATAAATTATTGAACCACCCCCCTTTAATGGTTGAAAGCTCCTCTTTCCTATTGGTAGAATATTTGGAATCATTCTGGAGTGAGGAGATCTGGATAGGTGAACTTTCGAGTAACCCTTCGGTGAAGAAAGGAATCACCAAGAAAGATCGGAGGTCACCATTCCAGCAGCATCGTTGGAAGCTTTTTGTGGGAATGAAGAACACCAACCCTCCTTCAAGTGCGGATGTTCTCCAACATATTTACGAGGTAGGGATTTGAACCTATCTAATTTAATGTATGGATGATTCAATCACTTCAACAAATTACTGTCATACTAACATGGAGGGTGCGAGACCAAAAAACAAGGTCTAGTCCCTCCACTATCTAGATTAATTTGTCGGTTCTTCGCAGGTGATTATTTGGGATGGATGGAACCCAATCTTGAAGGGCTAGAAGTGATGTTGATGTCCCACAAAGATCAAAGATGCCTTATAAAGGAATAACGGTCCATCGGAGCTGACCTAGTGACCCAAGGAAGGCCGAAGGCGTGGCAGTTCCAGTGCTGGTGGGAACCATGGTAGTGGCCGACATCGGCCGACCATGAGGGAGGAGGCAGCGCACCCGCATCGCTGGAGGAAACGGTCGTGGATTGTCAGTCACAGCAGTTGAAGCAGGCATTCGGCACACCGGCCGGCCACGGAAGTGGAGGTTGGCATGACCATCATGCCGCCGGAGGATACAGGCTAAGGCACTTCAGTCGTGGAAGACTGAAGGTGTCGGCCGTTGCATCGGCCGGGCATGGGTGGTGGAGCGGCGCACCGTCACGCGCCGCTGGAGATGACGACCGGCACTGGACGGTCATGATGGGAGGCAGGAACAACTCCAAAAGGTCTCGAATTCCACCTGGATGCACCTTGTGGTGTCGCCACTGCGAAGGAAACTGAATGGCCCTCATGGTTGTTCGAGAAAACTGGGGGTCACTCCCTAGGTGGCGGCTAGGGAGGGCCCCTCCATAGCGAGTCGCTCCACCCAGTTGGGGGTCGCACCTCATGTAGCTGGGATGCCTGCCCAATGGGCCACCTGCCCAGTGGTCCATGCCCCTAGCAGGTCACAGCCCCCTTGCGAGTTGGGCCGCCCCCTTACGGGTCGGGTTGCGCCCCCTTTGGTCTGTGTCGCTCCCCCTATAGGTTGGGCCCGACTACAGCCCAGTAGGCCGAGCCCGCCATGGTCCAGACCAGCGTGGTAGGAACCGTAGTAGTTCGGTATGACCTGAATCGGGTCGGATCGACCTGAACAGGTTCGGGTCTCCCCAGGCCAGGTCAGGCTGGTCGGACCGAACACAGACCCAACTAGGCCCTGTTCTACTTAAAGGGTAATAACATGAAATTTGGGCATATGTTTGATAAAATTTTGGAGGTTCTAGGACCCCTAGAGTAGAACGGTCCCCTTGGAATACTCCACTTAATTTTTTTTGAGACAGTTGGATTGTGGCCGGGTTGGATCGAACTCGAATCCTACAATTCCCTTAGATCTAAAATGCTTATAACTCAAAGACCGGGCGTCCTATTGACGCACCGTCAGTCGCGTTGGAACCCTTAAGACATGGTTGTCCTTTTTGTTACTCCTTTGTGAAGATTAGTGGTGGTAGAGGTATGACCGATATCTGGAGGGGTAGATTCTACAGAACTCAAGCACACCGGGTGAGAGGAATCTAGTGGCAGGCTTTAACATGGAGAAGGAAAATCAATCCTAGGTGGTTCAGCATCTATCGATCCTATGTGGGTCATCATCATTAAGATTGTATGTGGTTCAGTGCTCAGTGATCCTGTGTGGGTCAGCAGAAACCATTCATTTGTGGGTCAGATCCTATGTGGGCCATTAGGGGTTATTACCTATCAATCTTATGTGGGTCAGAAGCAATGCCTCTTAACAGAACAAGATGATCTAACTTACGATTAATTATATGTACTTTTGTACTTAAGTTATACCTAATTGTGAGATGATTCTTTTACATTCGTGTTTTTATCTTTCTGGTGTTACCTATGTGGTAATTATGTCTTTGTGTTGTTACCTTTGTGGTAATTCTACCTTTGTGGTGTTTTCTTCGTGGTTTTACATGTATGGTACTTCTATCTTAGTGTTGTTACCTTTGTGGTAATTCTGTCTTAATGGTGATACCTATGTGTTGATTCTACCATCGTGGTGTTACCTTTGTGGTATTCTTATCTCATGTATGATATGAGTATATATTGATAACATATGAATATGTATGGACATATACCTAAGTAGAGTTGATATATATCACTACGTGCTTGAGATGGAGGTCTTACTTTGTGGTTTTTCCTTTGTGGAACTCTGGGAGACCATCGGGGGTCTTGGGGTCCCTACTAAGTATCATTATACTCACCCATTCATGGGCTATGCCTGCACCATTTTGTGTCTTCTACAGATTGAGGACATCATTGGTCGAGGCAGAGAGAGCTAGGACTGGACATTGCTTAGAGATGGACCATTTGGCATGACGTGACACAAGGACTATTGATCGTGATTTCTACCTAGCCTTCAGATAGTATCCTTGGTGGATGATCCAGGAGATATTTTGTTAATTTTTAGTTGTTCTTTCACTTTTCAATTGGGATTTTATACCAGCCCCTTTACATTCAACACACTTTTAATACAGTGGTTTACATCGTGGTTTCTTCATGTTGAGTTCTATTCTGTGTGTTTGTAAAGGTTTAAAGACAATGCCTTCCTGTTTTAGGGATATTCTTTTCTGGTGATAGTCTCTAGCCCCAATCCTACAGAAGGTGGGATTGTGGTAGTATCGGCACAAGCCCTAGGGGACGGGTCATGAAAAAGTGGTATTAGAGGAGTTGGTTCTACTGAAGAAGTAGGACTCTAATATTTTCTATGTGGCAATAGTGTTAAGTGTTATGAGTGTGGGTTTCAATTTGGGGAATCCACTGTTTGTTTGGTGGCTAATGTATCCATACACCAGGACCCTGAATTATGATGTTAGACTCAATGCATGTAATCACTTATTTCGGGTGTTTTTGAAAAATATATTCTTGTGATCTCATTGAGTTAGCGCACTAGGTATAACTTGTTGAAAGTGGCACACATATTTTCTTTCAAGATACCGCCACATAGAAAACTAACCCGGATTTCTATGAGAATATGCAACGAGGGTCCACTGAGCGATGAGGCCTCATTATAGGGCCCCTTTATGGTGTTAGAACCTTCAGGTGGGTAACCAACAACACCAATACCCATAAGGAATCCTTTTCCACTAGCCCCACTAGAAGAGGATAAACGCCAACTGAGCATGTTTCATGAGTTATAGTGGAAGTGGCCTTCAAGGGTCCGAGGTGAGATGGATCCACACATTGCTGAGGATGGGATGGAAGTTTTGGTCAGAGTTTTTCGATTAATGGGGACACTGGCCAATATGATGGTGTTCCTTGCTGCTAGTCTATTCTAGGGAAAAGTTGAGAGATTGTGAAGTCTGACGCTCCAAATACACGACAAGGAGACCATCATCTCGGTAGACTTTGAGAGACTTTTCAGAGAAGAGTTTGTCCCAGTGAATCTATGCTCTGTGCGTATACAGGATCTACTGCACTTACAGTAGGGCGACATGACTATGGCCCTATACTCGGTGAGGTTCACTGATCCCTCCTGCTACTCCACTGACATGGTACGAGACCCTTTCATCGGTGCCTATACATTTGAGCAGGGTATCCAATGGGATATTAGAGCATTGATGATATCTCTCAGTATATCGAAATAGGATGGTGTGCTAGAGCGAGCGCTTTTGGTGGAGAGCTTCCTAGATGAGCAGGCACTGATAGCGAGAGCCACCACCGGACGTCAGGTAGAAGATTCATTTGCAGCAGGTAGTAGGTGGATGACATAGGGGACTAAGTCGGAAAGAACTTTTGGTGGAAAAACTCAGGATATAGGGTTGGTAGTGTGGAGTTCACGGGACAGAGGAGGGAATATTATAATTAGGGAGTGTTACTCATGCGGTGGTTATGGTCACATGGCACACGACTGCCCAACCCTCCATACAGACTACCAGCAGACGGTCAAGGGACCACTGAGGCAGAGGTAGAGATTTGATCAGGTAGGTTCAAAAGTAATAGGATAATGTGGAAAATGAGTTGGTTGTGCTACAGGTGGTGGGTGGAGATTTGAGGATCAACCACTGCCACCTCCAGGTGGTCCACCCTGACCATAGGGAGCAGGAGGACGGGGACGATATCAGCTCCAAGAAGCTAAGGACTATGACCACAGTGCTTCGGAGACGATTAGAGGTATGATATATGTCTACTCAACCTTATCTATAGTAATTATAGACACCGGTTCCAATCACTCTTTTATTTCCATGGAACTCATTCTAAGCTCGGAGGTTTTTTGGAGCAGTTGTCTCTATCCATATTGTTAGAGACAACTACGGGAGGGTATTAGATGATTACACACTTGTGTTGGAAGTGTGAGATTACTGTTGGATGCAAGAGATTCGGATGGAATCTACTAGATGTGGTGTCGAGGCCATACGACATCATCTTGGGTATGTACTAGTTATCCACAGTCCATGCCCATATTAACTGTATTTTGTGTAAAGTGCAGTGTGTCCATGAGGAAAGGACCATATTTTCCTTCATCGGTGAGAAGGGAACCTTTGCAACATAAGATAGACTTACCCAGAGGAGGGTGCAACTGATCACACATCATTTGGCTAGTCTTACCCTCATGGAAGTTGAAGTTGAGAGTCTGAGATATCGTCTAGTGGTAGACTAATATGCTGATGTCTTCCCTGATGATGTTCCAGGACTACCTCCTTGCAGATAGGAATAATTTTACATTGACCCATACCCAAGGACTGCACTGATATCTACACCAGCATATTGGATGGCTCCCACAGGGCTTCTTGAGATATGGGTACAGTTAGTGGACTTTCATGGTAAGAGGTTCATAAGGCCCAGTGCTTCTCCATGGGCAGCCCCAATTGTGTTCTCCGAGAAAGAAGATGTGTGTTTTGAGACTCTGTGTGGACTACTATCAAATGAACTAGGTGAACATGAAGAAAAGGTTTTTCACTTAGGAGGATTGGTGATCTTTTCGATCAAATGAAGGGAGATCATTAGTTTTTGAATATAGACC
Source organism: Viscum album (assembly GCA_963277665.1). Lineage (NCBI taxonomy): Eukaryota > Viridiplantae > Streptophyta > Magnoliopsida > Santalales > Viscaceae > Viscum > Viscum album. Next base: position 1,143,312,950 of record OY728134.1, on the reverse strand, counting down.
TACGATCAGGCTATCATCAGTTCGGGGTATGAGATGAGGATGTGTAGAAGAAGACTTTTAAATGTCAGTATGGCCAAAATGAGTCCTTGGTTATGTCGTTCGGCATGACCAATTCCCCATCAGTATTCATGGGACACATAAACAATATATTCCATCCATACCTCGATCGCGTTGTGGTGGTCTTCATCGATGACATATTTATATACTCAGTGATGGAGGAGGAGAATGTATATCATCTACAAATAGTTCTAGATACACTCTGAGATCACCAGATTGATGGTAAGCTCTCGTAGTGACAGTTCAGGATACGAAAGGTCCACTTTCTGGGATACATTATCTTGAAGGATGGAGTTGTAGTGGATCCAGGGAAGATAGAGGTTGTACTTTCTTGGGAGCCACCCCTGAGTGTGACAGAGGTGTTGTGTATCCTGGGGTTGGCAAGATAATACCGTAGATTCGTGCCTGATTTTTCCAGAGTTGCGACACCCTTTTAAGCATTAATAAAGAAGGGACATCCCTTCGTATGGATAGAGAGATGCCATCAAATTTTTCAAGATTTGAGGCAAAGGCTGACCAATGGCCCCATCTTGAGGCTACCAGAGTAGAGTGTTTAGTATGTAGTCTATTGTGATGCATCAGGGACCAGATTTGTGTGTGTCCTGATGCAAGAGCGAGCAGTGATAGCCCACATATCCCGATAGCTGAGGCAACTTGAACAGAACTGTGCTACCCACAACCTGGGGTTAGCATCAGTGGTCTTCTCCCTAAAGAGGTGGAGACATTATTTGATGGGGGAATGTTTTACAGTCTACTCTGATCACAAGAGTGTCAAATATTACTTCTCATAAATGTACACAAACCTGATACAATGGTGATGTCTGGAGTTCCTCCAAGACTTTTACTTTGAGATATTATATACTCATGGGAATAGGAACGTAGTAGTTGATGCACTCAGTAGGAGGTCTGGTCTGCATTTGCTGCGTGAGGTGACATAGCAGCTAGCCACGTTGGAAATATCCTTCATGGATAGAGATGGAGCAGCTTGCCTCCAGTATAAGATAGTCACTCCCCCACTCCTTCTTCCAATCAGGGAGGCACAACTTAGGGAAATTTACTATTAGGCTATATGTGCTAATATATCCTTAGGACAAGCACCTGATGGATTTTATGAAAGTGGGGAGAAGTTCATCCTCTTCAGAGGATGTACAATGGGACGGGTGGCGCTATGGGAGGAGGTGTTGAGGGAGTTCCATATGTCCCATATGGTGGTACATCATGGTGTTGTTAATATGTACTGGGATCTCTGACGTTAGTACTGGTGGCCAGGGATAAAGAAACAAGTGGTAATGTTTTTTTTACAATGCCTCACTTGTCAGCTAGTGAAGGTCGAGCATGAGGTTCTAGCAGGCTTACCATAGCCACTAGAGGTGCTGGAGTGGAAGTGGGATGGTATCTCCATGGAATTTGTGGCAGGGATTCCACATACATCCATGGTACATGATTCTATATGGTTGATCACTGACCGACTCACCAAGGTGGCCCACTTCCTACCTATCCTAGAGCTGAGATCGGTATAGGTCTTGGGACGCCACTACGTACAAAATATTCTATGACTTCATGGGGTTCCACGACGATCCTCTCTAACTGTGGCACAAGTTTTACTTCCTGTGTGGAGACCAAAATCCTGACGTACATAGACATTATAATACTTTTGTGGAATAGTTAATACATTATAAAAATAGATACCCAAAGACCGTATTAGTTTAGTGTCTTTGGAAACTCATAACATAATATTCTAATCATGGTAAAAGATCTCCAACATCTCCTATAAATATCTTCCCTGTTTTTCTTCTTACCTAAAACCTTTTTCTAAATCTTGGGGAATAGAAAACAAAAAAGGGTGAGCTCAAATTCTATGTAAGGGTAAACATGGAGAACATAAAACAATCCCTAAACATTTGAATGTAATAACATGAACAGAAGACATCATAATCATGAGTAATGACATAAATCTTGGAAGTTCATAAGGAATAGATCATAGAGGAACATTAACCATGATAAAATAGTATGGGAATAAAACATGCAATTTTGGCAACCATTAAGAACATGTTATGATTTCCATATTAGCCAAGGAATTATTTCCAAGACCATCATAGTTGAAAAATTCCATTACTGAACTGGGTTTACTTGTCGTTCCATCCTTGTATTACTGAACTGGATTCATATATCGTTCCAGCCATGTCTATCTCATGTCATATAAATCATTACCCAATTAATTGGAGGTAGATATAGGTCCCACCCATATCATTATGAAATCATTCTTACTTGTGTCACAAAATAAACATAAATCATTCATCATAACCCAAATAATAAAATGGGTTTCATAAACATCATCGCATCATAACATAATCCTTATAAAACAAGTGGATATCATTTAATAATATGAAGAATAGAAACATTTAAATAATAGAGACATTATACTTGAAACATAATCATACAAAATAATGTCATCTTATATGGAAAATGGTTTTGAAAAAGCACTTTAAATGAATTTTTGAGGAAAATATCCTTTCTTCTTCAAAATAATTTTCTTTTCTCAAAATGCCCTGTGATTTTAAAAGAAAATAATTTTGTTGAAAATAATCATGAAATCATGTATAGGAAGTTTCATGTAAATAAGGAATTAGGAAACCGTAAAAATCCACTCACACCGTATAAGTTAAAAAACATCATCCGCGTACTTTCGCCAGAAAAGTCAAAAAGTTCCTCGTATGGTATTCAAAAGAAAGATTCCTTCCATAAAACAATGTAAAAGTAAAAGAGGGGTAAAAATGAATTTAAAAATACATGTAATAATATTAAACACTTTATAAAAAAAATTATGGACATGGATGAAAAATATAACCCTAGTAAATACTTACATATAAGCAATCTAGGATAAAAATGAGATTGCAAAATTATCTCTTACCTTAGGTCTGATATGCTTCGTATGTATCCTAACCTTCTGTATAATTATTTAAATAATTCCATTGACTTATTAAAAAATCATATTCATTGTTATGATATCATATATGGTTCACTTATGGTGTTATATTACCCATTCTTTTGTAAATTCCATGTTAAAGCAACGTTTCAGGTAAAATCGTTTCACTTATCGTACGTGTTTCATCTTGTTGTTCATGATATTATTACTTATATCATGATTTACTTAATTCCACAATGTAAAAAAATTATTTATATATAATATATATTCAACATTTAAATATATATGATAGATCGATAAATGGAATGAAATACCTCGTTCATGGAGATGATTGGTCGTATGTATGCATGAACGCTATGTTCGTTTCCTTATTTAATTAAATGGAATTAAGAAAATGAAACATATATGTACATAATATAATTCATGATTATTAATTATATATACTTTATAATCATACTTTAATGGTTAATCAATGTAAATGAATCTCATCGCGTTCATGGAGACGGTAGTCTGTACGTACGCACTAGCGATGGTATCATTATTTTGATATTAAAATTGTATATAATTGGATGGAATATAATATATAAAGAATAATAATAAATATTTATTTATTATTTATATCATTTATACTCATTATTATACCCATCCAAATTGTTAAATGTTTGACTAAAAAACTACACCACGACGTGGAGACGGTAAGCCGTACGTACGCACGTGTAGCGACTTTTTCATTCATAGGATGGATAAAATAACTAATATGGTTGTACACTTTTTTTTAAAAACATCACAGTATATAAAAGGTACTGGAGTTATTATTTTATAATTGAAACAATAATGAAGGAGGAAGTTGAATAAGAAAGGAACTTGAAATAGGTGGTGAGATATTTTCCTCTTTTTCGGGTTCTTCCTTTTGATTTGATAAAAAGGGATCTTAGGTTGGATTTCTGACTAAAGGAAGGCCAATAGGATGAAGGGAGGACAGTTTTAAGGTTATTATGGTAGGGTTTGTCCAAACCAAATCGATTTGGAGGTGTGAATTATAGATAAGGGGGTGTTCCCTTTTATAAGAGGGGTGAGGGGCACCTCAAAAAAACTTAAAATATTATTTAATAATAAATTCATATTCGGTTTATAATGGCTAAAAAGTGAGTTATTTTGAGGTTAGGGTGGGTATGGGTATACTTCCTCCCAAAAAATAGGGTTTAGAAAATTTTAGGTTACCATTTTAACCTTATCATTTATATTTAACTCTAAGTTAAAGAATTTAACTTTTACCGTGTCTTCTTGTATTCTTAAACTATATGGTTAATAATCTTACTTTAAACTACCAATAGAACCCCAATTGGTTAATTAATGTCATTTATATTATTATATATGTCTTTTGGCCAACCCTTAGATTTTTATGACCACTATATCAATTAATAATATAATATTTGTTTTAAAAGCTCTTTTATGTCAATTTTGACACTATTTGGTATTTTGTTTTCTCTAAATTCATAACCGCATTATTACTTTGAATAAGACTCATATAACCAACCCTAATTTTTTATTTTAACATATAATATAAGTTTAATTCATAAAAAGTCATAAAATTACATTTATTTGGGTATTTATAATATGAATTGTGTTAATATTTCATTAATGAGGTAATTACTGCATCATCATTATGTCATAAATGAATTAAATTATTTAATCTCTAAAAACTATAAATAAAATATCATTATGTATTAAATATTTTTAACTTTAAAATTATTATTTATATTATAATTTATCTTATGTATAAACCTATATTAAAAATGTTTTTAATTAAACATTGATTTTAACTATTTTAACTCTTTTTTAAATAAAACAATAATAAGTGTCAAAATATAATACAAGGGGACAAAATATATTAATATTTTATTCATAAGGTTTTTTTGGGTCTAATTATACTTATCAAATAGAATTATGACTTGTGTTAGCATAATAATAATATCATTCTTACCCTTAATTACCCTATTTACTTTTAACAGTGGTAATTAAAAGTAAAAAGTTATTATTCGCCAAAAATTATTTTTTTCTTATTGAACCAAATTTTACTCCTTTATATTAACCGTGTCTCACATATTTTTAATATTAAACTCACAGAATCAGTAAAATTAAGTTTTATGTAAATTTTCAAATGCTCCTAGGAGGTGGGTAAAATACGGTAAAACGTTCAATAAAAATTAAATATATATATATAATTATTAAAAAATTACTCTAATTAATTAGATTGAACTTATATAGGTATTATATATCTATTTTTAAATAAAATAATTTTACATAAAATAAATTATTATTTAAATAAAATTTCATTTTTAACCAATAACTTAGTGTTTTCACTATTCATAAAAAATTGTATGTTTTCAGAAAAATACCAAAAATTCACCCTAGGCTAATTTCGATATTCCGAATCCAAAAAATGAAGTCCATTTTGAAATATAAAATTTATAAAATTTCAAAAAGTGGGTATTACTATGCATAATGGCTAGTTTATATAATATTTTAATAATATATCATTGTTTGGTGAAACTCACTATTACGTACAACACAAGTTATAGAGGACGGTTGCGCTTGCATGTAACGCAAGACAAGAATAGTGTTGAATATAATACAAGCTAATACATAGTTGCGTATAGTGAAATATAATCATGGTGTAACTTAAAACAAAAGACATCAAAGAAGTTAAAAATAATAATTCTCACAAAATCTCGGGGTGTTACATTCTACTCCCCTTAAAATGAATTTCTCTCTCGAAATTCATCGGGGTTATAAATGGTTTTCTACTTGAATGTTTTTTTCATAGAAACCCACATTGTAAAAAAGGAATACTAAAATATCATTTTAAAAAGGAACGTTAGAAACATAATGGATACCCAAAGTAACTCATCACTGAGTTTCCACATTGAAGAATATAGGTGTAAATATGGATATGGAAGATAAATAGGACCATCAAGTTCTGATAAAGAGTGGTAGAAAACATGGCTATGAAAAATCCAACAATCACAAAGCCATAAATTTGTGATGATCTAATGTACCATATGATTCATTGGATATGAGGGTACTACGACAACATTTTTGGATTTCAAGATCATTTCCCTAATGTGTAAAATTTTGAATTTGAAGAAATATTTACTTGCTTTTGGTACAATCTCACTGTTTTTCGTTCCATGAACAATTTCCACTTCATATCATAAAGATATGAAGTTGAAATTGTCATTCGTGAAGTGTTAGCAGATCATGTGATAGAATTATGGGTCATTCCATCTCTCTAAAACAAAATGTTAGCAAAAGTTATCAAATATACATAAGTCCATATATAGTGAGGTTAATCGTATATGATTCCAAAAATGGACTTATACTTCATCTATCATACCTCTTAAAAAAATAAAACTCGTTTCTACTAACTAGGGAAATTTTGTAGGCTAGAGGTAGGTGATAACGGCCTATCAAACATCGGTTGTGGGTTCAATTCCCACATCATTGTCCAGTGCGATGGGTTGTCACCCATCCTGCAGGTTGTCCTTTTTCTATAACTACACTATTATAAAATTCCAGAAATAATATCAAAAAAAGGTTCTATCCTTAAACAATATTATATTATGTCGAATATATTACATTTCAAATATTTAGGATTATCCAAAATACTTCTATCCAAGCTTATAGTATAAAGACAACTATTACATGAAATGTCATTAACCAAGCATGTGAATACCATTATTTATCCCCCATATATCATAAGATATACCTTGTTGGTCACATTCCAAACAGGTGAATACATTAATCATGTATTCTATTGAAACATGAATTACCATAGAATCTTTGTGAAAACAATACTGTTATCAAAATTTAACTCTTTCCACTTACCAAAATCCCAAAATTTCTATATAATCAAACCAATAAGTCACTTTTTCCTTATTTGAGCTCATTAATACAATCAAACATTTCATTATCTCTTTATCCTTTATTATGCGCATATCATCTGCTTTCCAAAAATATCTGAATAAAATTTCATTTTTACCATTACCATTCATCATATACATTCAAATACTTTAGAAAAAAATAGTATAACAATCCATAGTTGTTTCTTTATTCCATAGTAACATTGAATTACCTATACAACATAACTCTGGATAAACATACAATCATTCCACTACATGCTTAAACCATTGACCGAGTTTCATAATTTTATTCGTCAACACTTATTTCATCTCATATATCATTTGCAGTCTCTTCATTTTCATAAACATAAATACTACCCATAGGTCAATGCTGATTCTCTTCAAGATATTATCCCTTAGGGCACTGGTTTGCATAATTCCCATATGTTCCATATTTAAAACATTTGACCATTATTAAAGTCTTAGCAATACCATTATCCTTGTACAGTGTGTTAACTAAACCTTTTCCTTTATATTTACTGGCTTTGTTTCCTTCTTTTCCACACCCAATTCATCTTCCATTTCCTTTGAAACATTCACCCTGATTCCTCTTCCAACATGATTTACATGAGGGATATTCGACTTTCTTTCCTCTATGATCATCATGAAACTCCATCTTTCTCTTATTAACTGACTTGGGAATCTTACCAATGTTCAGATTATTGATCATATTATGAGATTGCTCATTAGGCATAATAATGATATGTGGACTTCCAGATCCAATTTCATTTTGTTTATCCTGAATAATATCATTCCACTATCCATCATATTCTCCATTATCATGAATCTTCATGTTTCCATCCATTTTTCTAAAACACAAAAAGAATAGTGTGAGAGGAAAAATCGTGCTAGGAAAACAACATAATAAAGGGGGAGTTACTTCAATATATAACATCTTAGGTTTAATACTAATATCTTTACTGAAATTCTAGGACTATAACCTATACTTATACTTATCCTTAGAGACATCACTAGACATACCTTAGAAATATCTCTAGAGATCTCAGTAAAGTTTTTACATCCTTGTTTCTAAATGTTATCTAAACCTTCACTCTGATACCTGTAGAGACCCAAATCTTGACGTACATAGACATTACATTACTTTTGTGTAATACTTAATACATGAAAAAAACATATTCCCAAAGACCATATTAGTTTAGTGTCTTTGGGAACTCGGAACATAATCTTTTAATCATGGTGAAAGATCTTCAACATCTCCTATAAAGATCTTCCCCTTTGATATTCTTAACTAAAACATTTCTTTATATCCTGGGGAAAATAAAACATAACAAGGGTGAGATAAAATCATAAGTAAGGGTAAACATGGAGAACATAAAATAATCCCTAATCATTTGAACATAATAACATGAACATAAAACATCAAAATCATGAGTAATGACATAAATCCTAGAAGTGCATAAGGAATAGATCATAAACAAAAATTAACCATGATAAAATATAATGGGAATACAACTTGTAATTGTGGCAACTATTAATAAAATGTTATTATTTCCAAAGTATCCATGGCATTGTTTCCAAGACCATTATAGTGGACAGCGTCCATTGCTGAACCATGTTTACTTGCAATTCCAGCCCTATATTACTGAACCAGATTAACTTGTCATTCTATCCATGTCTATATCATGAGATATAAATCTTTACCCAATTCATTTTAGGGAGATATAGGTCCCACCCATATCATAATTAAATCATTCTTACTTGTGCCACAAAATAAACATAAATCATTCATCATAACCCAAAGAATAACATGGGTTTCATAAACATCATCCCATCATAACATAATCCATATAAAACAAATGGATATCATTTCATCATAAGATGAATAAAACCATATAAATTATAGAGACATTATACTTGAAACATAATCATACAAAATAATGTCATCTTAGATGGAAGTTAGGTTTGGCAAAACACCTGAAATGAATTCCTGAGGAAAATAGCATTTCTTCTTCAAAATTATTTTCTTTTCTCAAAATTCCGTGTGATTTTAAAAGCAAATAATTTTGTTGAAAATAATCATGAAATATTGTATAATAAGATTAATGTAAATAAGGCATTATGAAACTGTAAAAATCCATTCATGCCATTTAATTTAAAAAAACATTCTCCTCATACTTTCGCTGGAAAAGTCAAAAAGTTCCTCATATGGTAAACAAAAGAAAGATTCCTTCCATAACACAATGTAAAAGTCAAATAGGGGTAAACATGACTTTAAACATACATGTAATAATATTAAACACTTTATAATAAAAATTTATGGACATGGATGAAAAACATAACCCCAGTAAATTCTTACATATAAGCAATCTCGGATAAAAATGAGTTTGCAAAATTATCCCTTACCTTAGGTCCAATATGATTCATATGTATCCGAACATCTTCTATAATAATTAAAATAATGTCATTGAATTATTATAGAATTATATTCATTGATATGATATCATATAAATGTCACTTATGATTTTATATTACCCGTTCTTCTGTAAATTCTATGTTAAAGCAGCGTTTTGGGTATAATCATTTCATTTAGCGTACGTGTTTTGACTTTTCATTATTGATATTATTACTTATATACTGATTTACATAATTTCAGAATGTAAATCATGATTTATATATAATATATATTCATCATATAAATATATATTATAGTTCGATAAATGGAAGGAAATACACCGTTCATGGAGACAGTAGGTCGTACGTACGCACAGATGCTGTTTTTGTTTCCTTATTGAATTGAATGGAAATAAATAAATGAAACATATACGTACATAAATATAGTATCATTATTATGTAATATATTTCATGATTATTTAATATATATACTTTATAATCATACTTGAATCATTAATCATGGAAAATGAATCTCATCGCGTTCGTGGAGACGATAGTCTGTACGTACGCACGAGCGATGTTATCATTATTTTGATATTAAAATTGTATATAATTGGATGTTAAATCATACATAAAGAATCACAATAATGTTATATTTATTATTTATATCATTTTTACTCATTATTATACCCATCCAAATGAGGAAATGTTTGAATAACAAACTACACCACGACGTGGAGACGGTATGTCGTACGTATGCACATGTGGTGACTTTTTCATTCATAGGATGGATAAAATAACTAATATGGTTGTACCACTTTTATAAAAACCATGATGTATATAGAAGATACTGGATTTATTATTTTAGAATGAAAACAACAAAGAATGAGGATGTGGAAGAAGAAAGGAACTTGAAATAGGTGGTGAGATATTTACCTCTTCTTCATGTTCTTCCTTTTGATTTGATCATAAGGGCTCTTTAGGATGGCTTTTTGACTAAAGGAAGGACTCTAGGATAAAGGGAGGACAGTTTAGAGGGTATTTTGGTAGGGTTTGGATGATCCAAATGTATTTTGAGGTGTAAATTAGAGAGAAGGGGGGGTTCCCTTTTATAATAGGGGTGAGGGGAACCTTAGGAAAAACATAAAATATTATTTTATAATAAATTCATATTCGGTTTATAATGGATCCAAAGTGACTTATTTAGAGTCTTGGGTGGGGATGGGTCAAAAAAATATAAACCAATAGGTTTTATACAAGTTTAGTTTACCATTTTAACCTTATCATTTAGATTTAACTCTAAGTTAAATAATTAAACTTTTACTATGTCTTCTTGTATTCTAACACTATATGGTTAATAAATACACTATAAATAGCCAATCAAACCCAAATTGGTTCAATAATGTCATATATATTATTATATAAGTCTTTTTTCAGATCCTTATATTTTTAGAACCATTATATCAGTTAATAATTTAATAGTTGTTTTGAAAACTCTTTTATGTCAATTTTGAAACTATTTGGTATTTTTTTCCCTAAATTCATAACAGCATTATTACTTCGAAGAAATTTCATCTAACCAACCCTGATAAGTTATATTAACCAATAAAATTTGTTTAATTCAAAAAAGGTCTCAAATTACATTTATTTGTGTATTTATAATATAAATTATGTTAATATTTCATTAATAAGGTAATTACTGCATCATAATTATGTCATAAATAAATTAAATTATTTATTGTCTAAAAAATATAAATAAAATACCATTATGTAGGGAATCATTTTATATTTAGAAGGAATATTTATAGTCTAATATATCTTATTTATAAACCTATATTAAAAATGTTTTAGATACTTTTATTTTAACTATTTTAACCCTTCTTTAAATAAAATAATAATAAGTGTCCAAATATAATCCATGTAGACCAAAAAGGTTCTTATTTTATTCCAAAGGTTGTTTTTGGTCGAATTATACGTATCCAATATAATTAGGACATGTGTTATTGTAATAATAAAATCATTTTTACCCTTAATTACCCTATTTACTTTTAACCGTGGTAAATAAAAGTAAAAAGTTACTATTCAACAAAAATTATTTTTATCTTATTGAACCACATTTTACTTGTTGATATTAACTGTGTCTCTCGGATTTTTGAAATTTAACTCACAGAAGTGGTAAAATTACGTTTTATATAAATTAGAAAATGCTCCTAGGAGGTTGGTAAAAGACTATAAAAATTCAATAAAATTTTTATATATCTAAAATTATTAAAAACTTACTCCAACGAATTACATTGAACTTATATAGGTATTATGTATCTATTTTGACCTAAAATTAATTTAAATAAAATAAATGATTTTTTAAATAAAAAGTTGGTTTTAACCAAATACTCTGTGTTTTCACTATTCATCAAAAATTGAAAGTTTTCAGAAAAATACAAAAAATTAAACCTAGGCTAATTTAAATATTCCGAATCCAAAAATGAAGTCCATTTTGAATGTTAAAATTTTTAAAATTTCAAAAAGTGGGTATAACTCTTCATAATGGCTAGATTATATATTATTTTAATAACATATCGTTGTTTAGTGAAACTCGGTGTTGCGTACAACGCAAGCTATCGAGGAAGGATTATGTTGCATGTAATGCAAGCCAATAATAGGGTTGTGTATACTAAAATCTAATACGGTGTTGTATATAGTACAAGATAATCTTGGTGTAGCGTATAACAAAAGACATCAATGAAATTAAAAGGAATAATTCACATAAAATCTCGGAGTGTTACATTCTAGTTGTGGAAGCGATTGCAGGAGGTGTTCAGGACTCAACTACGTTTGATCACCGCATTTCATCCTCATATTTATGGTCAGACGGCGTGGACCATTTAGATGCTGGAGGTCATGCTTCCTGATTGTGCCCTAGATTTTGGCCTCAGTTGGGAGGATCACTTTCCCTTGGTGGAGTTCGCATACAACAACAGTTATCACTCCACCATCAGTATGGAACCATTTGAGGCCTCGTATAGTCGACCATGTACATCACCTCTAGGATGGACAGACCGAGGAGAGTCAGCACTTATTGGACCAAAGTTCATACGGGCTACCACTGAGAAGGTGCAAATCATCCAGTAGCAGATGAAGACAACACAGATTAGACAGAAGTCTTATACTGACAGGAGGAAAAGACCTTTGGAGTTTGTGGAGGGAGACCATGTCTTCCTACAGGGCTCACCTCGACGAGGTTTATGGAGATTTTGAAGAGGTGGAAAACTCTCACCATGGTTTATTGGGAAATTTCTGATACATTGGAAGATTGGCGAGGTGTCGCACCGCTTGGAACTACCACCGCATTTGGAGAGGGTTCAAGACGTCTTCCACGTATCCCAACTGAGGAGATACGTTAATGACCCATCTCACATCATTGACAATTGTGAGATGGACCTTGATGACGGGGAAACGATTATAGAGGTTCCAGTAGTGATTTAGGATCGACATGAGTGGGTCCTTCATGGGCGGTCGATACCTCTAGTACACGTTCGTTGGAAGCATTGGAACCTTCAGCAGAGAACTTGGTAGCGGGAGGATCAACATCATGCTTAGTACCCCAATTTGTTTTCTTATTCTATGTTGTGGCTTTTAGGGATGAAAATCATTAAGGTGGGGAGAATGTAAAGACCCGGATTTTCAATATAATTTTTTTAATTATATGGAATTATTACGAGTTTGCGAAAATTGACGGCGTGTGATTTTGAGGCTCGATATGCCCGGTATTAATTTATGAACATTTTTAAGGTACATTTATTAAGCACACGAGCGGTTTTTTCTTAGTTTTGAACTTGTGATCGGATTAAAAATATGAGGGAATTGTTGAATCCGCAACGTCAGTTTTCACTTAAGGGAGGTCTAACCTCAACCATAGTGGTTCGAGAGAAGAAGTTGGTTTTTGCGTTTTTTTGTGGAGGATAAAAGAAAAAAAATATTTTTGAAGAACAATATCCTCCCATCTCTCCTTTTAATTTTTGGTGGTGGGGACCACAAGTGGGAGGTCGGGAATTTAATTTTGGGAATTAAATACCTGGTAACACAAATTGTGTAACAACTAATCACTTTAATTAATAGGATTCATTAATTCTGAATTAATGAACTGCCCCCCCCCCTAATGGTTGAAAGAACCTCTTTCCTCTTGGTGGAATTTTTGAAATCGTTGGCGAAGGAGGAGATTTGTAGAGGAGAAATTTGGAGGAACCCTTCGGTGAAGAAGGGATCCAACAAGAAAGGTTATAGGATCACCATTCCAGCAGCGTCGTTCAAAACATATTGCAGGAATGGAGAAAACTTACCCACCTTCAAGCACGTATGTTCTCCAATGGATTTACGAGGTAGGGATTTGATCTGGTTTAATTTTAAGTATGGGTGATTCAATGTCTTTAGCCTATTGTTATCAAGATAACTCGGAGGGCATGAGCCAAACGAACAAGGCTTGGTCCCTCTGCTATGTTGATAAATTTGTGCGTTCTTTGCGGGTTATTCTTCGAGATGGACAGAACCCAATTTTGATGGGTTAGATGCGACGGTGATGTCCCGTAAAGTTAAACGATGCCTTTAGAAGGAAAAATGGGCCAATAGAGAAAATCGGATGACCCGTAGAAGGCTGCCAGCATGGTGGTACTGCCATCGGTGGGGACCAAGGCGGCGACCGGCACCAGCCGGTCGTGAGGGAGGAGGTGGCGCACTAGCACTGCGGCTCATCAGCTGTGGTGGTCGGAGGAGTTGATCGCCACACCGGCTGACTATGGAAGAGGAGGTCGGTAGGACCAACACGCCTCTGGAGGATACGGGCTACAACTCGTCAAGCGCAGCGGACTTTAGGATGCGGTTGGTTCATCGTCCGGCCACGGGTGGAAAAGTAGCGCGTCGTTGCGGACTGCTGGAGACAGCGGTTGGCACTGGTCGGTCACGAAGGCAGGAAGGACCCGATCCAGCATGTCTCGCATGCCACCTGGCGATGCCACGTGGCGCTGCCACTACTGAAGAAGTCAAATGGCCCTCACGGTCATTTTGGAAAACTAGGGGTCACTCCCTCAACTGGCTACTAGGGTGGACCCCACCATAGTGGGCCGCTCCACCCAGTCGTGGGCAGTGCCACACGTGGTCGAGCTGCGTGACCCAGGGGTTGTACCCCCATTGTGGGTTGAGCTGGACCAGAGCCTTGCCTAGCTAGGTCAGACCCAGACCAGGTCGGGTCGACCCGAACCGGGTCGGGTGGGCCCATGTCGGGTCAGACCGGACCCGGACCCAACCGGTCCACGTTCCACTTAATGGTGCATAACTAGAAATCCAAGAATTCGTTTGACAAACCGTATGCAGCACTGGGATCCTCAGAGAATTATGGTATTCTTGGTATACTCCACATGATATTTGGAGATAGTTGGAGTATAAATGGGTTAGATCAAACTCTAATCCAACCGGGCTCTCGAAACTGTAATGCTTATAACTCAAAGACCAGGCATCTAATTGACGCACCATCTATTGCGTTGGAACCCTTACAACATGTAGGTCTTTTGGGTTACTCCTTTGTGGACCATAGTGGTGGCAGACGTATAGACGTTATCTCTAGGGGCAGATTCTATGAAACTCGACCACATCGGGTACAAGGAATCCTGTGGTAAGCTATACCGTGAAGAAAGAACATTGGTCCTAAGTGGATCAGCATATATCAATCCTATGTGGGTATAAATATATTAGATCCTATGTGGGTCAGTGG
The DNA here is from genome assembly GCA_963277665.1 of Viscum album. Classification (NCBI taxonomy): domain Eukaryota; kingdom Viridiplantae; phylum Streptophyta; class Magnoliopsida; order Santalales; family Viscaceae; genus Viscum; species Viscum album. Next base: position 1,143,297,892 of record OY728134.1, on the reverse strand, counting down.
TCAGCGGTCCTGTATAGGTCATCGCACACCGATCCTGTGTGGGTTAGTGGGGGTTATTACCTATCGATCCTGTGTGGATCAAAAGCAGTGCCTCTTAATAGAATAAGATAATATAGCTTACGACTAATATTTTATACTTATGCACTTAAGTTATAACTAATTGTGAGATGAGTATCTTACCTTCATGGTGTTACCTTCATGGTATTACCTGTGTGGTACTTCTATCTTCATGGTGTTACATGTGTGGTACATCTACCTTCGTGGTGTTGTCTTCATGGTGTTACCTGTGTGGTACTTATATCTTTGTGTTGTTAAATGTGTGATACTTCTAGCTTTGTGGTGTTACCTGTGTGGTACTTCTACTTTCGCGGTGTTACCTATGTGGTACTTCTACCTTTATGGTGTTACCATTGTGGTATTCTTCCCTCATGTATGAGATGAGTATATCTTGATAAAATAGGTATATGTATGGGCATATACCTAAGTAGAGTTTATGTCTATCGATTCATGCTTGAGATGGAGGTCTTACTTTGTGTTTTTTCCTTTGTGGAACTCTGGGAGACCTACAGGGGTCTCGGATTCCCTAGTGAGTATCATTATACTCACCCATGCTCGGTCTACGAACACACCTTGTTGTGTCTTGTGTAGACGAAGGACAACATTGATCGAGGCTGAGAGGGCCAGGACTATATGATGCTTAGAGGTGGACCATTAGGCGTGATGTGACATAGATACTACTGGTCATTTGTTGTACCTACCCTTTAGGTAGGATCCTCGGTGGATGATCTAGGAGCTATTTTTTACTTTTTAGTTGAACTTTTACTTTTCATTTTAGCTTTTATTCCAGCACCTTTACTTTCATCACACTTTTACTACAGTAGCTTACTTCAGGGTTTCTTCTTGTTGTGTTCTAATCTCGGTGTTTATACAGATTTAATGGAAATGACATCCCATTGTAAGGATAAGCCTTTCCGTTGATAGTCTCCAATCACTGGCCAATGGTAGGTGGTCTTGGGTAGTCACGGCATGGGCGCCGAGGGGCGGGTCATCATAGATGTTCTAACTATAGTGGCTCAGACCCCTGTGATTGGTTTTGGTTATTGTTGTCTGGTTTTTCTTTTGGGCAGGCCTAGACATGGGTGTGGTTCCATGTCCCGCCCCCTGATGGTTCCCTTTTCTTGTTTTTTTATTACTAAGCCTAAAAGTGACTTATTTGAAAAATCAAAAAAAGAAGTTTTTATCAATTATTTTATTAGTGGAGATATCAAATAAATGTTATGAGAAATAATAGAATAAATATAATTTGATCTAATTCAATATGTCTAATGAATTTTCTAAATTACTTTGATCTCTTAGAAAGATAATAAAATAGTTGGTTCGAATTTAACATGTTATGTTAATATTTTTAAAAAACAAAAAATTGAATAGTTTCAAAATTGACATCATTGATTGTTTATCAATATAAGGTTTTATTAAACTATTTAAAAATCATAATTTTTTTAAAAAAATATAGATTAATTATTTTATGGACAAAAATGTTGAAAATTATTCATATATGTTCTAATTGACATCAAATAAATGAATATTCTACCATTTTAATATTGAAATATTGTTTTACCTTGGTCAGAAAATAAATAGAATAACTAAGTGTTAATTTAAATTATAAGGTTTCAATTAACATAAAAACATGAAAACATTTATTGGTTGATGATATTATAACCCTATCTCATATCATATTTGAAATTGGGACATTTTGGAATTTTTTATATGGGATTATATTTTATTAAAAATTAATATTTTTTGAGGTTTCCAAAACAGCCCCTCGCCTCAATTATGAAAGGGAACCACCTCCACACCTCTTCACTTAATTTTGAGACTTATATATCATCCATACCCTAAATTTTTTTTTCTAAACATTCATAGTTACATTATCTATGTTCTATTCTTCTTCAATGATCACCTCTACTACTCTAAGTGGAGATTTATAGGAATCAAGTCAAAGAAGAGGTAATCTTATCTACCGATTCTTTCAAAATAATTTCTTCTTATACTTCCAAATAATTAGTAGTTTCATTATAAATTAATAAATAAAATAGAACATATATACTGAAATGTTATTATAATTATTAAATAATTATATTCCACCTTTTATCAATTGTAATAAAAACAAAATCACCACACATGTGTAAGTACAGTTTACCGTCTCCACACCGTGGTGTAATATTTTTTTCACCACCACTTTATTTGGATGGATATAATGATGTATATAATAACTATATATGATTATTATAACATGATTTTGATTCTTAAATATCATATACCATCCACTTAAATGCCATTGAAAAATTATTCTAAGGATATCATCAATCGTGCATATGTACTGCCTACCGTCTCCACGATGCGATGCGATTCATTCAACATGATATTCATTAAATCTTGATTATATAAATGAACTTAATTAATAAATATGATATATATTATACAAATAACATTATATAAATTAAATACGTATAACTAATGAAGAGTAATAAGAACTTATTCGACAAAATATACCCAGGAAAATATAGTAGTTAATATAAGAATAAAGAGTAATAATGAAACGTTGTTAACAAATGAATGAAAATATGATCATATATGATATCATAAAAAATTATATGATTCTAGAATAAGTCAATGAGAATATTTAAATCATTATATATGAGGTTTATATACATATAATAGAAATAGAAACTATGGTAAGGGATAATTTTGTAACCACATTTTTTTATCCGAGATTGTTACCGGTAAGTATTTATTGGGGTATATTTATCATCTATTTCCATGTATACTAAATATGTATTCCAAAATATTATTTATATCCTTATACCATTTTTTAAATTCAATTAAATCCATTGGTAATTTTTTTTTAACAGTATGAAAAGAATCTTTTGTCATTTTTAGTACGAGGTACTTTTTGACTTTCTGAAACAATTTCGAGAAGAATGTTTTTTTTAATTTATACGACATGAAGGGATTTTTAAAATTTCATATTTCCGTATTTACATGAATCTTATTTATAATATTTCATTTTTATTTTGAATTAAATTCTTTTCTTTTAAAATTGTGCAGCATTTTGAGAAAAGAGAATGTTTTTGAAGAAGAAATGATATTTTCCTCATGAATTAATTTCAATTGTTATTTTCCATATAAGATAACATTATCTAAATAGGGTTATTTTTCTATCCCTATTATTAATATTATTTTATTGTGTTTAAAATGTAATTCTATTTATTAAATCAATTTTTTTATATGGATTTTTGTGGAATGATATTTAAGAAACCCATTTTATTCCTTGGGGTTATGGTAAATGATTTGTGTTTTTGTAGAACTTGTAAGAATGATTTCATTATGAGATGGGTGGTGACTATATACCCTCAAAATTCATTGGGTGAATATTTATATCTCGTGATATATACATTTCTGGAATAAGAAATGATCTCAGATCAGTAATACATGGCTTGAATATGGAGTGAACTTGGTTTAATAATGGAGCTTCTCTACTATGATGGTCTTGGAGATAAGTATTGACTAATATGAAATGATTTTATATGATTATGTGTATTACAAAAAATTCATATCTTATGTTATGAATATTGGTATTATGTTAAACTTTTATTAGTTATCCCATGACATGAAATTTTGATCATTTATATACAGGATAAAATTTTCCAATGTTATGTTCTTATGGTTATGATATTATTAATCTCTCCCTTATTTACCGTTACTATGTGTTTGAGATCACCCTTTCATATGTTTCTTTTACCAAGGTCATGAATAAGGCTATTAAGTAAGATCCATCAAAATGAATACTAGTTATAAATAAATAAGTGCGGTATAATGTCGATGTCTTATGAACTGTTTATTTATGTTTCCATGTTTCTAAAGCCACTAAACCTATATAGTCCTAGCATGGTTTTGTTACGTTTTATAATGAATATTCTTCACTTTTGAAGTAATGTATTTGTATACAAATTGTTTCCAATTATAATTAACATTTACTAAATCATTATATTCTACAACCATGAATATATATCCTTTAAAATTCCATTTATATACAAGAAATATGAAATCAATACCATATTAACCGAACAATACCCTTTTATGTTCCAATACTCATATAATTGTGTGAGCACACCAAAAATTTAAAAAATTAGGGGTTGGTTTTCTATGAATCCATATTTCCTAAGGATTTATAGACTTAAATTTTTGGTAACCATGTTTAGAATATTACATGAATTTAAAAATGCCTTTCTCTAAAATCCTATTGAGAGAACCAGGATAGGAATCATGGAATTGGCCATTACCATTAGTTTTTTAAAATTTCAAACAACTAGACCATTATTATGTTATATATAGTGATTCATCACATAATGTATGATCCCGTGGTATTCAAAAAGTAGATGATTTTATTATTCACCACCCCTATCTAATATGATGAATTTAATTATTAACCCAAATTGGATTTGAACCCAATTTTTATAAATACTAAATTAAAATATAACTTCATTTTAGCATGTAATAGATAGAATTCTAAAAATATATAAGAATCATTAATTAATGTTACAATTTACTTTTTGTTACGAATGGTGAGTGTGACATGTAAATTTTATTTCCTTTTTTATATCAGAAAATGGTTTTATAAATTTTTTAGTTTACTCGAAGATTACACATTAATGATTATAATTATTCATCATAGATAATAATTCCATTTTTTATACGGTATCATTTTTTTATAATTTATGTGACCTAAAATTTTATTTAATAAATAAAGAAACTAAAATAAGTAACTAGAAAAAAATAGTTTTTTTAACTTGAATAATCCATCATATAGATGACCCTTTTCAAAAAAGAACTCAAACAAGGACAGAATGCTTTTTATAAATTAAATATAATATTAAACGGATTATTTTTATATAATTTCATCAAAATTAAGTTCTCATAATCTTCAGGAACATACAATACACCATTTAGAGTAATATCTTTTCTTGACCCCTTTCTTCTTCATATATTGTCCCTTTACTTTTGAAGAATAGTTTGTACATTTATGTCCATTTGAGGACCTAGATAGGATTAATCCCTCCAACAAAAGGACCTTGAATTTATCATCTTAAGATTAATTTTTCTCCTCATTTTTTATATTCCCCCTCAATTTTAAGAAATTTGAGAAACTCATTGAGGAAAATATATCTCTTTATCTGTTTTATAGAATGACTTACATTCTTCCATGAAGGGGTAGTTTATATATGATGAATGTGAAAATGATTTCATAATCCACATTAATATAGTTTTTAATTAAATATTATATGATTTGATTCATATTATAAAAACTTTTTATGATAGATCAATTATCTAACAATTTGTATTGAATTAAATTACTCACTTGGAATTTCTTATCGTTTCATCCTTGATGATGTATTATTTTCCCAAATAATCCCAAATCTATTTTAGTACTAGATTTTATTGCCATGTGTTTTAGAGAATATTATGGAGTATAGAAGGATTAATTAGATCCTTTAAAAAGGATCCCCAATTAAATACAGGAAGAAAACCTACAAATAAGGTAAAATTTTCTATTATTAAATTGATATGGAAAACGATAACTATAAATGATAATTGACCATCTATTTATAACCTCAAATAATAAAACAAAATAAAGAAAGTAATTGTCTCGTAACATACCCAAAATGAGAAATCCAAAATAATAAATAGACAAAAGAAAATAAAAATAAATGGTTGAGTTAATAACTATTTCAATGAACTGGTTGTGCTATTGGAGGGGTCCCAACTAAGTGCTTCATCAATCTCCCCTACATCGAAAGTGCTCAGCCTCTGGTCCTTTTACATGATGATGGTAATTTGGGTAGAAGTTAATGTTAAGTTGATCTATTCTTTATAATTTTGGAACCCTTAAAGGATGCTTATCCAGAATGTTTGTATGGAATCACTTACCCCTATCCCATAATGATTGTTTGTTCATGAGATCTAGTGGAATGAGATATTTCTAGTTATTGTGAAAATTTTATTCCAATATCTTATTTTTAAAAAGCTATATCTTATTTCCAGAAAACACTATAAATAACTCCAAGACTCCATGTTTCATCATTTATAGGATTACTTGGTCATTACAATAAGAATTAATATCATTTAGGTTACTTTCTCCTTCTATTTTTATCACTATGTCCACCATAATCATAAGGATAAGAATACAAAAAAATAGTACTCTCAACCTTTTGGGTGAGTTGTGACATTCTATAGACTGTCAAAAAATATGACCTATAACTTCTATTGAGGGTGTGTGAAAAAATCCACCTACCAGTGGAAAATTGGAATAAAATCCAACCATTGGTACATGATAAGTAGATTAACGAAGTGAGTCATGAATGACACCCTAGAATTGGTGTGCCTTCATGTTCACACCTTCATTAACATTTTTTCAGGTATGGATCTATTTTTATATTTTATAATGGTGTGATGTAAATAAACTCATTATAAATAGAATTGGAAAACATATGTTGGGGAATATTGTTAGTTAGAACCCAAGGAACTAACCGAGACAAGATGTAAAGGTCTTACAGTTCCTTTAAAATTCCCTCATATTGGATTTGAGACTACTCTAGTCATTCTTGAAAGTGTTAGTGGATTTATTACTTTCATTTTTATAACCAAATTCTACCTAGAGTTACTTTCATGGTACAATTCAATAGAGAGTGAGATATATTATTTGAGTTATTCATTGTTATATATGACCACTGATATAGATAAAGTTGTGTATGAGGCTTTTTTTTCATGGGTTGGGCTGGGGGAAGTCATTATCTTGTTTAAATTTTGAATATTTATTTTGTTCCCTTTTATCCCTTTTTATTTAATTTATTCTTTTCCCATATGTAATTATTTTTTCTTTCTAGGTGAAACCCATGTGTAATTCATGTTAGTATGGGGTACCAAAGGGAAATCACTCAAAGTGGTGTATCATACATGTTGCTGTCTTGCATATATGACTTGTGTGTGGGTGGAACTACAAAGAACACAATAGTAGGGAGCATTGAGATCGGGAGAAAGTGTGTTTTGAACATTAAGGCTAGAAATGTGTTAAATTTGGGTGCATATAGAGGTGTGAGATATGGGTGTGTGTTGTTATTTCATAGTGGTGTTCTAAGGCCGGGTGTGTGGATGTTGGGTGTAATGACCAAATATTTTACTATATAATAGTTCCTTAAAAACATTATGTTTAATAACATATTTTATATTCCCAACTTCATTGAAACAACGCGTGACATAATAAATAAATAATATTATAAAAACAATAATAATAATAATAAAACCTCTAGTAAATAACAATATATTATTCAAATAAAATTGCTTACATTTTGATGATAAATAATATATGTGATTTAATTGTTCTATCTATAATTTTTTTAAAGATTCATATATCTTTCCTAATAAAATAAATCACCAATTTTTATATGTTAATATATAATATTTAAATAATTTAACTATTATATTAATATTATATGAAATATAAATTGGAATAAAATAAGTCTAAGGAAACAAATTTTATTTTCAAATAAAAGTAATTTATTGTTATATTTTTCACTTTTAATTCAAAAAATAAATATCAAGTTTTTATAATTAGTATTTTATAAATTTAATTCATTAATTAATTTATAATTTCAAAATTATCTAAGGGTTAATTTTTGGAATTTATAAGAGATAGTATATTTTTTGGTGAATAGTGTAAAATACTATTTTTACTGAAACTAGGATTTTTATGAGATTATCATATGATAAGCTTGAATTTGAAATTTATAAAACGTTTTTATTAATAAATTTTTTATTTAAGGAATAAAAAATTATTCATTTTAAAACATTAGTAGGAACTGAAAAAAAATATTCTTAGTATTTTCGGGCTTAGGTAATATTTTTCCCTAATAAAAATTTCTTTGGTATTTTTAATTAATTAAAAAATATTTTGATATGTTTTGGTTTTTAATTTCTTTTAAATGATAATAATGTTTTTTAAAATAATCCAACTTATGTATTCAAAATAAAAAACATTGATAATTTTATCCTACACATAAATTTTAAGCTTAAAACACACTTTTCTGAAAAACTATTTTTATACATTATGTTCGTTTAATATAAAATTAGTGTCACACACCATTTGAAATTATATATGATAAAATTATTTAAAAAATTTAATTCATTAGTTTAAAATTAATTAAAAATTTTAATTTTAATTTTTTTCATTAAAATTAACTATTGAGGTTAAAAATTAATTTCCTCGGTAAAAGTAATAATGGTAAAATTTTAATTTTGAAGAGTAACATTACTAAAAAATAAAATAAATGTGAAAAATTCATTTTTGGGGTTTTGATCAACCAAAAATCACATCAACTTTCCCATTTCCCCCCCTTTTGCCCATTTACCTTTGAATAGTAACTCAACGTTGGTTAAAATGTAAAGGGTGCTTCCAAAATTCCAAACCGCTTCACTTAAAAAGGGGAATATTACACTACTTTTTAATACACATTTAAATGAAGATTTATTTTTAAAACTCAAACATTTTTTACTTCTATAAATTAATGACACTTCCTTAAGTCTATGATCACCATTACTTATCTTAGGCATCTCTTTCAAAGGATATTTTTAAGAGAAAATGAAAGTTCTAACCTTAAGTATTACCTCCTTAATTTTTTATTCTTAATATTCTTCTTTAAAACTATTGGTCGGAGTATATGACTCAAAATGGGGGTGAAATGAATATCTAAAAATACTTCTATTTAAAAAAAGGTTCTTTTGAAAATAATACCCCCTATAAAAATAAACACAAAGTTAGTTAATAGTGAATTTATAACAGTTTTGAAGGTTCAATTTGGTTCTATGAAGATATATTAGTTCTCAGATTTACCAATCTAAGGATTATAAAAACATTCGAATCAAACCTACTAATTAAAAAGAGATATAAACAATTTATAAAGTAACTATCAATGGTCAGTTCATCTTAATTCCAAAAATACATAATAGATAAAAAAAATTAAATAAACAACACAACAGATAAAAAAGAGCGTCAGTATCAAACAGATACTTAATTATCTCCACTTAGTTACCACCCTACTCCATGTAGTTTATATTAATAAACATTTGATCCACACCCTGTATCAGGGTTTACAACAGCACACTAGGCTTTCCAGTTCACACTTGCCGTCAACCACAGTTATTTGTGGGAAAAAAGAAATAAACAGATCGCACAGGATCACTTCCACTGTTCTATGTGGGACACAAGTGTAAGAAGTTATTGAGAGTGAGTATATTTTGTTATCCTCCAGTTCAGATCAAGAGATAGTGTGTGAGAATCCAAAATATATAATCACTTCCCAAAATAGTAATGATAAGAACAAAATAGATTTATGGAAGAGAGTAGGGATTATAATTCTATGTGTGTTGTGCAGTATTGCTTTGGATTCAATGGATGTTGAGGAAATAATGTTAGAGTCCTCTTCTGAAAGTTGGATTCAAAATAGAGTGTTGCAGTTTCTTGTGAAAGTATTTAGCTCTACTTTGTGAGGTTGTTCAGCAAGCTCCAGTAGGTTGTTTCTAGGTGAGCCCAAGCTTTGAGTTTCTCTGTTTTCAATATTCTGAGTTCACAGAGTTTATATTTCATCATGTTCTTTAAGCTCTATGTGAATTTGTATATCTCTGTGTATCCATCACATTTTGAGCTCTGATTAAAGTCCTATGATACCTCAAGGTCTACTAGGCATAATGATATCTTCACAAGCATGAACCTCGTACTGTCTATGGATAGTCCTACAGACATCATTCAATAATTTTAGAAACATTAATTTTTCTAAATATGACCGTTAGAAATAAATTTGAATTAATTAAATTGAAACAGTTATTTATGACTATCGGTGAATCATCTTCGGTTTGTTGTCTTCTGTTTGGTAACTTCGGTGTGACATATTTGGTGTGTCGACTTCGGCTTGTAAAATTTGGTGAGTAAAACTTCGTTGTGTCGACTTCGGTGTGTCGAATTCATTCTATCAAACTTCGGTGTTTTGACTTCGGTGTGTAAAAATTCAGTGTGTCGACTACTGTGTGTTGACTTCGTTGTGTCGACTTTGGTGTTTTGAACATTGGTGTGTCAAACATCAGTGTGTCGAACAACAGGGTGCCAAACATCAGTGTGTCGAACATCGTTTTGTCAATCATTGGTTTTTCGAACATGGGTGTGTTGAACAAACCGTTGGTGTCAGGGAATCTTAAAAGGTTATAAAGTGACAATATTACAAAGAACATTAAAATACAAATTGTTATCCAAAAATACATGTAAATACACTTGGAAGCATATTTATTCATGAATATAAGTTTTTGACTTATTTAAGTATATTTTTCTGTATGACATAATTGATTTAAAAACAGATATTAAAAAGGCATGAAAGAGTAGAATCTGTATATTGACATTATTAGGGATTATTAAAACTACATTATCATAGAGGGTCCAACAATATCCCTCTTTTGATAATCACAAATTATTCCATACAAGAAAAAATATATAGAATAAATATGGACAAATATAAGATACTTCACTGAATGTAATTTTCCAATATGACTAAAGCCTTTCCTTGTTTGAATTTTTAAAACAAAGATCCCCTCAATAAATTGATTAAAGTGAGTACATGCCATGTGTACTAAACCAGAAAATATCCCCCTCAGAGAAATAATGTATGCCTCATTTTCTCCCCCATTCGGGATTAGCAAAAGAAAAAAAGAAATGCGAAATAAAATAAAAAAAAGACACCATAAAGATTTCCATTAATAGGCATAATAGTAAAATACAAACAAAAAGAGAAAATCCCTATAAAAAAATAATCCATCACTAAGGGTTTGGATGTTGAGGAAATTTTCCCTTGTTTGAAGGATTAGAGGTATAAGGAGATGGTTTGGTAGAGATAGAGGAAAGAGGTGGTCTGAAGATAACAACAGACAGGGAAATACCTGTAGGAACAGTAGCTGCAAGGGTAGCCTGCCTTTCTGACAACACTGGACTTGGAGTTTGCTCTGTGATGATCAGTCGAATCTAGGAAAGGGCCTGAGAGACTGATATTAGAGAAGGAGGCCAAGGGACATTACCAATTGAAGTATCTGGAGGGACCACAATAGTCTCAGCCTGAACATACAGATAAGGCTTATGTAGATTGATGAAATCATTAATGATTTCACCACCATATTTCATAAAATTTTCAAAGTCATCCTTATTTTCCATAAATTTAATCAGAAGAGGTGTAAAGTCCTTCAATTAAAGGACTTTATTATGGAATGCTTATGTGACAAGAGGAATTCTAAGATTTTTTTGCGAGAAACTTGATGTTATTGATGAGATCATGCTTGGTATAAATCTTAGTGAAATAAGTTTCCCCCTTTTTCTGAATCTCTTTCTGAGCTGAAGAGGACTCATTTGTGCACTGTCTGACCATGTTGTATACAAGATATGTATTTCTATGTTCTTTTTGAAGGGTTTATTTGTATAAAACACTCTTATGATTATGAAGTTCCTCTCTCATCACAACCTTGAGAGACTCCAAATCAGCAACAACACTTTTCCCACTCCTGGAACTGGATGGGTCAGTAAACATTTTCCCAAGCTCTTCCTTAAACTTCTTCAGGTCTACACTAAGAAGTGGAGTTATCAAGTATAACGACCCATACTTTTCATACATTGTTACTACTTCAAAATTGAAGCACACTTATTACAACATATGACAAAACCACAAAGGACCGTATAGGTATAGTGTCTTTAGAAACTGGGAAACATAAACAACTGGTTCATAAATCTTCTACAGTGTATCCCATTTATTTCATCATATCTAGGGTCCCTTTTAGCATATTCTACTTAATATCCATCTTCCTGACCTGGGGAAAAGAAAACATAAAAGGGTGAGCTCAAATGCTCAGCAAGGGCAAATAAAGGAAATAAAAATCATATCATATCTTTTTGAAAATCAAAACCTGCAAAAGAGATCATAATATCTTATCATGGAAGAATTCATAGAAGTGAAAATGAGATCCCCATAATCATAACATAAAACTTGAAACTTTGTGGCATGCACACATAATCATGGAAATCATTTCTTGTTAGTCATGACTCATTGCCAAGACTATCTTAGTGGACAAAGTCCCTTTCTGAACCGAGTTCACTCCTCGTTTCAGTCCTGTATCACTGAACCGAAATAACCTTCCGTTCCAGCCATGTCTATCTCATGAGATATAAAATCTTTACCCAATGCATTGGAGGGAGATATAGGTCCCACCCATCTTATAATGAATCCTTTCTTATGTGTGCCACATAATCATAAAACATGCATCATCGCATAACACATGTAACAAAAATGGGATTCTTGAAACATCATGACATCATAAATCAATTCATATAAAATAAAGGAATTCATAAACATAATTCCATCACAACATAGTCAAATCAATGTAAAAATATGGGTAGAAACAGAACCCTTTATTATCTTAGATGGAAAATAATTTTGATAAAACACTTGAATTGAATTCTTGAGGAAAATATCCTTTCTTCTTCAAAATCAATTTCTTTTCACAAAACATCATCCAATTTTAAAAGAAAGAGATTTTATTGAAATAGTCATGAAATCTTTTAGAGTAAGCTTCATGAAAATAAGGCTTTATAAAACAGTAGAAATCTGTTCGTGCCGTATAAGTTAAAAAAAACATTCTTCATACTTTTGTCGGAAAAGTCAAAAAGTACCTCGTACGGAAAAACGACAAAAGATTCCTTTCATATTCTTTACTAAAAACTCACCTAAGGGTAAAATTGGATTTAAACTATTTCAAGTGGATGGACACAATATTTCATATTGAGGGAACATGGATGTGGATGATAAAATACACCCCAGTAAATACTTACGAATAAACAATCTCGGATAAAAATGAGATTGTGATATTTCCCTTACCTTAGGTCCGATTTGCTTTGTTCGTGTCCGAAGCTCCTGTATAATGGTTTAAATAATGTTATTGACTTATTCCATAATCATACATATTGATATAATATATGGTCATATTATTAGCTTCTTGTTAGTAATATTTCATTGTTACTTGTTACTCGGGTCTTTATAACTTTTTGTTCTTATGCGTGTTTTGTCGAATAAATTCTTATTCTTATCTTTAGGTTATAGATAATTTATTTACAGAATGGTATTAGTGTAGTATATACCATATTCATTCATTCAATTCATTTATATAATCATTATGAAATGAAGATCATGTAGAACGAGTCGCATCACATTGTGGAGACGGTATTCCGTACGTACGCACAAGTGATGATATCGTTTCTATGATCGTGGAATTGTATTGGAGTATATATATATTATTTCAGTATCAATATTAATTCATAATAATCATATATAGTTACTCATTACACCATTATACCCATCCTTGTAAGGTGATGGTGGAAAATAGATTACACCACGGCGTGGAGACGGTATTCCGTACGTACGCACGCGCGGTGATTTCTTTTTCCGTAGGATGGATAGATTGTGAAATAGGGTTGTTTCATACTTATAATAACATATCAGTATATGAGTAATACTGATGTTATTACTTCATAATGAAACAACCTAAGAAGAAGAAGTGGAAGAAGAAATAAAGATGAAAGAATTGGTAACGGTAATTACCTCTTCTTTGAAGCGCCTCTTTGAGACCTCCTCTTAGGGCACTAAAATTGGTCTTTGAGGAAGACCAGAACCTATAGGATGTTTCTAGGGAAGTGGAGAAGGGAAAATGCAGGGGTTTTCCGAGCTTGAGTGCTCAAAATTGGTGTGAGGAGGAGGGGGAGGAGGTGCCCTTTTATAAGGGAGGAGAGGGGCACCTTAGGAATATCTCAAAATATTATTTTATATTAAAGTCAAAATCGGTTTATAATGGTTCCAAAGGGTCTTATTTCGAAGATAAAGTCGGTAAGGGTCGAAATCCTATCAACCAATAGGATTTAGACAAGTTTAGGGTATTATTTTAATCTTATCAATTAGATTTAACTCTAAGTTAAATAATTTAACTTTTACCATGTCTTTTTGTTTTCTTTCACTATATGGTTAATACACTTACTATAACATGCCAAACGAACCCCAAATTGTTTATTATTAAAATATATATCCTTATCTAAGTCATTTGGCCGAACCTTAGATTTTTAGGAATAAAATAACAATTAATAATATAATATTTGATTTAAAAACTATTTTGTGTCAATTTTGACACTATTTGATATATGATTTTTGTGAAAGTCATAAAAGAATTATATGTTCGAACCAAGTTGATTAAATCAACATTAATATATCATAGTAACCTATAAAATTAGTTGAATTCATAAAAAGTCTCAAATTACATTTATTTTGGTGTTTATAACATCAATTATGTCAATATTTCATTAATAAGATAATTACTGCATCATCTTTGTGTCATAAATAAATTACATTATTTGATGTCTAAAAATTACAAATAAAATATCATCATGTAGGAAATATTTTTAGCTTTCTAATGAATATTTACAATTGAATTTATCTTATGTATAACCCCATATTAATGATGATTTACTTATTAAACTTTGATTTTAACTATTTTAACCCTTCTTTAAATAAATTAATAATAAATGTCCTAATCTAATCCAAGTGGGCCTAAATGGTCATATTTTATTCCTAAGTTTGTTTTTGGTCGAATTACACTTGTCCAATAGAATTAGGACATGTGTTAGGGTAATATTAATATCATATTTACCCTTAGTTACCCTATTTACTATTAACCGCGGTAAAAAAAGTAAAAAGTTACTATTCACCAAAAAATTATTTTCATCTCATTGAACCACATTTTAGTCCTTGATATTAACCGTGTCTCTCGGATTTTCGAAATTCCAATCACAGAAGCGGTAAAATTAAGTTTTATGCAAAATTCAGTTTTTAACCTACCACTTAGTGGTTTCACTATTCATCAAAAATTGAAAGTTTTCTGAAAAATACCAAAATTTCACCCTAGGATAATTTCGATATTCTGAGTCCAAAAATGAAGTCCATTTTGAAAAATACAATTTATAAAATTTCAAAAAGTGGTTATTACTATTCATAACGGCTAGTTTTAATAGCATATTGTTGTTTAGTGAAACTCGGTATTGCGTACGACGCAAGCTATCGAGGAAGGTCGCGATTGCGTGTAAAGCAAGCCAAGCAAGTGTTGTATAGAAAAAGATTCCTTTGATGATTTATATAACATAAAAGTCTCGGGTGTTACATTCTACCCCCCTTAAAAAGAATTTCACCCTCGAAATTCATCACTTTGCAACAAACAGATGAGGATACTTCTCCCTCATCATATCCTCAAGCTCCCATGTAGCTTCTTCAAGTTGGTGGTTCCTCCATAAAACTTTCACCAAGCGAGTGGTCTTGTTTCGTAGGACTTTTTCGCTACGATCCAGAATCTCTATCGGCTGTTCTTCATAAGAAAGATCTTGCTCGAGCGGTACAACTTCTGAGCTGAGTACATGTGAAGGATCTGGTATGTACTTTCTCAGGAGAGATACATGGAACACATCGTGAACATGAGAGAGATTCGGTGGAAGCGCCAATCGGTAAGCTACCTTCCCAACACGATCCAATATTTCGAAAGGACCGATATATCTAGGGCTCAACTTCCCCTTCTTTCCAAATCTCATAACCCTCTTCCAGGGAGATATTCGTAAGAACACTTTATCACCCACTTCAAACTCTAGGTCTTTTCTTCGGTTGTCGGCATAACTTTTCTGTCGACTCTGAGCTGCTCTTATGTGTTGTTGAATAGATCTGACCTTTTCTGCCATTTCATCAACAAGATCAGGTCCTAATAGCTTTCTTTCCCCAACTTCATCCCAGCAAGTTGGAGTCCTGCATTTCTTTCCATAGAGAGCTTCATAAGGAGCCATCTGAATACTGGAGTGAAAGCTATTATTATAAGAAAATTCCACCAAAGGTAGGTGTTGATCCCAACCTCCTTTGAAATCCATAGAGCAAGCTCTCAACATATCTTCTAGGGTTTGAATTGTTCTCTCAGACTGACCGTCTGTCTGGGGATGATAAGTAGTGCTGAAACTCAACTCTGTATCCAGAGTATGCTGAAGACTTCGCCAGAACTTCGAGGTAAATCTCGGATCCCGATCAGATATAATAGAAAGTGGTACTCCATGCAATCTTACCACTTCCTTTACATATATCCTGGCAAGCTGATCTAGAGAGAAATCCTCTCTAATAGCAATGAAGTGTGCAGACTTTGTAAGACGATCAACTATGACCCAGATAGCATTATTGCCTTTGGATGTTTTAGGAAGTCCTGTGACAAAGTCCATAGTGATGTTTTCCAATTTCCATTCGGGTATGGGTAATGGTTGTAACATCCCCTTAGACTTCTGTCTCTCAGCTTTAACTTGTTGACAAACCAAGCATCGAGAGACATATTCAGCAACATCTCTTTTCATGCCATCCCACCAGAAGTACTCTTTCAGGTCCCTATACATCTTCGTGCTTCCAGGATGAATAGAGAATGAAGAACTATGAGCCTCATCCAGCAGCTCTTTCTTTAATTCGGGGATGGGAGGAACACAAACCCGATTCCTCAACTTTATTATCCCATCACAATCAAGGTTGAATTCAGGAACATTTCTCACCTTCTTTTGTAACTCGACATCTTCTTTCTGTGCCTCTTTAATCTTCACATGTATAGATGGTTGAACATTCATTTGAGAAAGATAAGATTTTCCTCCTTCCATTATAATTCCAAGATCCATCCTTTGTAAATCCATAAATATTGGATCTTTTGTGATCCTCATCATGGATAAACTAGCATGGTCTTGTCGACTTAGTGCATCTTCCACCTTGTTTGCTTTCCCAGGGTGGTAATGGATTGAGCAGTCATAATCCTTAATCAGCTCCAACCATCTTCTTTGACGCATATTCAACTCCTTTTGTGTGAAAATATACTTTAAACTTTTATGATCAGTATAAATATCACACCTTTCACCATAAAGGTAATGCCTCCAAATCTTTAATGCAAAGATTACCGCAGCCAACTCCAAATCATGTGTTGGGTAATTTTGTTCATGGATTTTCAACTGTCGTGAGGCATAAGCTATCACCATATCATTTTGCATAAGAACACACCCCAATCCCTTCTTGGATGCATCACTGTAGATCACAAACCTTTCTCCACTACAAGGCAGTGTGAGCACAGGTGCACTGGATAACCTTCTTTTCAAATCCTTGAAATTCTCTTCACATTCCTCTGTCCAGACAAACTTAACTCATTTCCGAGTCAACTTGATGAGTGGATTAGATAATCGTGAAAAATCTTTTACAAAACGTCGATAATATCCAGCCAAACCAAGAAAACTTCGGATCTCAGTTACTGTTGTTGGTCTCGACCATCTTTCGATAACCTCTGTTTTTGCTGGATCCACAGATATCCCCTCTTTTGAGATTATGTGACCCAAAAATGCAACTTTTTGAAGCCAAAATTCACACTTGGTAAATTTGGCATAAAGCTTCTCCTTTCTCAGGGTCTTCAATATAATTCTCAAGTGATCTTCATGTTCTTCCTTGCTCTTTGAATAGAAAAGAATATCGTCTATAAAGACTACCACAAATTGATCAAGATAGTCTCTAAAGACTCTATTCATTAGATCCATGAAGATAGCAGGGGAATTAGTAAGACCAAATGGAATCACTATAAATTCATAGTGTCCATACCTTGTACGGAAAGCCGTCTTTGGTATATCCTCCCTTTTGACCCTTAATTGATGATACCCTGAACGAAGATCAATCTTGGAAAAGTATTGAGCTCCGCGTAGTTGGTCAAATAAGTCATCAATGCGTGGGAGAGGATATTTGTTCTTGATAGTGATCTTGTTATGTTCTCGATGATCAATGCAGAGTCTCATTGATCCATCTTTCTTCTTAACAAATAGAACAGGTGCTCCCCAAGGTGACGCACTAGGGCGTATGAATCCCTTATCAAGATTCTCTTGGAGTTGCTTCTTCAATTCCTGCAACTCAATTGGGGCCATTCTATAAGGTGTCTTTGAAATAGGCAAAGCACCCGGTACGAGTTCTATTGAAAACTCAACTTCACGATTTGGTGGAAGACCCGGCAATTCCTCCGGAAAGACATCATCAAACTCCCTTACAATGGGCATATTCTTAATCGTGAGTTTCTCACCAACCATTTGAGATAAATAACCTTCATTTAGTGGGATCAATACCCATAAGATGGAAGAAATTTCCACTGGAAGGTTATGTTCATCCTTGCATTGGTATACGATCGTAGATTGATCTGGAGTATGAAATGTGACTTCCCTTCTTTGGCAATTGATATGAGCTCCATGTAGAGAAAGCCAATCCATGCCAAGAATCACATCAAATTCCACTAAAGGAAGGATCACAAGATTTGCAGGAAGCACTTTCCCACAAACTTCGATCGGAGAAGAATTATAAACTTTTGATGCGATTGATGTGCCATTAGGTGTTGTCATAGCTAACTCAACATCTAATTGTTGAGGTAGTACGGTGATACCCTTAGAAAAGTCTTCAGAAATAAAATAGTGGGTGGATCCAGAATCAAATAAAACATTTTCTACTTTAGAGTGGATGGTAAGTGTACCTTTCACCACATCGTTATCGTACTCCACATCGCTGATAGAAATTGCATGTGACTTTCCTTTGTCTTTAGCTTTAAGAGTTTGTTGACGTCGACCATCATCATCAACCCTTGGATTTGGGCATTGATTGGCATAATGCCCCATCTCCTTGCACTTGAAACATTGAAGTGTAGTAGGTTCATTCTGTGTATACCTTCCTTTGTTTGCATCATTAGACATCTTCTTCCCATTATCACGACATTCAAATGCCCGATGACCTTCTTTTCCCCATTTAAAACATTTACTTGTCCCTTTAAGACAACTCCCTCCATGTTTCTTTCCACACTTTGAGCATAAGGAAAAGATCATCTTCTTTTCCGTGTGCTCTTTAGATTTTTCTTTGAATTCCATCTTCCTCTTCTTATCAAACCCATGTGACTGATGGGTTACTCCAATCTCCATCTCGACTTTGAGAGCACATCGAACGATTTCCTTGTAGCTATTGAAGTCCCTTATGCCTAACGCCCTTCGAAGACTTGGTTTTAAGCCACTAAAGAATCGATCAATCTTACTCTCAGGTTGGATAATAATACCAGAAGCGTACCTTTCAAGTCTTGTAAAATTTGCTTCATAGGTACCAACAGATTCATCATCCCTTTGCTTCAGTTCAAGAAACTCTTTCTCCATCTTTGTTCGGAGAATACGAGGGAAGTACTTATTGAAAAATAAGTTCTTGAACTCGTCCCATTCCATAGACTCAATTTCATCCCTTTTCCTCGTATTCTTAATAAGATTCCACCATTGATCAGCATCTCCTTCCAAACGATACACTGCTAGGATGACTTTATCATGTTCAGAACATTGAAGAACTGAAAATATCTTTTCAGTAGTACTAATCCATTGTTCAGCAACTAATGGATCAGTAGACCCACTGAAAGAAGGTGGACGCTGCCTCATGAAGGATTCAACAGAATGTTGCTCCTTCCTTTGCTCGTTTGGAAGTCCTGCATGATTCATAGCTTGAGAAAGTTGTGTGAGCATGGCTACAAGATTTTGCATTCCATCTCCCATATCGTTTGGTTTCTCAGGGGGACAATCATTGCATTGCCCATCGCATTCCTCATTAACACGGTTCCTTCGGGTTCCAGCCATTGACTAAAACCAAGAAGAATAGTGTGAGCAACACTAATTATAATAGGAAAACCACATAATTCAAGAATAAAATTTTCATGCTTATGGTCTTATCCTAGGTTATTCAAGTCCATTTCTAAAACACTAAGATTGTGTTCTATGCTTAGACTTATCCTTAGGGATCTTACTAAGGCTTTCACATCCTAGTTTCCAAAGGTTGACTATACCTTTCCTCTGATACCAACTATAACGACCCATACTTTACATACATTGTTACTACTTCAAAATTGAAGCACACTTATTACAACATATGACAAAACCACAAAGGACCGTATAGGTATAGTGTCTTTAGAAACTGGGAAACATAAACAACTGGTTCATAAATCTTCTACAATGTATCCCATTTATTTCATCATATCTAGGGTCCCTTTTAGCATATTCTACTTAATATCCATCTTCCTGACCTGGGGAAAAGAAGACATAAAAGGGTGAGCTCAAATGCTCAGCAAGGGCAAATAAAGGAAATAAAAATCATATCATATCTTTTTGAAAATCAAAACCTGCAAAAGAGATCATAATATCTTATCATGGAAGAATTCATAGAAGTGAAAATGAGATCCCCATAATCATAACATAAAACTTGAAACTTTGTGGCATGCACACATAATCATGGAAATCATTTCTTGTTAGTCATGACTCATTGCCAAGACTATCTTAGTGGACAAAGTCCCTTTCTGAACCGAGTTCACTCCTCGTTTCAGTCCTGTATCACTGAACCGAAATAACCTTCCGTTCCAGCCATGTCTATCTCATGAGATATAAAATCTTTACCCAATGCATTGGAGGGAGATATAGGTCCCACCCATCTTATAATGAATCCTTTCTTATGTGTGCCACATAATCATAAAACATACATCATCGCATAACACATGTAACAAAAATGGGATTCTTGAAACATCATGACATCATAAATCAATTCATATAAGATAAAGGAATTCATAAACATAATTCCATCACAACATAGTCAAATCAATGTAAAAATATGGGTAGAAACAGAACCCTTTATTATCTTAGATGGAAAATAATTTTGATAAAACACTTGAATTGAATTCTTGAGGAAAATATCCTTTCTTCTTCAAAATCAATTTCTTTTCACAAAACATCATCCAATTTTAAAAGAAAGAGATTTTATTGAAATAGTCATGAAATCTTTTAGAGGAAGCTTCATGAAAATAAGGCTTTATAAAACAGTAGAAATCCGTTCGTGCCGTATAAGTTAAAAAAACATTCTTCATACTTTTGTCGGAAAAGTCAAAAAGTACCTCGTACGGAAAAACGACAAAAGATTCCTTTCATATTCTTTACTAAAAACTCACCTAAGGGTAAAATTGGATTTAAACTATTGCAAGTGGATGGACACAATATTTCATATTGAGGGAAAATGGATGTGGATGATAAAATACACCCCAGTAAATACTTACGAATAAACAATCTCGGATAAAAATGAGATTGTGATATTTCCCTTACCTTAGGTCTGATTTGCTTTGTTCGTGTCCGAAGCTCCTGTATAATGGTTTAAATAATTTTATTGACTTATTCCATAATCATACATATTGATATAATATATGGTCATATTATTAGCTTCTTGTTAGTAATATTTCATTGTTACTTGTTACTTGGGTCTTTATAACTTTTTGTTCTTATGCGTGTTTTGTCGAATAAATTCTTATTCTTATCTTTAGGTTATAGATAATTTATTTACAGAATGGTATTAGTGTAGTATATACCATATTCATTCATTCAATTCATTTATATAATCATTATGAAATGAAGATCATGTAGAACGAGTCGCATCACATTGTGGAGACGGTATTCCGTACGTACGCACAAGTGATGATATCGTTTCTATGATCGTGGAATTGTATTGGAGTATATATATATTATTTCAGTATCAATATTAATTCATAATAATCATATATAGTTACTCATTACACCATTATACCCATCCTTGTAAGGTGATGGTGGAAAATAGATTACACCACGGCGTGGAGACGGTATTCCGTACGTACGCACGCGCGGTGATTTCTTTTTCCGTAGGATGGATAGATTGTGAAATAGGGTTGTTTCATACTTATAATAACATATCAGTATATGAGTAATACTGATGTTATTACTTCATAATGAAACAACCTAAGAAGAAGAAGTGGAAGAAGAAATAAAGATGAAAGAATTGGTAACGGTAATTACCTCTTCTTTGAAGCGCCTCTTTGAGACCTCCTCTTAGGGCACTAAAATTGGTCTTTGAGGAAGACCAGAACCTCTAGGATGTTTCTAGGGAAGTGGAGAAGGGAAAATGGCAGGGTTTGGCCGAGCTTGAGTGCTCAAAATTGGTGTGAGGAGGAGGGGGAGGAGGTGCCCTTTTATAAGGGAGGAGAGGGGCACCTTAGGAATATCTCAAAATATTATTTTATATTAAAGTCAAAATCTGTTTATAATGGTTCCAAAGGGTCTTATTTCGAAGATAAAGTGGGTAAGGGTCGAAATCCTATCAACCAATAGGATTTAGACAAGTTTAGGGTATTATTTTAACCTTATCAATTAGATTTAACTCTAAGTTAAATAATTTAACTTTTACCATGTCTTTTTGTTTTCTTTCACTATATGGTTAATACACTTACTATAACATGCCAAACGAACCCCAAATTGTTTATTATTAAAATATATATCCTTATCTAAGTCATTTGGCCGAACCTTAGATTTTTAGGAATAAAATAACAATTAATAATATAATATTTGATTTAAAAACTATTTTGTGTCAATTTTGACACTATTTGATATATGATTTTTGTGAAAGTCATAAAAGAATTATATGTTCAAACCAAGTTGATTAAATCAACATTAATATATCATAGTAACCTATAAAATTAGTTGAATTCATAAAAAGTCTCAAATTACATTTATTTTGGTGTTTATAACATCAATTATGTCAATATTTCATTAATAAGATAATTAATGCATCATCTTTGTGTCATAAATAAATTACATTATTTGATGTCTAAAAATTACAAATAAAATATCATCATGTAGGAAATCTTTTTAGATTTCTAATGAATATTTACAATTGAATTTATCTTATGTATAACCCCATATTAAAAATGATTTACTTATTAAACATTGATTTTAACTATTTTAACCCTTCTTTAAATAAATTAATAATAAATGTCCTAATCTAATCCAAGTGGGCCTAAATGGTCATATTTTATTCCTAAGTTTGTTTTTGGTCGAATTACACTTGTCCAATAGAATTAGGACATGTGTTAGGGTAATATTAATATCATATTTACCCTTAGTTACCCTATTTACTATTAACCGCGGTAAAAAAAGTAAAAAGTTACTATTCACCAAAAAATTATTTTCATCTCATTGAACCACATTTTAGTCCTTGATATTAACCGTGTCTCTCGGATTTTCAAAATTCCAATCACAGAAGCGGTAAAATTAAGTTTTATGCAAAATTCAGTTTTTAACCTACCACTTAGTGGTTTCACTATTCATCAAAAATTGAAAGTTTTCAGAAAAATACCAAAATTTCACCCTAGGATAATTTCGATATTCTGAGTCCAAAAATGAAGTCCATTTTGAAAAATAAAATTTATAAAATTTCAAAAAGTGGTTATTACTATTCATAACGGCTAGTTTTAATAGCATATTGTTGTTTAGTGAAACTCGGTATTGAGTACGACGCAAGCTATCGAGGAAGGTCGCGATTGCGTGTAAAGCAAGCCAAGCAAGTGTTGTATAGAAAAAGATTCCTTTGATGATTTATATAACATAAAAGTCTCGGGTGTTACATCAAGTTCCTCATAACTTCCAGAAAACCACTAAAGGAGGTCTTGAAGTCGGAGGATAAAGAATTTAACTCATTTCTCATCTTTATTACTTCTTCTCTTAGAAAGGAATTGTTTCAAATAATGGTTTTTGTTGTAGTAATGAGATTCAGTTGAATCTTCTGGATTACTATTCTTACAATCTCTGTTGTATTAGCAGTTGAGATACCTATGGAGGTGGAGGCTGCACTTCGTGATCCAACTGTGGCTATCACCGAATCACATATATCATTTTTGAATTTCTCCAAATCATCTTTAATAACATAATAACTGGTCACTATAGGAGCCACTGGTTCTGCCGCTGGAGGTAAAACTGAGGGAAAAGGAGCAACGGATTATGGTTCAGCTTAAAATTGTGGAGCAGGAGGAGAAGGAACCCTCTCATCATCTGATACATATTATGAACCAAAAATAATGTATCCTGGTTCATTATTCCACTATCTAGCACATGTCCAGTCACATAACTCAACTATATCAATTCCGATCCTTCTTCCCTAAGGGTCAGGAACAACATCATCAACATCAACTTCTTCATCCTTCTCTCAGGCCATAACAACTTGTATGAGAGCAGGAACCAACTGAACTTCAGGTTCTTCTTGGGCTCCAGCTACATCAGACTCATTAGGAACATCCTCAATTTGAGGCATTGGAACCTCATCTTCTTCCTCTTGATCACCAGCCTTAAGTTTATTCAATTCCAGAATGGTCTCTTGATTTGTCACATTAGGAGGAGGTGATCTATCATCATGTTCAGCATCTCTATGATCAACAGCCTATTGTTCAATATAATCATCACCCTCCCCAACTCCATGTATATATTCATCACTGGATCTGTAAACCACTTGTTGTCCCATTTTTAGAGAGTCACTCACATGCTCATCATTTCCTCCATTATCACCACCACCACCACCACCATCATCATCATCATTAGATTCCTCATCTAGTTTTCTAACATAGCCTTCAATTCCAGTAACATTAGTTTCTTCCTCATCTTCATCACATAATAAAGGTTATCTTGATGGTAAGCCCAAAGGTGGACTAACATATCCATAAGAAATATCTTTGGGACAATCAGTAATATCAGGAATCCTCCTATCATCAAATGGAGAACCTTCATCCCTTGGCACATCAATATCATCTTCCTCATTAGAATAAACTGAAACCGCTCCTGGTTTGAGACCTGGATCATTTTGATCCTTTAGTCTAGAATGGTGGTCAACTTGATTGAAAACCTCATATAACCTCTCATCATCTGTAAAGACCCGTAAAGTTCAAGGGAAATTTTTTCTTAATTTTCTTTAGAATTTTACAAGAGCGCGGTTTCAGACGGCACCTGATTCCGAGATCTGGAGTGCCCGGAATTAATTTCCGAAGTTTGGCTCGGGTACGTTCAGTGAACGAACGAGCGGGAATTCCTAACTTTTGATCCGGTGCTCGGAATTGAAATCCGAGGGCACCGATGAACTCGCAGCGCCGATATTCGCTTAAAGAGACCTTTTCGGGAGTTGCGTTTGTTGCGAGTTGAAAGTTAGTTTTGGGGTTTTCAGTTGAGTTAAATAAAATTTGTGTAAGACAAATTTTATTTTAACTTATTAAAAACCTACCAAAGGAGGTTGGAAGTGGGACCCACACCCACTTAACCTCCCTTGGGAGGATTAAGTGTGGTGGGGCCCACACGAACCCCTAGACTTTTCAAATTCCCTTAACCCCCTCTTAATTGACTTAAGTTACTTAATTAATTTCGGGGGTTAAACTCTTTTGAATTTCAAACTTTTGAAATTCTTTTATGTTTTGTAATAATAAAATAAGTTGTTATCTTATTTTATTTTGGGTTGTTTGTTTTGTCTCCTTGAGAGCTTTTGGAGAGCCTCTTCTTCTTCTTCAAACTCAACGAAGAACGCGAAGAACGTCGTTCTTCAACGAAGAACTTGTCCGCCGAAGAACACGATCCATCCGCGACGCCGTATCCGCGACGCGACGTACTTCTTCTGCGTCATCTCTTCCGCGACGGTTTTCCACGACGAACGCCATCGACAACGACTCTTCCTCCGACGTCAAAGGAATCGACATCGATATTCCACGACTCTGTCAACGTGCGACTATCAAGGTAGGGGTTCTTGAGTTCGTTGTTTCCTTTTTATTTGACATTCCTCAAGACTTGACGTAGAACGCTCAAGTTCCGACGAAGAACGCCGCTCCGCTCTTCTTCGTCTTCGGTGTCAACGAGAGAGAACACCGCACCTTCCTCGGACAACCTTCGTCGGCGTACAAGGATTCGCCAACGACCTGTCACATCGGACGTATCTCTTCGTCAACGGAATTGACGAACGACTACCGCGACGCCCGATCTCCACGACGTCGACTTCCGCGGACATAGTCAAATCCTCGAACTTATACCCGAGGTAGGGGTTGTTGTTTCATTATTTATTTATTCCATTTCTTGAACGTGGATCTGGCATGTCTAACATGAGGCTTTGAATGTTCAAGTTGAGTTTTTATTTAACGTGAGGGGGGCCGGACCACATGAACACGGCCGAACCCCCCTCCAACGTTTATGTTGATTTATCTTGCGGGTGGAAGCAAGTGGCGTGGTGCCGTCGCACCACACGGATGAACGTGCAAATACCTTCGCGATGCCGTCGCACGCACCATGGAAGAAACAACAGAAACGCGACGCCGTCGCGCCGCGTTGAATGAATATCAAAGCACGGCGAAGGGGCGCGGTGCCGTCGCACCGCGCCGGATGACGAACGCCGCGGCCGGTTCCGGGCCGCGGCGGGACGAGGAGACCGCGGCCGGTTCCGGGCCACGGCGGAAGAGGAGACCGGCGGTCGGGCCGCCGGCGTCGGAAGTCAAAGGCGGGACCGGAATTTCCGGTCCCGTTGGTAAAAACCGGCCGGCCAGCTGGCCGGCCGGATGACTTAAAACCGGGGAATTTAATTCCCCGGCCAACCCTTAAATACCCCCCTCTTAAAGAGGGGGGCGGTTCTTGAAGGAGGGGGGGGGGGCAGCCGGCCCCCCTGGTTCACTTAAATAAACCGGCCCCCACGTGGGGCGGTTTCAATCAAGGGCGCGGCAGTTGCCGCGCCAATTTTCCAGGAAAACCGCGGGGCTTAGCCCCGCGTGCGCCGCCACCTCGCGGCGCTGGGCCACCGCGGCCCGCCGCGCCGCCCGCCCGCCGCCGCCGCCCAGGGGGGGGGGGGGGGGTCGGGCCGGGTCGGCCCGGACCCGGACCCCCCGTTTCGAACCAGATTTGGTTTTTGACTCATAACTTGAGCCTCGGACCTCCGATCGACGAACCGTCAGCGGCAACGCGATCCTTGGATCGAGACGGTCGTTTCGGTATATCGCACTCAAGGTTTCGGGTTACTTTGAGTTCATCCGGGTTGGTTCGTTCATGAAACCAACCGGGCCTTCGGAGCGGAAACGCTCATATCTTGAGCTACGGACGTCCGATTGACGTGCCGTCAGCCGAGTTGTGTTTCTCTTAGAGAGAAGGATCTTTTGGCATACTCCGCCCGAGGTTTGGACGCAGGTGGAGTACGGTCGGGTTGGTTTTGCCTTAAAAACCAACCGGGCCCCGGAGACGAAAATGCCAATAACTCACAGACCGGGCGTCCGATTGACGCGCCGTCTGTTTCGTTGACTTCCTCTTGATGAGACGGAACTTTTGACATACTCCGCCCGAGTTTTGGATGCAGTCGGAGTATGGCCGGGTCGGATTGTACCCGAAATCCAACCGGGCCCCTGGAACGGAAAAACTGATATCTTTCAGACAGGACGTCCGTTTGACGAACCGTCAGCGGCGTTGGTGTTTACGTTTAGTAACGGTCCCTATGAGTATACCCTATGGGAGTTCGGGGTACAGTTGAGATACGTCCGGGATTGGTTCGCACTCGAAACCAACCGGGCCCCTGGGACGAAAAGGCTAATAACTCACAGACCGGGCGTCCGATCGACGTGCCGTCTGTTGCGTTGAGACCCCTGTGACGAAACGGACTTTTGAGATACTTCTTTGCGAGAATTTGAGATACTTGGAGTATCGACCTGTAGCTCGTGGAGCGGACCCTCCCAGTGACGAGCGTGCGAAGTACGGAGACCGTGTAGCTGGCTGAGACCTGACGACTGCTTGACCGACTCGACTTGGAGTGAGTCGACTAGCCCAGTGGACGGAGCACTACTTTCTGAGGTGCAGACCCATGGCGGACGGAGCACTACCTGTGTGACAGTGCAGACCCGCGGTGCTCGTCCGGAGAGTACCTCAGCAAGCTACTAGGGGGTGTGCACTACGGTGTTTGGGTGACATACCTCGGCGGGAAGCACTACTGTGTTTGGGTGGCTGGCCCGCAGTACTCGACAGGAGGAGTACTTCAGCAGTCTTAGGTTAGTGAGCAGTACCTCGGAGTCGTGACAGGACCACTGTACACTCTAGAGACGGAGCTCTTCAGCAGTTACGGTTTCGATAATGAAAATCCTAGTTTGAGCTGAGACTTTTGACCTTTGTGTTTCCTCATGATTGAGATGGGTTACTTGATAACTTAGGTATATGTATGGGCATATACCTGGGTAGTGGTTATCCGTTGATCTCATGATCCTTGTGTTTCCTCATGACTGAGATGGGTTACTCGATAACTTAGGTATATGTATGGGCATATACCTAAGTAGAGTTTATCTGTTGTGATCTTCTTGTGGTTATCCTTGTTGGTTTTAGTGAGACCTTGAGGGTCTCGGGGTCCTTACTGAGTATCGTTATACTCACCCCTGCACGGGCTATGCCCGCACCTCGTTGTGTTGGTTGCAGACGACGGACAGTGCTGACAGAAGCCGAAGGTTCAAGGACTGGACGGTACCTGGAGGTGGACTATACGACGAGGCGGTACCCGGAGGTGGACCACTGGGCGGGACATACTCGGAGCGGATGGCGGGACCCGAGGAGCAGAGGAGCTATCTGTACCCACCCTTCAGGTGGGATTTCCAGTGGACATCTCAGCGTAGCAGCTTTACTTTTCAGTCGCTGTTTTCCCTTTCGAGTTGTACTTTACAGTTGGGCTTGTATTTCCGGCCCCTTTTTACTTTTCAGCTCTTCTTTTTGTACTTAGTGTTTTACTTCCGCTTGCTTACTCTGTGGTGTTTGTTTACCTTACAAAGGCAATGCCTTCCCTTTTTCTGGGATTTACGCCTTGGTGCTAGTCGCCAGCCCCTGGCCTATGGAAGGCGGGCTTGGGGTAGTCACGGCACGGACCCCGAGGGCGGGTCGTGACAAATTGGTATCAGAGGTGGTCGGTTCTACCGCAGACTCTGATCTTTCTTTCTGTGAAGCAATAGTGTTAAGGGTACCGAGTGTGGTTTTCAGTTCAGGGAGTCCAGTGTTGGTGCGGGCGGCCGACGTATCCATACACCAGGACCCTGACAACTGATTTCCGACTTTGTGCACGAAAACACTGATTGTGTGTGTGTTTTCAAAGGTTTTTCCCCTTAAAATAGCTCAAACCAGGTCAGCTCACCAGGTATAATCGTTTGATCGTGTTACGTTGTTTCTTTCAGGATGGCCCCACGACGGCAGCCAGCTAGGGTTCCGAGAATCGAACGTGACGACAGCCCACCGAGCGACGAGGCCTCGGTGCAGGGCCCTTTGTCAGCAGTGGCACCGGCGGTAGCTCTACCCGCCGAGCCCCCGATGCTTCCAGCAGCAGCCACTGACGATGCACGTCGCCTCAGCGCACTGCATGAGTTTCAGCGCCAACGACCGCCCAGGTTTCGCGGGGAGACGGATCCCCAGGCTGCAGAGGACTGGCTGGAGGCAGTGGTACGAGTGTTTAGGCTAGTGAGGACACCAGCAGACCTCATGGTGATCCTCGCTGCGAGCCTACTACACGCAGCAGCAGGTAGGTGGTGGAGCCACTTGTTTCAGTTTTGCGATGAGATGAACTTCGCATGGGAAGACTTCGAGACCTTCTTCAGGGTGGAGTTTGTGCCAGTATCTCTACACCCCGAGCGTGTACAGGAGATTCTTCCTTTACCGTGTGTTTTTCGATCAGAAGCTGAGTCATCTGTGGGCAGTAGACAGATGATGCAGAGGTCTAGGAGGACCAGACCAGCAGTTGGGCGATCTCGGGTTTTAGGACCAGTGGTGCAGGGCACCCGGAGTGGGATCAGAGCTAGCCGTGCAAGGAGCAGGTTGTGTTACTCCTGTGGCGGAAAGGGTCACCTGGCACGTGACTGTCCGACTCCTCGATCCGCAGGCTTGGAGGGAGACACCGAGGTTGAGGCAGCGACAAATGCTTGAGCAACAGTAAAGCAGGTGGACAGGAGCGGAACTAGTGGATACGTCTTTTTTACTTCTAGTTCCATGTTGATGTTGCTTTTGTGTAGCGTCTTGTAATATGAGCTGCAATAATAAAAGACGCATACCTTTGTGATGTTTTCTTTCCTGTCCTCTTTTGTGATGTTACTAAGAGGTTCCAGTTGACTGTTGACTTGACCCTCACTTGTGAGACATCTACTGGAGGAGACCAGTTACCACACACTGATGCCGACAGTGTGACTCAACCCTTGGAGGCGAGAGTAACGGTTGGATCTCTTAGTAGTAGCGTCGAGGCCTTACGACGTCATCCTTGGTATGGATTAGTATCATCCATGTTAGGATTGACTGTTTTAGGCAAAGAATGTGGTTCATCCAGGGGATGAGACCAGGTTTCTCTTATCGGAAAAAAAGAAATCTCGCAGCTCTTGTGGGACCAGAGATGGTCTGGGCCACGTCAGAAGAGGTCCATGTCATCCAGGAGCGGATGAGGAAAACACAGAGCCGGCAGAAGTCATACGCTGACAGGAGGCGGAGGCCACTAGAGTTCGAGGATGGTGACCACGTCTTCTTGCGGGTCTCACCTCGACGTAGTATTCAGAGATTTGGCCGAGGCGACAAGTTATCTCTGCGCTTCATCGGACCCTTCCAGGTCCTCAGCAGGGTAGGTGAGGTGACTTATCGCCTGGCTCTACCACCTCAGATACACCGGGTGCACGACGTCTTCCACGTGTCTCAACTGAGTAGATACGTGCACGACCCGACGCACATCTTTGACCATGGGGAGCTTGACGTTGACGATGGGGAGACTTTTACGGAGGTTCCGGTGGAGATAGAGGATCGACAGGAGCGGGTCCTACATGGGCGATCGATTCCTCTTGTACGCAACAGATGGCGGCACGGGAATCTCCAGGAGAGCACATGGGAGCGGGAGGCTCAGATGCGTGCTCAGTACCCTCTTTTGTTTCCCTAGTTTTTGTTGTATCTTTACGGGGACGTAAAGCCCTGAGGTGGGAGTAATGTAAAGACCCGTAAAATTCAAGGGAATTTTTTTCTTAATTTTCTTTAGAATTTTACAAGAGCGCGGTTTCAGACGGCACCTGATTCCGAGATCCGGAGTGCCCGGAATTAATTTCCGAAGTTTGGCTCGGGTACGTTCAGTGAACGAACGAGCGGGAATTCCTAACTTTTGATCCGGTGCTCGGAATTGAAATCTGAGGGCACCGATGAACTCGCAGCGCCGATATTCGCTTAAAGAGACCTTTTCGGGAGTTGCGTTTGTTGCGAGTTGAAAGTTAGTTTTGGGGTTTTCAGTTGAGTTAAATAAAATTTATGTAAGACAAATTTTATTTTAACTTATTAAAAACCTACCAAAGGAGGTTGGAAGTGGGACCCACACCCACTTAACCTCCCTTGGGAGGATTAAGTGTGGTGGGGCCCACACGAACCCCTAGACTTTTCAAATTCCCTTAACCCCCTCTTAATTGACTTAAGTTACTTAATTAATTTCGGGGGTTAAACTCTTTTGAATTTCAAACTTTTGAAATTCTTTTATGTTTTGTAATAATAAAATAAGATGTTATCTTATTTTATTTTGGGTTGTTTGTTTTGTCTCCTTGAGAGCTTTTGGAGAGCCTCTTCTTCTTCTTCAAACTCAACGAAGAACGCGAAGAACGTCGTTCTTCAACGAAGAACTTCTCCGTCGAAGAACACGATCCATCCGCGACGCCGTATCCGCGACGCGACGTACTTCTTCTGCGTCATCTCTTCCGCGACGGTTTTCCGCGACGAACGCCATCGACAACGACTCTTCCTCCGACGTCAAAGGAATCGACATCGATATTCCACGACTCCGTCAACGTGCGACTATCAAGGTAGGGGTTCTTGAGTTCGTTGTTTCCTTTTTATTTGACTTTCCTCAAGACTTGACGTAGAACGCTCAAGTTCCGACGAAGAACGCCACTCCGCTCTTCTTCGTCTTCGGTGTCAACGAGAGAGAACACCACACCTTCCTCGGACAACCTTCGTCGGCGTACAAGGATTCGCCAACGACGTGTCACATCGGACGTATCTCTTCGTCAACGGAATTGACGAACGACTACCGCGACGCCCGATCTCCGCGACGTCGAATTCCGCGGACATAGTCAAATCCTCGAACTTATACCCGAGGTAGGGGTTGTTGTTTCATTATTTATTTATTCCATTTCTTGAACGTGGATCTGGCATGTCTAACATGAGGCTTTGAATGTTCAAGTTGAGTTTTTATTTAACGTGAGGGGGGCCGGACCGCATGAACACGACCGAACCCCCCTCCAACGTTTATGTTGATTTATCTTGCGGGTGGAAGCAAGTGGCGTGGTGCCATCGCACCACGCGGATGAACGTGAAAATACCTTCGCGATGCCGTCGCACGCACCATGGAAGAAACAACAGAAACGCGACGACGTCGCGCCGCGTTGAATGAATATCAAAGCACGGTGAAGGGGCGCGGTGCCGTCGCACCGCGCCGGATGACGAACGCCGCGGCCGGTTCCGGGCCGCGGTGGGACGAGGAGACCGCGGCCGGTTCCGGGCCGCGGCAGAAGAGGAGACCGGCGGCCGGGCCGCCAACGTCGGAAGTCAAAGGCGGGACCGGAATTTCCGGTCCCGTTGGTAAAAACCGGCCGGCCAGCTGGCCGGCCGGATGACTTAAAACCGGGGAATTTAATTCCCCGGCCAACCATTAAAAACCCCCCTCTTAAAGAGGGGGGCGGTTCTTGAAGGAGGGGGGGGGGGGGGGCAGCCGGCCCCCCTGGTTCACTTAAATAAACCGGCCCCCACGTGGGGCGGTTTCAATCAAGGGCGCGGCAGTTGCCGCGCCGTTTTTCCAGGAAAACCGCGGGGCTTAGCCCCCGCGTGCGCCGCCACCTCGCGGCGCCAGGCCGCTGCGGCCCGCCGCGCCGCCCGCCGCCGCCGCCCAGGGGGGGGGGGGGGTCGGGCCGGGTCGGCCCGGACCCGGACCCCCCGTTTCGAACCAGATTTGGTTTTTGACTCATAACTTGAGCCTCGGACCTCCGATCGACGAACCGTCTGCGGCAACGCGATCCTTGGATCGAGACGGTCGTTTCGGTATATCGCACTCAAGGTTTCGGGTTACTTTGAGTTTAGCCGGGTTGGTTCGTTCATGAAACCAACCGGGCCTTCGGAGCGGAAACGCTCATATCTTGAGCTACGGACGTCCGATTGACGTGCCGTTAGCCGAGTTGTGTTTCTCTTAGAGAGAAGGATCTTTTGGCATACTCCGCCCGAGGTTTGGACGCAGGTGGAGTACGGTCGGGTTGGTTTTGCCTTAAAAACCAACCGGGCCCCGGAGACGAAAATGCCAATAACTCACAGACCGGGCGTCCGATTGACGCGCCGTCTGTTTCGTTGACTTCCTCTTGATGAGACGGAACTTTTGACATACTCCGCCCGAGTTTTGGATGCAGTCGGAGTATGGCCGGGTCGGATTGTACCCGACATCCAACCGGGCCCCTGGAACGGAAAAGCTGATATATTTCAGACAGGACGTCCGTTTGACGAACCGTCAGCGGCGTTGGTGTTTACGTTTAGTAACGGTCCCTATGAGTATACCCTATGGGAGTTCGGGGTACAGTTGAGATACGGCCGGGATTGGTTCGCACTCGAAACCAACCGGGCCCCTGGGACGAAAAGGCTAATAACTCACAGACCGGGCGTCCGATCGACGTGCCGTCTGTTGCGTTGAGACCCCTGTGACGAAACGGACTTTTGAGATACTTCTTTGCGGGACATTGAGATACTTGGAGTATTGACCTGTAGCTCGTGGAGCGGACCCTCCCAGTGACGAGCGTGCGAAGTACGGAGACCGTGTAGCTGGCTGAGACCTGACGACTGCTTGACCGACTCGACTTGGAGTGAGTCGACTAGCCCAGTGGACGGAGCACTACTTTCTGAGGTGCAGACCCATGGCGGACGGAGCCCTACCTGTGTGACAGTGCAGACCCGCGGTGCTCGTCCGGAGAGTACCTCAGCAGGCTACTAGGGGGTGTGCACTACGGTGTTTGGGTGACATACCTCGGCGGGAAGCACCACTGTGTTTGGGTGGCTGGCCCGCAGTACTCGACAGGAGGAGTACTTCAGCAGTCTTAGGTTAGTGAGCAGTACCTCGGAGTCGTGACAGGACCACTGTACACTCTAGAGACGGAGCTCTTCAGCAGTTACGGTTTCGATAATGAAAATCCTGGTTTGAGTTGAGACTTTTGACCTTTGTGTTTCCTCATGATTGAGATGGGTTACTTGATAACTTAGGTATCTGTATGGGCATATACCTGGGTAGTGGTTATCCGTTGATCTCATGATCCTTGTGTTTCCTCATGACTGAGATAGGTTACTCGATAACTTAGGTATATGTATGGGCATATACCTAAGTAGAGTTTATCTGTTGTGATCTTCTTGTGGTTATCCTTGTTGGTTTTAGTGAGACCTTGAGGGTCTCGGGGTCCCTACTGAGTATCGTTATACTCACCCCTGCACGGGCTATGCCCGCACCTCGTTGTGTTGGTTGCAGACGACGGACAGTGCTGACAGAAGCCGAAGGTTCAAGGACTGGACGGTACCTGGAGGTGGACTATACGACGAGGCGGTACCCGGAGGTGGACCACTGGGCGGGACATACTCGGAGCGGATGGCGGGACCCGAGGAGCAGAGGAGCTATCTGTACCCACCCTTCAGGTGGGATTTCCAGTGGACATCTCAGCGTAGCAGCTTTACTTTTCAGTCGCTGTTTTCCCTTTCGAGTTGTACTTTACAGTTGGGCTTGTATTTCCGGCCCCTTTTTACTTTTCAGCTCTTCTTTTTGTACTTAGTGTTTTACTTCTGCTTGCTTACTCTGTGGTGTTTGTTTACCTTACAAAGGCAATGCCTTCCCTTTTTCTGGGATTTACGCCTTGGTGCTAGTCGCCAGCCCCTGGCCTATGGAAGGCGGGCTTGGGGTAGTCACGGCACGGACCCCGAGGGCGGGTCGTGACATCATCACCCACCCAACATCTCTTCCATGGGTTCCTTAAGATTTCTCTCCTCTTTCAAATGTCTTTTTGAAGACAAAAACCACTATAGGTATTTACTATTTCATCTTCATCTTCCACACAACCTAACCTTTTTTACAAGGAAGAAATCATCCTCGGATAGTACAAGAAGGTTTTCTTTTTGGATGTATTAATCATATCAGATATATGCACCAATAGATACCTGCATAGGTTCAATTTTATCCCATGTTTCAACAAATAGTTCAAGAAAACATCCTGATACTTCACAGCAGAGAAATATCCCTTCCTTGGGCAGATATGATGTTGTATGAACTTAAAAAGCATTATTACTTCTCCTTCAAATTCATTTGCAATTGTCCTGCTGGATTTTCCATTTCTAATCAGCTCCATCAGAGCATCTTCATAAGTGAAAAAATTAGAGTAATGTGGAATATTACCTAGATAGTTAGCAAAGACACCATCATGAGGCATTTCTAAACAGTCATCCAATTCCTCAGATGAAAATGCTATCTCCTTTCCCTTTACTACAGACTTCATCTTTTCTGCCTCAATATCATATAGTGATATCTTTAAATGTTTATAGAACTCATGCACTAGCTTAGTATAATAAGTTCAATCATTTTTGGGGAACCAACTGAGCCATCCTTGAGATTATAGCACTTTTAACAAAAAAGATTTTCTTGACAGAATCCACTCAGCAGACACCTCTTTTTCTGCTGTAACAACTCGGCTTTCCAAGCATGGTTTCACAGTCCCTCTGGACTCACCATTCAGACGATTAGTAGAAGAATAACTATTAGGTTCTTCCATTACACGATTGTTTGTTTCCATTATAATACTTCAGATTCCAACAGTGTTGAGAGGTTGAGAGTCAAGAGGAAGAGTGACAAAAGGTTGAAGGCTTTACGACAGAGGAGAAGGTGAAATGTTGGTATGAATTGAACTAGATATATTATTTAGGGATTATAAATCGTAAAACATAAAATTTAGGTGCATCAAAACGAGAGTAAAACATCGTCGTTTTATTTTAAACAGACAAAATTTACAAAACAATCCTTGAATACATCGGTGTCAATGAATACGTTTCAGGGATCAGTTTCATAAGATCGGTTTTAAGGGATCTATTTCAAGGTTTTGCTTTCAAGAGATCAGTTTCAAGAGATTGGTTTCAAGAATATCGGTTTCAAGGGATTGGTTTCAAGAAGATCAGTTTCCAGAGATCGGCTTCAAGAGATTAGTTTCAAGAGATCGATTTCAAGATATCGATTTTAAGAGATAGGTTTCAAGAAGATCAGTTTCAAGGGATTAGTTTTTAGAAGATCGGTCTCAAGTGATCAGTTTCATGAAGATTAGATTAATGGGGATCAATTTCAATGGATCGGCTTCAAGAGGGTTGATTTCAAGGAGACCGGTTTCAAGGAGATCAGTTTCAAGGGGATCGGTTTCAAGGGATCCGTTTCAAGATCCGTTTCAAGGAGATCAGTTTCAAGGGATCTGTTTCAAGAAGATCGGTTTCAAGGGATTGGTTTCAAAAATCTCCTACTGATTTATCATTCCATGTTAATGTCTAATGTAATTCATTCTCTCATAATTTTAGGGTTTAGTGAATATATCATCAAGCTAATGTTTAGTCACAATAAACTCAAGAGTTATGTAACTTTTTTGATTATGATCTCTCAAAAAAAGATGTCTTACATCAATATGATTTGTTCTGGAATGAGAAATTAGATTTTTTTAAAATTTTAATAGTACTTGTGTTGTCACGGTTTATGGGGATATGTCTAAATTGAAATCCATAGTCTAGTAAGGTGTGTTTTATCCAAAACATTTGTGCCCAACAACTACCAGAAGCAATGTACGTTGCTTCAGTTTTTGATAATGCAATTGGAATTTTCTTTTTACTACACCAAGGTATCAATTAAATTCCCAAAAAGTGACATTTTCTAGAGGTACTCTTTAAATCTTACTTACATCAACAAAAATAAGCATCTGAATAGCTAACTAAATCAAAAGGTTGTCCTTTTGGATAGAACAGTCCTATCTTAGTTGTATACTTGAGGTATTTGAAAATTATTGTAACACTATTTAGTTGTGACCCCTTTGGGTTTGCTTGAAATCTCACTCACATACACACATTGAACATAATATTTTTCTTACTAGCTATTAGGTACAGAAAACTCCCAATCATTCCTCTATAAGTAGTTTGATCAACAGAATTTCCGTTTTCATCAAGATCTAACATACATGTACAACTCATATGAGTTTCACTGCTCTTAATACTATCAAAGCCATATATTTTCAAAATATCATTAGTTTACTTAATTTGATTTAATATAATGCTTTCTTTATTTTGAAATATTTGAAATCCAAGATAATATTTAAGTTCACCCATTAAATTCATTTCAAACTCACTTTGCATTATGTTTGAAAAATCGTCACATAAAGAATTTTTAGAAGATCCAAAGATAAAATTATAACGACCCATAATTTAAATAAATTGTTATTACTTCAGAATTGAAGCATAATTATTACAACATATAACAAAACCATGATAAGACCATATAGGTATAATGTCTTTAGAAACTGGGAAACAAAAACAACTGGTTCATAAATCATCTACATTGTCTCCCAGTTATTTCATCATATCTAGAGTCCCTTTTGGCATATCCTACTTAATACCCTTATTCCTGACCTGGGGAAAAGAAAATATACCAAAGGGTGAGCTCAAATGCTCAGTAAGGGTAAACAAAGGAAATTTCAATAATATCATATTCATAAGAACATTACATTTTGAAAATCATATCCTGAAAAAGAGATCATAATATCAAGACATGGGATGAATCATAGTAGTGAAATATAATCTCAATAATCATAACATAAAACCGGTAAATTTGTGGCCTACGCACATAATCATAGAAAATCAGTTCATATTAGTCAAGACTCATTGACATGACCATCATAGCGGACAAAGTCCATTACTGAACCATGTTCACTCCTAATTCCAGTCCTCTATCACTGAACCAGATTAACTTGTCATTCTAGCCATGTCTATCTAATGAGATATAAATCTTTACCCAATTCATTGGAAGGAGATATAGGTCCCACTCATCTCATAATGAAACCATTCTTATGTGTGCCACAAAATCATAAACCATACATCATAGCATAACCCATGTTATAGAATGGGATTCTATAACATAATCCCTATAAGATAAAAGGACTTCATAAAAATAATTCCATCATAACATAAGAAAATAAATGTAATAATATGGATATAAACAAAACCCTATATCATCTTGGATGGAAAATAATTTTGATAAATCACTAGAACTTAGTTCTAGAAGAAAATATCCTTTCTTCTTCAAAAACATTTTCTGTTCTAAACTTGTCATGAAATTATAAAATAAAATAAGTTAATTGAAAATAAACTTGAAAACTTGTAAAGGAAGAATCATGTAAATAATGTTCTATGAAATCATAAAAATCTGTTCATGTCATATAAGTTAAGAAAACATTTTTCTCGTACTTTGGCCGGAAAAGTCAAAAAGTACCACGTACTGAAAATGGAAAAAGATTCCTTTCATATATTTTACTAAAAATTCACCAAAAGGTAAAATTGGATTTAAACAATTGTATGAGGAACAAAATAAAATTACATATTCCAGAAACATGGATGTGGATGATAAATATGCCCTAGTAAATATCGACGTATAAACAATATCAGATAAAAATTGAGATTTGAAAGATTTTCACTTACCTTAGGTCTGATATACATTGTACATATCTGAACCTTATGTATAATGATTTAAATAATGTGATTTAATTTTTCCATAATAATACTCACTGTTATGATATCATATATGGTCATATTCCTATCTTATTATTAGTTATATTTCATTACTACTGGTTATTCGAGTGTTCTTTTCTATATGTTCTTATGTTTGTTTTGTTGAATAAATTCTTATTCATCTTTCTAGGTTATAGCTACATAATTTAAAAAATGGTAGTAGTAAAATATATATCATATTTATTCATTCAATTTGTTTACATAATCATGGTTAAATGAAGATAATGTAGAATAAATCGCATCTCATCGTGGAGACGGTAATCTTTATGTACGCACGAGTGATGATATCATTCACATAATTATTTAATGGTATTGGAGTGGATGAAAGAATATCTCAGAATTTGAATCATGTTATAATAATCATATACAGTTATTCTTTACACCATTATATTGTTAGGACCAATAGGATCCTATATACCCTAAGAGGGGGGGTGAATCATGGTATGAAAATATTATTCAAAATTCTTCCAACCCCACTGGATATTGACATATTTAATACAAGGGTCACTTTGTTTTCACTTTTATGCTTAGTATAATCACTTATTTTCTTCACTATCTGATGACAATTCTTTAAATACAATGCAAGGAAGAGAGCAGGCAGACACAGAGATTTTTACTTGGTTCACCCTCACTAGGCTACATCCAAGGAGCATACACCGACAAGTTTCCGGTCGTACCAAATTCCACTAAACTTCACTAGATGTGGATTACAAGGTTCGGGCATAGTCACTCTGTCCTAGACTCACTGCCCTTATACAGTTCAGGGTCAGCTCCCGACATTCCCAATGGTCACTCCCTATTTCTCTCTCTCCATCTCACTACCGATAATCTTCTTCCTCTTCCTTTTCTCACTTCTTTGGAAGGGATACACTCACAGTTTATAGACTTGTAGGTCTCTTCATTTGAATGAAGTAATGAATCTTTCTCTTTATGTAGATTCTCTATTGAAGCCCAATTTTCACCCATAGATGAATCTCACTTTGCACTGAAGGTATCGGCCAAACTTCCAGCTTTCACGCAGCCCAGAAACACTGTCGTGAATCTACCTTACATGTCGTGAAAGTCTAACCCGGCATGTAAGTATCAGTGCATAGGTCACATTTGGCACGCAGGTCCACCTAAACCACCTGCACGACACAGCCTTATTCAACTCCAAACCTGTGTGACTCACTTTCATCCTCACCCAAACTACCTTAAGTGCACAACCATCACCTGGCACACAAGTCTTACTTGCACGACCATGAACCACCTGCACGACCACCACACCTACGCGACAGGAGCTCTGATTTTTCAAAGTATTGAACTCTGTTCAAAATGATGAGGGGTGGTCCAGTATTTTTAGGCATTTTCAACACCATGAGTAATGGCGTGCAAGTCTCCCCTCGACGCGCAGGTTTCGACACGTAGGTCTCTGCCCTTGAAATTAACCTGCGCGCCCAACACAATACCAGCGTGACCCTCTTTCCATGTCCGTATTTTGAGCTTATGATCCTGAAAAATAACAGGCACGCAAGTTCCCAAGCCTCCTAGGCATCAGCGCGCAAGTCTCTTCATGGCGCACAAGTCACCTACGTGACCACAAAAATACCTGCGTGACCCACTTTCCTTTGCCATATTTTGACCTTCTGATCTGGAAAAACATTAGGAGCACAAGTTTCCTCTCCTTCAAGTACACGACGCACAAGTATCTTTTCCAAAAACAGCGTCACATTGTATTTTTTCTTATTCTACTGCCTCTAGATCATCCATTCCATTCTCGATGTTCTTGAATCAAACATGGAATGTTGACCACATCTCTTGAACTCGACATTCCACCGTGAAATCCTCTCTGTCAGCCAATTAATATTTCATTTTTTTTCTTTGTCAACAATCACCACTCAGATTTCCACTTTGTCAACAAAAAAATAACCTAAAAATGATTCAATGATACCTTGAGGAATTTTTTCCCAACATATACCCATCTAAGTAAGGTGGTGGTGGAAAAACAGATTACACCGCGACGTGGAGACGGTATTCCGTACGTACGTACGTGTGGTGATTTCGTTTTCCATATGATGGATAAAAAGTGAAATGTGGTTGTTTCATATTTATAATAATATATCAGTATATGAGTGATATTGATGTTATTAATTTATGATGAAAAAAATAAAGAAGAATAAATAAATTTGAAAGCATTGGTAATTGATATTACCTCTTCTTCGACGCGCCTCTTCAAAACCTCCTCTTAGGGCACTAATGTTTGTCTTTGAAGAAGACCAGGACCTCTAGTAGGTTTCAAGGGAAGTAGAGAAGATAAATGGATAGGTTTTGGCCAAGCATGAAGTCTCAAATTTTTTTGAAGAGGATAGGGAGGAGGTTCCCTTTTATAAGGGAGGAGAGGGGCACCTTTGGAAACATAATAAATATTAATTTATAATAAATTCAAACCCCACATAAAAACCTCAAAAAATTAATCAATTTGAAGATGAGATGAGATAGGGTGGTAATATCATCAACCAATATAATTTAGACATGTTGGGAATTTATTTTAAACCTTATCAAATTGATTTATCCTTATTTAATCTATTTATTTTTCTTTGCGGTAATAATATTCTAAATTATAAATTGTTAAAAATAACTAATTATGTGTTTTTAATTTTCCATAATTGGATAATTTATGTCATTTTAGACCATTTAAATTGTAATTTATAGTTTTGAAATATTTATCTGATTTTTAAACAATTTTATAATATGTTTTTTTATAAAATAACAACGGTGTCAATTTTGACACTATTCATTTATTTGAAATCCAATAAAATCCACAGAGAGGATATATTCAAACCAAAATATTTACTAGATTCCTAACATGTCATATTCATCAATAAAATTCGTGGATCACAATAAATAGTTCATATATTATTTATATTAATATTTTTAAAACCATTTATTTGATATTTCAATCAATAAAATAATTTCAACATTACTATTGTGTCATCATTAATGATAATTGTTTAATCACTAAAATTTATAAATAAATTCACATGATGTATATAATTTTATTAGCTTTGGGGATACTATTCATGTTCGATGTTTTATGAATTTTATCACTAAATTAAAATTATTACATTTATAAGATATAAGAGAGTGACATGTTGTCACATTCTTTGGTTTTAATTACAATTATATAATTTTCATGGTCAATAATCCATGAAATGAATCTATTCAGACCCTTATGTGATATGGTTTGACTTTTATTCATCTAATAGAATTTTGGCAGGTGTTAAGATAAATTTGTAATCTTATTTTTACCCTTAATTACCCTATTTACCTTTAACTGAAGTAAATAAAAATTACCATAGTTACTATTCATAATAAGAAAAAATTAAAAGTAACATATTAATATAATTTGGACCCACTGAATCCAAATATGGTATCCATTTTTCAAAATTCAAAACACAGAAGTTGCAGTAATTAATTTAAAATTAATATTCTTGGTAATAAAACGAGTTTTAAAAGTTAAAACATTGCCAAAGAATGAAATGTTTTTACCAATGAATTCAATGTAAAATTAATGGTAATGACATACATTATATTAAATGGTAAAAATATATTCTATTTATACAATAAAACCCTTAAATTTTATCATTTAACCATATAAATTATCATGATGAAAAAAAAATTTAAGAAACATTTAGCGTGTTTTTACTATTCATCAAAATAAGAACGTTGTCAGGAAAATATCAAAAATTTATCCAATGTAAATTTTTATATCCTAATTCAAAATAAGAAGTTTATTTTGTAAAATTGATCTTATAAACTTGTCAAAAATTATATTCCAAATGGGTGCTCCATCAAAAGGTGGTAAAACTGCATTTTTTTTAAAAATTCTTCTTTTATCTGAAAAAATTGATTTTGTTTTCATATATCATTCTAGAAAATGTGTTAAATGAATTATATTGTATAAAATTTAAAATTAAGTTAATACTATTCATAACAGCTAGTTCATAATATTATAATATTATATCATTATTTAGTGAAACTCGGTATTGCATACAATGCAAGCTATCAAGGAAGGTTTCTCTTGCGTGTAACACAAGACAAGCTAGTGTTGTGTGTAGTGAAAGATTACATTGGTGTTGCGTATAACATAAGACATAAAAAATATATTCCTAATAAAATCTCAGTGTGTTACATTCCACCCCCCTTAAAATGAATTTCTCCCTCCAAATTCGTCACTTTGTAACAAACAGATGAGGAAACCTCTCCCTCATCATATCCTCAATTTCCCATGTAGATTATTCTAATTATTGGTTCCTCTATAAAACTTTAACCAAGTGAGTAGTCTTGTTTCGTATAACTTTTTCACTATGATCCAGAATATCTTTTATCTGTTCTTCATAAGAATGATCTTGCTCCAGCGGTACAACTTCTGAGCTTAGTACATGTGAAGGATCACGTAAGTACATTCTCAGGAGAGATACATGGAACACATCATGAACTTGAGAGATATTTGGTGGAATTTCCAGCAGGTAAGCTACCTTCCCAACACGATCTAGTATTTTGAAAGGACCGATATAGCTAGAGCTTAGCTTGCCCTTTTTTCCAAATCTCATTACTCTCTTCTAAGGAAATATTCATAAGAACACTTTATAACCCACTTCAAACTCTAGGTATTTTTTCGGTTGTCGGCATAACTTTTTTTCAACTCTGGTCTGCTCTTATTCATAAGAACACTTTATAACCCCCATTTTTTAGGTTATTTTTGAATTGTTTTACTAAACATACAAGATATGAAATAATGCATAAAACCAGAATAAAAAATTAGGTTTTA
The DNA here is from genome assembly GCA_963277665.1 of Viscum album. NCBI lineage: Eukaryota > Viridiplantae > Streptophyta > Magnoliopsida > Santalales > Viscaceae > Viscum > Viscum album. Next base: position 1,143,254,162 of record OY728134.1, on the reverse strand, counting down.
TATTCTTCAATGAATAATAAGTGTACTTGTAACCACATCATGTTCAAGAACTACATCAATAGTAGTTACATTATAAATCCTTTATTATTCTCTAACACATAGAGGTTGTTATCGTGGATTGTCTGTGATTTCCATTGGATTAGGTAATTAGTTCACATAATACTTGTGCTCCTTGCAATTTAAACACTGCAATTTAGGCTAAGTTTTGATCTGAACATTTCTTTTTGTATTAAAAATTTTGGGATTATTCATATCCATTTGGCTTTGATTACCTTGGTCCCCCTTTATATTTAGTTAATGCCTCTCATATTTCCTATGAGATGGCCTCTAGGAATCTTGTTCCAATTTTTTTTACATTTTTAGTTTGGTTTTCTTTACTCTATGGGATTAATATGTTGATCCTCCCAAGGGAAACTCTATTTTATTTATCTCTAGGACCATGAGAAGAATGAGATTCACTGATCATTATCATTACCTAAAGGGAATGATGGATAGTCTCTTCATTGTTTTGAAAGTCGCGAATCACTAATTATTTTAATATACTTGATATTAATCAACTAATGAAACAGTCCACATTACTTTTCTTATTGATGGTTAAACCAGAGGAATATCATGCGATCCATGTGGAATTTTCCTCATATTCCATGATAGACTCAGCATCTGGTCAATTCAGTTTGATGAACTCCCTCCCTATTTTAAGATGGATAGTTTGAATAAAATATTTATCAAAAAATATTTACTTGAATCATTCTCATTCCTTGGAATCGATTTTTCCTTTGGAAATCTTTTCTTGATCAGTTTCCACCTTGGATAAACTTCCCCATAAAAACAATAAACATCCATCACAACATCATCTTTTTATATGCATTATAGGATATAGAATATATTCTCAATAGAATTAATCCATTTCTTCATGATACGGGGAACACAAGATCTACTGAATGTAAGAGCCCTTTTTCAAACAAAGGATATGACTGTTACATTTAATTTCTTAGGTAAAGTAGGAAATTCAAATTGATTGAAGTTATTTTTCATAACATGATCTAGTTATGCATGTATTTCCATGAAGTTCTCATTTCCCACTCGTATTAGTTCAGGAATATCATTAGATAAATCATCACCTTTCCTATCACATTGGTTGTCAGCATGAGTTCTCCTATTTCTTGCCAAAGACTAAAAAATAATATAAAATTTGGGCTTTAAATACTTAAATAATAAGAATATAAAAAAGGGAACTATGAACATAGAATTAGTAAATTTTAAATGAAAAGTATATCTCAACTTCTAAGTCCCTAGGATTCAGTCTAGGTTTTCCAGGATAATTTTTCCTATTTTGTTATCTAAAATTATTATATAACCAGTCCTTCATAAAGGTTTCTAATGATTTTAATAATTTTAAGAAGTGTGTCCCTCATAATTGTCGAAATAGGTTTGAAGCAGGGCCAGTTATCATGAAATGTGTGATAATTCACTCAAATACCTATGTTTCCTCTTCCAAAATTTAATCCCTATGAAAAACAATTCTTGATCCACATCCTCTTGTAGTATCTGTACATGGATGTAATTTCTTGGAAACAACTCACATTATACATCATAAAAATATGAGGATATTTTCCAACACATATATATACATAGAGCCTCATACCTAGGGTTCTTACTAAATTATTCTAGTCCAAATAACAGAATAATAACTACACCATTCTCTAATACCAAGTATACCAACCTAATACTTTTACACATATTTTTTCATTATTTTTTTATTCATATCCATCCAATAGAACTAAAGGATAAAGAAATTCTAGATTCTTTGGAAAACTGGCCAGAAAAAATGACAAGAATGAATCTAAAACACAAAAAATTTATTTTATTCTCTATAATGAGAACCTAAATTCCTTTTGGACACTAAATATTTATAGGATAACCTAGGGAGTACATAAACAATAGGGGTGAGCTATAAATCTCAATAAGTGAATAAACATAGAAATGAAGCTTAACATTTGAATGATAAGGAATAACACGACAAACTAAATGGAATTTCATATGAATAATAATTTAGATCCACAACATGAAGAGTATTAAATCATGAGATCATGTTAGAATATAAAATTGATAGCAATATAAAAAATGATATAAGCACAAGTCACGGCTAACCGCTAAGACAAAATCACATTGTGGTCAAAGTCCCATTATGGATTAAGTTCACTCCCTAACCATATACATATCACCTCATGAGACTAAAAAATCACCCAATTAATTAGATTATTATTTGGGTTCACCCATAATAACATGTATATGAATATGTGTGCTACAAAATGAAGTTAGTCATATAGCATAAATGTCATTATTATGCATGGAAAGAAGTGGGTTTCATAGTTTTTCCTCGCTAAGGGAAACATTAAACATGTATTACCCTACAAAAGAAAGGTGAATTACAAATAGTATATTTGTTTTAGATGTTTTTACATATTATATAGAAATTATATAATAGTAACAAAGTGATAAATCATGGTAAATATAGAGAAAGTGTAAAGGGAAAAAATAAGGTGGTTTTCAGAGATCCCTTGCCGTATGTTACAAAATTGATTTTCACTTGAACCAAATATCCTAAATAATAAACATAAAATCATTAATTACCTAATTCATAACCTTTTAAATCTATATTTTGTTAACTGTAATTATATTATACTCATTTATAACCATTTCAATGAGTTTTAAAGCATAATTTCATTTTTATGTGGGTGTTCATTGCATGGTTCCAAGGTCGGATCACTTGCATATAATTATTTATGCTCTTGTAAAATATAAGTAAAAATAAAAAAGTGAAAATAAATAATATTCATCCACTTAAAAAATTATAATGGTCCCAAAAATTCATTAGTGTTTTGACATAGGAGGGATTCATTCAGTAAATATTTTAATGTCATTTAGTTAGTTTATTTGGGTGGTTTTACTGCCCGTTAAGAAAATAGTTTCATTTATTTAATATTATGATAATTTATATTTAAATAATGTGAAACAATATATAATATATATATCGATGTCATTATAAAAAAATTATATGTGAATTTAAACCTTCCATGAATGTAGTAATAGGAAACCTAAACTTACCATCCATGAAGGCAATGAATTGACATATTACGAATGATGTTTGATTTTTAGAATAAAAGATGAAGAGAAGTGTTTGGATTATAGATATTTCATTAACCCAATAACATTTCAATATATATATGAAATTGGATTTATTACTCCATATTGGATGGGTGGGATGAGGATAATGTAAGGAAATAAAATAAATTTAAAAGGGTAGTTTGAAAGTGTTACATCTTATTAAAGATTGAAGTGTGTATTATTTTTAAAGGTCTGGTTTCTCTGTTCCTCACAAATATTCCTTAAATCGATGATGGAGGCCCTCGTCGCCCCCTCCACGTCATAGGGAGGGGTGGGATGCTTTTCCTACGTGTTCTTGTGAGATTTGGACACACCGTATGGTGTAATTTCGGCCCGGCCTGGCCCAGACAGGGTCAGGTCCAGCCTGGCATGAAAAACATCGGGCTACCGGCCACTATTCAGGATGGCCCGAACATCCCCATGAGGCGGCCGGAGCTCGGCCTCAGGCTAGCCAAAACCATCAGTTCAGGCCGGGCCTTTTCTGGTCAGGCCGAGCTTTTTCAAGTCAGGCCACGGTGGGTCTTTATTATTTTCCAAATAATTATTTGTTTAAAAACATGTTTTAAACGATTTTATTTAAACATTTTTTTAACATTTATTTTTAAAAAATACATTTATTTTTAAATGGTTGTTTATTTGAAAAATGTTTATTCTATGTTTTATTATCATTTTACAGATTGTGGATATGTTTTTTTTCCTAAATAGATTTATATATTGTGAATCTATATATATTAATTGAAAATTGTAAAAAAAATTAATGATGGGTTTTGGGGGGGTGCACAGGAGTGGGTGAGTTTAAAGCCTTATTATTTAAATGTTTTTTAACATTTAATAAAAACATTTTTTTACATTTAATTTTTTTAAATTATTTATAATTTTTTTAAGCGTTGTTAAATTTTTTTTATTTAAAAGTATTTACTTAAAAAAATATTTAACATCTGTTTAAATGATTATTTTAAATTTTTTTATGATTAATTTAAAACATTTTTAAATTTTTCAAAATGCATGTTGTTTACAAGTATTTTTTGAAAAAAATTAACATTTTAAATATTTTAATGTAAAATTATTTTTTAAGTGTTTATTTTAAAAAATTTAATTTAAGTGTTTGTTTTAAAAACTTATTTTAAACATTTGTTTAAAACATTTTTATTTAATCCATTTTTTAAATTATTTTTTAACACTTTTTTAAAATGTTTTTACATTTATTTTTAGATGTTTAATTTAAAACGTTTTTTAAATGCATATTTTCTACATGTATTTTTTTACACATTTAACTTGTTTTATGTAAAAACATTTTTTATTAACATTTTACAGTGGGTGGATTTGTTATTTTTTTCTAAATAGATTTATGTATGTCCATGAATTTATATATATTATGTGGAAATTTAAAAAAATATTAATTAGGGATTGGGGGTGTGCAACACTATCGTAGTGGGTTTAAAGCGTTGTTATTTAAATGTTTTTTTATCATTTATTTAAAATGTTTTTTTCATTTTTTTACTTATTTAAGAAAATTATATTTAAGCCTTTGTTTAATTTAAAACATTTTTTTAAAATATTTTTAATTATTAATACATCGTAGGCCCGGCCCGGCCCAATCCTATTCAGGTTGGGCCGAAATTACATCCTTAGGATGTGCAGAGTAGTGGGTGAGTTAATTTTTTTCTAAATAAATTTATATATGTATATATAGTATATATAATATATGAAAGTTTCATCTTATTTAAAAAACATTAATGAGGTCGAGTGTGTACGAACATCATTGGGTGTGTAGTTATTTTTTGTTAATATATAATAAGTTATTATATATATATAATATGATAAAATTATAAAAAATAATAATTAGGGGTTGGGGGGGTGTGCCGTAGTGGGAGGCTTAATTTTTTTCTAAATATATTTAATTATAATATATTCAATTTTCAACATATTTATAAAAATTAATGAGGTTGGGGGACGTGTATGAACAAAATTAGGTGAGCGCGTTATTTTTTGTTAATATAAAATATGTTATCATATATATAATATTAAATCATTGACACAAACGCGTGTGCGCGCACACACACACACATATATATTATTAATCAATTTTAAAAATACAAACATAATTGATAAATACTGTTAATAGCTTTATATAAGTATATATATATTATTAATGTATTTATATATATATATATATTATCATATCATTGATATATATATTATTAATGGAATTGTTTATATATATGTATATATATATATAATATGCAGGTTTCAACATATTTAATAAAAATTAATGAGGTTGGGGGTGTGCACGAACATCACTGGTTGAGTGTGCAATTTTTTGTTAATATATAATATGTTATTATATATATATAATGTTAAGTTATTGATATACGTGTGTGTGTGTGTAATATGATAAAATTGTCAAAATAATAATTAGGGGATGGGGGGTGCACATTAGTTGGTGGTTTATTTTTTCTAAATTGATTTATAAATGTAATGTATATATAATATATGCTACTTTCAACATACTTGAAAATAATAATGAGGTTGCAGGATGTGCATGAACATCATTAGGCGAGTGTGTAATTATTTATATTAATATACAAAAAGTTATTCTATATATAATATTAAATCATTGATTTATATATATTAATAGCTTTGTTTATATATATATTATATTAAATCAAATATATATATATATATATATATTATTAATGGATTTTTAAAAGCGACACTTAATAGATATATATTATTAGTGGATTTGTTTATATATATAAATTAATATATATATATATATATATATAATTATATATCATTGTATACACACACACAAACATTATAATTATATATAATAATAATAATATGTACATATATACACATTATTAAATATATATAATATATATAATATATATTATATATTATATACTATTTTTGTTAATACATAATGATATATATATATATATATGCATATATATAAATTTTAGTAATAATATAACAGATGCACTGCTTGGATCAATTGGTTCAGGCATAACCATGGAAGCTTCATTTTGGGGGATAGAATCCCCCTACTAGCAGTTTCCTATTATATTTTTTTACAGCAACTGGGCTTCCCATGCGCTAGGCTTTTTCAGGCCGACCCGCCCTAGCCGACAGACCTTCTTGGATAGGCCCAGGCCTGCGGGCCTTCTTGGATAGGCCCAGGTCTGACCCAATGAACCTACGGCCCGAGCCCGATCTGACTCGACACGGGCTTTGCCGGGTTGGGCCGTTCGGGCTTCTTGGCCGGGCATGTCGAGATTTTGGGCCGCCGAACCAAAATTACATCCTCAGACACAGGCCCGCAGGCCAGCCCGGCCTGGCCCACCAACCTTCTTGGATAGGCCTAGGCCTGCGGGTCTTCTTGGATAGGCCCAGGTCCGACCTGATGAACCTATGACCCGAGACCGACCTGAACCAACATGGGCTTTGCCAGGATGGGCCGCTCGGGCTTCCAGGCCGGGAATGTCATGATTTCGGGCCTCCGGGCCAAAATTAAAGCCACAGACACACACCATCACCGAGTTCTCAAACCCTGATTTTTTCCACCTTTCCTTCAATATCAGTTTGTATGAAGATCCCAGATCTCTTTAATGGCTCACCTCAAATCTCAATTTTGTCCTTAGAATTCAATGAAGCCTCGGGTCCTCTATATTTGACTATTTTTGATCGGTTCAGGTCTCACCGACCATCGATTTATTGTTTTTAAAGGATTGTATATGGATATTGGGGTTTTTTAGAACATGCAATTTCCAGTATTCTTGATAAACAACATATTACGATCTGTTTCACTTCAATGGAGAAATTTATTATCACCTGTTCCTGTGATCCGTGTAACTGAAATAAAAACACAATTTATCTATTTCAGTGCTCTTATGAATTCCATATGAATCTAGAAAGTGCTACAACAACTGTGTGGGCATGTTTCCCAAACTCCCACTTCCGTATGAAAATCCGTCTATTATCTTCTTGCTGGGAAACCATGTGGGTTAGTATTTGTGTTCAGATTGTAAAACTATTACAGTGTGTCACATGATTTTCCCCCAAAATTGTTTTTATGTGGATGTCTTCTAGATACTAGTGTAATGGCTTTGGATACTGTTGGGGAAGAGTTCTGATGAAAACAAGTTGTTGTTTTTGAATTCATGAAACACTACTATATTTCGTGCAAGTATTTGTGTCACTTGACTTCATATTGTCGCTAAGGCCATCAATACGAATACAATTCTTTTTATCTGAGGTTTCAATAATTAAATGGATCTTTGAAGTACACTTCTCTAAATGTTTATTGGTTTGGCCATGGAGGGTAAATTTTGGCCAACTCCATCCAGGCAGACACAAGACCCAGGAATGTTAATCCAATGTTTTCAGACATTCACAACCATTTGAAAATGATCTTTTCAACCCCAAGCATCTAAAATCCCCTTTATATTTGGTGGTAAGTGAGGGAGTGGGTGTGGTCATGGAATCTAACCTCAATACTTTGAACTCTACAACATATTTAGGGGTCGTGTTCTCTAGTAGTGATCATAAGAATGAATCAGTATTGCAGGTGTCAAATAAAAGAGGTTCTTTGGGCTATGAGGTTTAGGAGATCTCAATGCAAGGCTAAAAGTAATGGGTTAATGCAGTTAATGGGTTCAGTTCTAGAAGAACTTTTCTAATGATAAATCTTTGTAACATGATTAAAGCCTTGGGAATTGAAGAGTCATCCCTTGATATTATTTAACGTAAATGGGAAAAGACCTACAAAGAGGGACAATGATTTCCTGCGGCTGATTTAATAAATGAGGTCTTAATTCATGTTTCTGGAGAGTACGTGGAGGAGGAAAATGATAGACGGATTTACAACCAAAGGATAAAATAAATAGAGGAAGGGGTCCTAGGACTCAGGAAGCAACATTCTTTCCAAGGAGAAGATAGTTAGAGGGTTGGAGGATTACTCCTTCCATCCTAGACCAATGGAGACCCAATCGTCCTCAAAGTTTAGGACTAAGGAGATGATCATTTCCCTCTATCATATTGATCTTTAAAGAGAATGTGGTTATCAAAAAGGAAAATTTAAGATAGGTGAGACAAAGATATACATTAACCTGAGGCAAGGTGGATCTACATTGGAGGATTACAACAACTGTGAGGCTACCATTATTCCTGGTGTTACCTTGATGGATGGGTCATCACTAGTAGATCCTGATAACAGCGTGACCATTTTAGAAAAGGATGTCCCCATCATGGTTGTCTTAACTACTAAATAGTGGGAGAAAGGTGCATATGATATAATAAATGGGAAAATATTGGAAATAATTATCCATTTGGAGGAATAAATGATGGAGGAGTCTTTTTTGATTAATGCCACATGAAAGGAGGTTAATAGGATTATGAAAAGGATGATATGTCTGGATACTAATTGTGAGCAGCATGTATGGATTAACAATAATGATATTATACTAGTAAGAGGATTCACAAAAGGGAATATCAAGAGAGGGGATTACATTCAAACATGGAACAAGATATCCAATCACTTTAAAGATCATATAAAGGATAATCTAGAAACAATGGTAACTAATCTCTCCTAGAAATTAATTAGGGAGAATGTTTCTGATATGCTTATGTTCTTTTTTCAACGATTTTGTAATATCTTATGGTGTTTGTTTTCCTAGTTGAACCTTTGCAGTTTATCACTTTTTCTTTAAATGTGTTTTGATAATACAAAAGTTAATTTTCATCCATGAAAGTGTTACATCTTGAATTCCACCTCATTAAAGAACATATTAGGGATCATAGAATTGGTCTTTTGGTGAGACCATCACCACTATGATGTGAGGTAGATGATTGGGAAACGAAATCGGTATAATCATTATAATATTAAATTCTTATAAGTTGTTGGAAGAAGGGGTGGTGAGGGGTGGTATTTATAAGGGGAGGAGAGGGGTGATTTTGAATATAATATTACACATTTTAAAACATTGGCTCACCAATATCAATGATGTTGATTCCTATGACTATATACTATAAATTTTGAATTTCAGTTCGAAATTATGGGTTCTTACATCAGTAATGACTCAAAAATCCATCTATTTATCTTATAATGTTAAATACCATAATTTAACATATTTCACTATTCAAAAAAATCAACAATTTTAGAAAAATACGAAAAATTTACCTTAACCATTTTAAAATGTGTGGGATTCAAAAATCGAATTCTTTTATGAATTTTTTTTCTAAATATGATAAATTAAATTTTAAAATATAATACTTATATATTTGAAGAATATCAATTTTAGTATTATGATATATTTTATAACCCTTTGAAAAATTATTTTTGATAATATAAAATTATCTTATCATTATAATAATACTTATTATTAATTTAAAAATTCATTTTATAAAGATAAATTTCCTTTAAATCATTATATTTATTATAAAAGTGAAATTAAAACATTTATGTTATACAGAAATATAAACACTAAATTTACCATTTCTAATAAATTTATTTACATGTATCGTGATATAAATATACATCATCTTCATTTTCTATAATACTCAAATATAATTTAACACTAATATAGGTGAGGTAACTATTCTATCTGTCATGTTACAATTGCAAATAATCTGATTACTATTCCAATGCCCAAGTTACTATTCCAACGGTTAGATTACAATTAAAACAGTTATATTTTAATGGTTATATAATTTCTGTACTTGCTATAAATACCTATTAATTATTTCATTAAATTTCATTGTCTCTTAAGGTTATATATATTTTCAATTAAAAAATGAATATTACATTACTAAAATTATGCTTCATTTATACAGTTTTGTTTATGAGTGCACTAATTATGATGGATCAATACTTTTAACATGTTCATATTTTCATTACCTTGTTTTCAATTTTTTATCCAATTAAAATATTTAGAATTGTTAGGGAATATTTTATTCTCCAAAGGTAACATTCAAAATAATATATTAAAACATGGTTGATTTTATCATGTGGTTCAAGTGATGTATATTATATTACAAAATTTTACACAATTATAAAAAGATAAATACCATTGATAAAATTAAATATCGTTACAAATATCATTGGAAATTTAAATTCCAAAAAGGAACATTTCCAGTTACCTTTCATACTAGGATTCCATTTTAGAAACATACAGTGCTATATGATTTTTTAATAATGGGAAAATAAATAAAATAAAAAAATATAAATCAATAGATTATGATGAAATTTTACCACACCTTTCATCTTTCTCAATATATAGAACGATTTATGAAAAAATTGATCGAACAACCCAGAGTAATCAGCTCAAGAGAAAACTATATTATAAATAATTAAAAATTGATAATATATAAAATATGAAATATGAAATATAGATGAATAATATTCTCAATAACTTTTTAAAAAATTTAATATGATTATCTATGAAGCTAAATGTATACGTGGAATGAATCAGTACCTAGGTAAGGGGTTCTTATCTTTAATTTAATTTATATAGAAAAAGTTCCTTATTATGCACCATTGAAATCTATAATATGGTGTGATTATTTTTTTATTAAGTTATTTTAACATATTAATTTAATTCTTGGTGTTTTAATATCCATACCATTTTATTTTATCGAATTTACTTCAATTAAAATGATAAAATGGGTGTTAGTGTTTTTTCTAACTCAAATTTCTTCCATTGAGGTATATTTCTAATTGAACTCTATGGTTCCAAGTTTAATTTATTCTATATAATGAATAATTTAAAATATATTTCCTCTTTCTTTTTTGTGGTTATTAATTAATCCTTATAACCTCATTATCAATTGGATCTTTATGCTACATAAAATGGTTTCTTGGTCTCAATTCATATTTCTTGGGACATAGTTATTATTGTGAAATAATTTACATTTATATGGGACATACTTCTTATTGTGCAATAATTTACTTTTTTATGGTATATATATTCCCTATTTCTTATATAATATCAGGAATTATATTTTCTTTATAGTATTTAATGTTAAATTTCAATTAATTTCTCCTTTAAAAGATTTCATTTAAATTTTACTCAAACAATACTGTTTATATACCCAACCAATTTTTAAAATCGATATCTCTCAAAGGTGAAAACCCGTGAATAAAATTTTTACAATCTTTCTTTCTTCTCTTCTAGTTATCCTTGGTGAGATTTTTTATCTTTATATTTTATTTAATATTAATGTTTTATAATATTTTTTAGTGATGTGTTTTTCAATAAATGTTTTAAAAAAAAACAAGGTAATTTTTTTACTCTCTACTCCACTTTTAGTTGATATCCCAAATTTTATTTCAAAAATTGAAAATTTAAATTTTCAACTACCTTTACTTTATTTGATTTTTTTTTAAAATAAAATCTTGTTAACATTTTATTTAATGTTCATTTTTGACAAAAAATAGTCACTTTTAAAATCTACATGTGAAGGTATACTTAAACCACCTTTGTTGTTAAATATGTAACTTTATCTCTATGTTTTTATGGTTTAAAAAATAAATTATTTTCCACCCAGTACCAATTCATCAGTTAAAATTTTATATTACATGAGAGAAAGTATCAATGTGTAAATTTTTGTTTCTAATAAGTGTGAGTAGTAATGGTGTGCCTTATAAATGAAATATTCACTAAAATAATGTTTGTGAAATATTTGAAATATGTTATGCATTAGTATCTTATGATCCCATGGTGAGGATCTTGAAAGTGATGTTCTATATAGTAATTTTTTCCATATTTAAAATATATTTTGTATTATTATCTTATTCTCTCTGAGTGTGTCTCATGAAATTAATGTTCCCTATACCATTTTTTATGGCCCATTTTTACTTTTATTCTTATGAATATTTCATACTTTTATAGCTCATGTTTATTGACTAATGTTTGCACACTCCTGTGAATCATTCATTATGTTTCAACATTCCTTACTAAATTACTCGTGTTTTTTGATCAAATATTCATTAGGTGTGTTATTAGTTTTTATCATGATTATATCTGTATGAATATCTTTTTCACTTTTTTTGATTTTTATCGCTAATATTTAACATTAATGAGTGTTTGAGCTCAACACTGATTATGATTCCATTTTCCCCAAGTTATAAAATAAGGTGTTGTGTAAGATTTACATAGATGATTAACTTGTGTAGAGAATTTATAAGATAAATTTAATCCTCATTATGTATTTATTTGTTTTGAATATAGTGGAAAAATATATATTTGATACAAAGAACATGGATTCTAATAGTTAATTTTTTAATCACACTGTAAAAATCTAAACTGAAAAATGCACTTGGATTTTAAAAGTAACATTATTTGTGAAATAAATCTACATAAAGGATTTTTATCTAACACAATGTGTAAAGTGTGTTATTTAAGAACCTAATCTAGGATTGTCGGTATGGGGTGCCCCAATTGGTATCAAATTTTGGTTTAGTAAACATTAGAGGTTATGATGTCATTAGATGATGAAATATTAAGAGTTATATTGGTCATTTAGGGTTGATAGGTTATTGTTTATCAAAATTTAAAACTTATATATAAAAATTTATGTCAGTTATATTGTATATTTTTGGTTTTTTGGGGACTATGATGAGAGATAATTTGTGAAAACCTGAGGGATATGTCTAAATATAGTATAAAATCCAAATGTTTTGGTAAAGTAGAGAATATATAGTTTTCCAAGAAATTACATCCCTATATAGATATTAGAAATTTGATGTATCTATGACACAGATGAACCTAAGGGTAACCACCCTGAAAAAATTGGTTGAGTATCATCTCAATCATTAGGCTAGTGCTTGATGAGTAGGCCAAAATTTTCACACCTAGATAGACACCCTCAGGGGATATGTTTTAGTTAATTCATGTTTTCTTTATAAACCATTTTGAATGATTTTAATTTGTTTAGGCTAGATAAATTAATAGTAAAGTGACCATTGATAATATATATTTAAACTTAGGCATTCATATGTTATGGTACATATTATATGATATGTGATTTCTTGGATAAAAGGTATGTTGGTTTTTTTATTGTATAGTTTTCAATGATTTTTTTGGATTAGAAAATTTAAAGAAAGATTACGGTAATTTGGGACATGTATTTTGAGGATCAAGTTAAGGAGTATGAGAGAACCCAAACTAAAGAAACCTATATTGATGCAAGAGTGATTTTAAAGAGTAAAATTGTAATTCCCTGAACTATTATAAATAAAAATTCCCTTATGATTTAGTTAAATGTATTATTTAGTATTATGGTTATGGAAACATCATGAACTTATTTGGTTTTATCATATCTTATCATATTTTGGAGACCATTAAGTATCATAACTGTTGATAATATAGTTTTTGAACAGTGATCATATTATTAGTATAAATATAGGGTTTTAATAAATCCAATTGACATAGAAAAAGGAATTGATTACCTTAACTAGCAGGATCGTACCCAATGAAGCTGATTTATCAAAGAATTAGAGTGATATAGAATCACTGGAATTTTTTTGTGATCAAGACCAACATAATATCCAATAAAATAATCACAAGTGAAACTGTATACGAGAGAAGTTCAAGATCATCGAGATCACAACCCAAACCATGTACGTCAAACCACCCAATGAAAGCCTCACCATTGCACCCCTTACTCTCAGGGTATTTTCTAGTGTATTAAATGGATGTGTATTAGGACTTTAATAATATGAATATGGATATCATATTACATATTGAATATATTTTCGACTAATTGTTGTTACATTATAGTTTTTTTATTTATATACAATAAAACAAAAATTAAATTTTTGGGTAATATTCAAATTAAATTAAGGAAATTATTTTCATGAATAAATGTTCTTTTTTAATTAAATAGTATTTTAACAATTAATTATTATAAAATAATGGTAATTAAATACAAATGTTCGTATAATTTTTATGAAGTAAAATATAATTTTTATAATGGTTCAAAAACTGTTATTTTCAAAAAAACCCATCATTTCTCAATAAATGTCGAATATTACTTTCAAAGTGAAAATTAACATGATTAGAAAATTATTTAGGAAATATTAATTTTATTTATGGAATCATAATGTCAAAATTATCCATCACTGTAGTTTTTATAATTTTCTAGGATAATCAAATTTTATGGTAAGAATTAATTACGGTATAAATATTCATAGTGTATTATGAAATCACAATGAATCAAAATGATGTAATAATATATATAATATGTATATATGACCAAATATATATTTTCCCTAAAAAATAATGTAATAATAATTTTATTAAATTAATTTTATAATGTCGTTATGAATGATCCAAAACCTATAACATATTTTAAGGTTTTAAAATCATTTCATTATGATTATGACTCACCTACACATCCCCAAGGGTAATATTTTATTAATTTAGGACTTTGGAATTATAAAAAAATTAAAACAAACTCTAGTTTGGAAGAAACCAGGGGCAGAAACCATGGTAAGGTTGGTTGTTTTTATAATTTTATTTTATAGAGTCAAAACCTATGTTTGAGAAATGATTACAAATTACCCACAAATATCCAACATAAAATCACCCAATATACCATTTATATTCACTCAAATTACTTGGATCACGTCCTTAATCTTCCCTATTCTCTCTATATTCCTCCCATGGTCGCCCCAATTTCTCATGAAGATACCCTAAACATTTGTAATCATGTTGTCAAGGTAATGGTTCTTTTCTTTCTCCCCTTTATTCAAGTTAATTCGTTATCCTACGCCTTCTATTTCTGATTCCTAATGTTGGGTTATGTTTTTAAATTTTCCTATTAATGATAATTTTATTTATAAATGATTATATACCCTTTTATTCAAAAACCCATTTTAAAAATCATTAAGTGATTTTATTGTTCTACCAAGATTTCACCACGATTTTCTACACTAAGAAAATGTGTAGTAAATAACACACCCATTTCCTATCAAGGGTGTTCACTGTTATACACTTATAAATAATTGATTATGGAATTATATGTACTTATTTCACACTACATGATCTTGGAATAAAATATGATGATTAATGAATCCATGTTGTATGATCTATGTGACACAATTAAGTATGATAATGAAATGAAAGTGATGGGTGCGCCTAGAATTATATAGACCTCTAATTTAATTGGTAATAATTAGTCTCATGAGATATAATTTTGGGGAAAGGAGTAAATTGGATTCATTTATTGGAATTTTTCCATCATGATGCATTGGTAGTTATACTTGACCTAAGTTTATGATTCATTGTTTTACATTGTTTATAAATTTCCCATGGTACCATTATGTTATCTGGCTTTATCATGTCTTATTATTCATGTTTATGATTCTAATTCCTTTTATTCCCAATTGATATGCCTATTTTCTAAAATTTATTAATTTCTTCATGTTATGACATTTTTATTCCCTTATTAGTCTTTATAGCTCACTCCTTTCTTATGTATGAACCCATGTTATCTCATGAAGTGGTAAGTATGATGGAATATTATTATCATGTTAAAATAGTTTTTAATAAAGCTAATGTATTTCCTATTTTAAGTTGTTATTATTGTAAGAAATTTCCAAACACACTAGAATTATTGATATTTGTTTTGTATTAGGTGTAATATTATGTAATAAATCATTTATTAATGTGAAATAATGAGAGGGTTTTCATAGTTAGTATCAAATGGAAAGTTCGTTTATTTTTGGGATAAGGATTAGAAAACTCTAGTGAAGGACATATGGATAAGACTTTTTATAATAAAATACCCTTAATTTCTTGTGAGTATAGATTAAGTGTTTTACCCAGAAAATAAATCCCTATAAGGATACTATAACTGTATGTGGCTCTAATATAGATGTACATAGGGGTAAAACTGAAAAACACCACATTGACCTAGACTCCATAGGGAACTAGTTCACAAAAAGGGCCTTGTTATTTACTTGGTTTGACACTCTTAGGGGATATTCTTTGGAAAATTCAGAAGATCATTATAAACCATTATTAATTGAAAAAATTACAATAAGTTTATATGATAAGAAATATATTATGGATACCATAATTAAAGCCTATAAATTCATAATTTAATATATAAATGTAATTTATAAGTTATACTATTAGGGCCAATAGGGGCCTATATACCCTAAGAGGGGGGGTGAATCATGGTATGGATATTCTTTCGCAAAGTTCTTCCTGCCCCACTAGATCAGGACCTCTTTATTACAAGGGTCACTTTGTTTTCACTCGTGTGATTATTATAACCACTTCTTTTCTTCTTTATCTGATGATGATACTTTGAATGTAATGACGGGAAGCAAACATGCATACACAAAGATTTTTTCTTGGTTCACCCTCACTGGGCTACGTCCAAGGAGCATACACCGACAAGTTTCCGGTCGTACCAAATTCCACTATTCTTCAGTAGATGTGGATACAAAGTTCGGGCTAGATCACTTCTATGCCCAGGCTCACTACCTTTACAATGTTTAGGGTCAGCTCACTGCTTTCCCAAGGGTCACTCCCTGTTTCTCTTTCTCTGGCTCACTGCCGGTGGAGAGGATCACCTTCCTCATCTTCCTAAGCTCACTGCTCTGTGAAGGGATTCACTCACAGTTTATAGACCTATAGGTCTCTTCATTTGCATGAAATAATGCATCTTCAACTGTTGATAGATTCTCTATTTAATTCAAACTTTCATCTACTGATGAATACCTCTTTGCCTCTAATCACTGGGAAATTCCTTTTCGAAACTCCTTCGCAAAGCACCATACTTTGCAAAACTCCCAATTTCATGAAGCTCAAACAAGCCTTCGCGAATCTCCGGCCTTTTCGTGAAGCACTTTCGCGAAGCACTTTCACAAAGCTCAAGCTGTCGCAAAACAACGTCCCTCGTGAAGCTTACTAATCCAATGAAAAGCTCGCAGGTTTCTCGGAGCTACAATAACCGCCGCAAACCTCCTCTTTCACGAAGCACACTGGCTCCGCGAACCACCTTCGCAAATCGAGAGCGAATGATCTTCTCTGAAAATTCTATCTTCTTCTCTCGAGGGGGTCGGCATCTATTTATAGGCAATTCCACCGACCCTCAAACATTCCGCACGAAGTCAACGCCACATCATCTCAAATCGTGAAGCTCTGAAGTTTCCACCGAAATTCTGTCCAAATCGCGAAGCACCGAGACAATTTTCCATTCGCGGAGCTCATCGTAATCGCGAAGGATCACCGTCAACATTCCTTCTCACCTTCTCCACGAAGCTCCCTCGCAAATCCCTTCACCGCCGCGATGCACTTCAACTCTGTCGTTCGCGAAGCTTTGACGTAATCGCGAAGAATCACCACCTCCATTTTTCTGTCCTTCGCAAAATCCAATCCATACATACCATCTTCACGAAATCCAATCCATACATCCCATCACCACCTCCAGATTGTCCTTTCCTTTGACATCATTCTTTGTCAACAAGGATTGTCAACAAATTCTCGGGAACTCAGAAAATATCCATGAAAACCTTCTTTGTCAACAAACACAATCAACCCAAAAATACTGCAATGTTACCTTGAGGGATTTTTGCCCAACATATACCATTAATGCCATTAGATTCCCATATATGTGTTCAATATTTTAAATATACTCATTCGTAATTTTTCCTTTATTCTATGCAATGGATGAAAAATAAGAGGAATCGGGTAAAGAAACAATGTGAAGGGAAATGTGAGGACTGACCCAATGATATGACCAACCCAATGGGAGTGGAAATAACAAACATTAAAATGATTCTCTCTCAGACTCAAGTTCTGAATAGATATTTGGATCAGGAGGAGTTCCCAAATCCCCTACAAAATAATAAGATGCAATTGAGACCTTCATGAGAGAAATACCTCTGAAATTCAATAGATCATTTAATACCTTAGTCGCGGAACATTGGATCAACTCCATTGAGAAATTATTCTCTAACCTTCAATGTTTTGAGTGAGAGAAGGTTCTAATATCAGTTAACCATATCGAGGGATAAGATCATTAGTGGTGTACATTGATCAAGAATATGTATCCTTAGTAATAGTTCTAAGCGATGTGGTGGAAGAAATTATAAGAAATGATTTTTGATAAATATTTTCCCCGCACTCTTCGACATAAAATAGACAGAAATTTCCTTTCTCTTGAGAAAAAATACAATGAATATATCAGTGTGTATGGGGAAAACATCACAACACGTTCGTTATATGCCATCAGATTTTCCATTACCCTTGAGTTAAATGTTTTCCTCTTCTTTTGTGGGATAAATACTATTCTACAAAAAGCCATGATGATATGATAATTTGATGGATATGATGAAATTGTATGGTGTGCCCTCAAAGTCAAAATAAAGATCGGAAACTCTCTAGGGTATCATGGGGATAAGAAGCTGGATGTTAAGTTAATTTTGGTGGTCTGATTGAGAAATCTACCAATGCTTAGAAATTTCAACTTCCCACTTGTCAAAGGTGTGGAAAAAAGAATCCAAAAAACTTCTTGAGGGGAATGATGAAATTCTCTATGTGCGGGAAGGAAGGACATCTAGCTAGAAATTTCCAATAGAAGAAACCCCCAAATGTGACGGAGTATAATAATTCTCTGGTCAACCCCCAACACATTGTTAATTTATTCAAATGTATGGAACCAGGATACATTTTAAACAAATTCACAAAAGAAAAGTGTTGTTGAAGATTACCAAAAACCTTTAAGGAAACATGAGAGAACATTTTCCATCACAACTGATGATGTGGTTCCCAAAAATAAAGTGATGTTAATTCATTTAATAATAATGAATATAAAAGTTTATTTTTGTTCTATGCATTCCTTTATGTCACAAAAGTTTAGTAGTATAATTCAAACACCCACACAATGAATGGAAGTAGAGATGTCGGTGGAAACAGAAAAAATGGAAATTGTCGCATCCCAAGTATATAACTCCCAACCATTCCAAACATGTGGTATAAACTTCTTAGAAAACATTTTCATACTCCCTTTGGTGTAATTTTATGCAACTATGGATAATGATTTACTCTACCTATATATAACTAACAAATATTGTTGTGAGAAGGAAATCACGCTCTGTATTGTAAATCGTCCTATGATTAACTACTAATGCAAGGAGATGGATGATCCTTTTTTAGCACCAACATCTCAATAATGGATATTATTTCCTAGTAAGAAAGAATATATAGATCAAATTATTGATTCTAAGGAAATGACCATTGTTCAATACATTCCCTTGTGAGGAAATATGCCAAAGTGTTCCCCAAAATTTCTTAGCCTTCCTCCTAGGTAAGAGGTTATATTTTCAATCGATATTATACCTGGGGGTTACCATTATCCAAGAATCCATATATAATGGATGTTGTGGAAGTATAGGAGCTGAAGAAACAATTATAGAAGAATCTAGATAAAGGGTTAATATGCCCAAGTTCTTCACTATAGGGTACACCGGTCCTCTTCATCATGAATAAGTATGAGTCAATCCACCAATGAATTTATAATTATGAGCTAAACAAGACAATTTTAAATAAAATGTATTCTCTACCATATATGGAAGGATTATTTGATCATATATTTGAATTACAATAATTCTCTCTGGTGGATCTTAAGTTGGGATATTACGAATTTAGGGTGAAGGATGAGGATATCCCCAAGACCACTTATTATATTAGGTACAGGCACTATGAGTTCATAGTGATGTCTTTAAGACTCAAAAATGATCTAGAAACCCTCATAGAATTGTTTAATAGAGTCTCTATATATTACCTCATTATATTTTTTGTATTATTTATAGATGATATTCTTATATACTCCAAAATCAAGGAGGAGCATGATGATCATCTGAGAACTGTTCTAGTACCCATATAGAAAGAGATGTTTTATGAAAGTTACAGAAAATGTGAGTTATGTTTGAAAGAAATATCATTCTTAGGGAATATTATCACAATTAATGGGATATATTTGGACATTTTAAGGATAGAATATATTAAAGGATGGTCAAGGCCAACATCTGTCATAGATATCCATAGTTTCCTTGGATTAGTTGGGTACTATCGTCAATTTTTGAGAAATTTCCCAGGATTGTCCATCACTCTATCCAAGATAATTAAACATAGAGTTAAGTTTTATTGGATTTATGAATATTAATAGATCTCAAAGGAGTTAAAAAATAATCTTATCACTACTCATGTACTTATAATAAAAACAGGTGTATTATTTTTCAATGTATTCAGTGATGCTTTGAAGAAGGTATTGGGATATGTGTTAATGTAGAATGATAAAGTGATAGCCTATACCTCAAGGAAATAGAAACTTCCTAAATATAAATACCCCACACATGATCTAGAGTTGTATTTAATGATCTTAATATTGGAAATCTGGTGACATTATCTCTTTGGGTAAAAGTGTGAAATATATACTGATCACAAGGGCTTCAAGTATATATTCACATAAAAAGAGATGAATATGAACCAATAAACATGGTTATAGATGATCAAGGACTATGAATACATAATCCACTTCCATAAATGTGTATAAGTGTTAAATATATACAGATCCCAAGAGCCTGAAGTATATATTCACATAAAAAGATAATAATATGTTCCAATGATGATGGTTAGAGTTGATCACAGACTATGACTTCTCAATACAATACCATCCAGGGAAGGAAAATAAATTAGAAGCTGCTCAATATAGAAAGGATACGTCAATTTTATCATTGATGAGAATTGGTATTGATCGGATCTTCCTAGATTTGAAGAGGATGGACATCGGAATCATAAATTAAGGAACATTATCAGTCCATTCAAAATTGATTTCTGTACCATCCCGTCTAGAGAGGATAAAGAATGCTCAAAGAGATAATGTGAGAATTAGAAAGAAAGTGGAATATATAAAAAAGGAAAATCATCATAGTTTTATGTTAAAAAATATGGTGTTGTTAGATTTTTTACATGACTATTTGTACCATAAAATATTGAGTTAATGAAGGTTCTATTGGATGATGCAGATAACCCAACCTTCTACATCCATCCAAGAAGCACAAAGATGTATCGAGATATTCAAGATTATTATTTGTGGGAAAATATTAATAATGTGACTGTGTAATATATATCAAGTTGTCTTGTATGTTATAAATTGAAGGTGGAAATGAAAAAATCCAAAGGGAATATGTAACCATTACACATACCTACATGGAAATTGGAAAAAACACCATGGAATTTGTCACTGGTCTTCCAAGACAATCCAGAGTAAACAATGCTATATAGGTTTTGGTGGATCATCTTACAAATATAGCACACTTCATTATGACTCTAAAGGACTTCTCACATGATAATATTGAAGGGATATACATTAGAGAAGTGGTGAGGATGAATGGAACACTTAATTGTATCCGATCGAGATCCATTATTTACCTCCAAGTTATAGAAGAGTCTCCATCATACTCTAAATAACGATTTGAACTTCATCATATCTTATCACCCACAAATGGATATCCAATATGAGTAGACTATCCAGGCACATGAAGACATGTTTAGAGAATGTTCAAATGACATAAAATGATGATTTTATTAATATCTTCCTCTAGTCGATTTCTCATATATTAACAGTTTCTACTAAATTGTACAAATGGCTCCATTTGAAGCCTATTTTGGGAAGCGATTCTGAACACCTACATGCTAGGATGAATTAAGGGAACACAAACCACTAGGTCACAAAATGGTTGAGAAAATGGTTCAAAAATTCAATACCATTCAGATATAAGATTTATGATAACAATCATTGACGAGACCTATAGTTTGATGTTGGAGACATGGTAATTCACCACATATCTCCATGGATAAAATTCATGGGATTTGGGAATAAGGGAAAACTTAGTCCAAGACACATCACCCCCTTTGAGAACTTTGATCTAATTTGATTGGTGTCCAAATGACTGTAACTCCCACCTAGCCAATCTCAAGTACTTGATGTCTTCCATGTATCCATATTGAGGAAGTATATACCAGAACCCTAACCTGTACTCAATCCAAGGGTGTTACAATTGGATAATAAACTCTCATATGAGGAGAAACCAGTGAAGATCTTATATCATAGAGAAAAACTTCTACAGAATATTACAATTCACCTCGTTAATGTGTTCTCAAGAAACCAAAAGTTTTTAAGAAGAGATGTGGGAACTGGAAGAGGCGATGAAACATAATTACCCTCATCTTTTCTAATGCATTAATTAAAACAATTACGGGTCAAATTTATGAATTGGGGACGATTTAAACGACACAAAATATTATAAATAAAATTACACTTATTGTTTTGTTTAATTTATATTATGTTTTATGGTTATATAAAAATCATATATTTATTTTGTTTTATTATATCGCATTAGATTTAAAATTCCATTAAAAATCATAATTGTTGATAACATAGCCTCAAACATTAGAATTATACCATATGAAGCCCATTTATCAGAGCCTCTAAGGGAGATAACATCATTTTTATTTTCTCTTGATGAATCCCATGATGAGACACAACAACTTAAGTATGATTGAAACTATTTATGGGATAAGTTCAAGATCATCGAAATCATGTGCCAAACTATGTACGCCGAACCACCCCAAAAAAGTATCACCATCGCACACCTTACTATTAGGGAATTTGTATGTGTATTAAAGGGATATATATCAATACCCTAATAATATTAATATGTATATTTTATAGAATAAAAAATAAATTTTCATCTTAATATTGTTACTTTATAAATGATTATTTATACAATATTACTAAAATTGTATTTTTGAGATATATTCAAAGTAAATTAATGAAATTAAATTCATTAATTAATGGATTTTTTTAAATCCATAAAATTTTAATAAAATATTATTAATAAGAAATTTTTAAATATAAATGGAAATATAAGTTTTATGAAGTCAACTTTAATTTTTATAAGAATTCAAAAACTGTTTTGGTTAAAAACCCCAACATTTATTAATAAATGTCAATTGTTATTTTATAAGTTAAAATTCACATATTTAGAAAATTATTTAGTTTAATTAATATTGTTTATGAAATTAAAAATTTAAAATTATCAAATAATGAACATTTCATAATTATCAGAGAGTCGAATTTTTATGTAAAAATTTAATATGGTATAAATATATAGTGTGTATTATGACATCATAATGAAAAAAAGGATGTGATAAATACTATAACGGATATCAAAAACCAAATATATTTTCCCATTTAAAATAATGTAATATTATTTTTATTTTATTTATTTTATAAGACCTTTATGATTCCTCCAAAAACAAAAATATATTTTTATGTTTTAAAAATCATTTCAATAAGAGTATGACTCGCCTCCACATTTTCATGGGTAATAATTTAATAATTTAATCCATTGTACTTATAAAATAATTAAAACCACTCTCTTTATCCAAAATCGTGGGAATAAACCATGGTAATGGTTTTAGTTTTGGTTATTATATTACATATAGTCCAAAAACTAGGATTGAGAAATGATAAATAATTCCCAAATTATTTCCTATATAAACCCTCCCAAGATACTATTTCTCTCCACTAACATTACACTGAGAAAGTCCTTACTCTACCATAACTTCTCTAGAGTCCTCTCAAGGTTCCCCCAATCTTTAAAGATTCTCCTCACCATCATTTGGAGTCACACTCTCAATGTAAGTGTTCTTTTCTTTCTCCTTGTTATTCATGTTTTTACATTATCTTATACCTTATATTTCCAATTAATACAGTTGGGATATGTTTTTCTATATACCTATTACATTAAATATTATTAAATAATGATTATATTTCCCTTTAACTCTCTTGAAACAATTTTATAAATATTTAAGTGATGTTGTTATGCTGTCGAAATTTCACAACAATTTCCATGCTAAAACAATTGTGCAGTGAATACCATACCAATTTCCTATCAAGGGTGTTCAAATTTATACACATATACTTATTTTATTTGGTACTTACATGTATTTATTCCACACTCCGTAATAATGGAATACAATCATATGATTAATGAACCCATGTTGAATGATCTATGTGTCACACTTAAGCATGAGAATGAAATGAATGTGACGGGTGTGCTTTAAATTAAATATTGCTCCATTGCATTGGGAATTGATTAGTCTCATCAGATGTCATGTTCAGATAGGGAGTAAAACTTATTTATTTATGTGAATTTTTTCATAATGATGGATTGGATGTTATTCTTGACATAGTTTTATGATGTAGTATTTTAATTTGTTGCCATATTTCCCTCGTTTAATTTATATTATCATGATATATCATGTCTTATTATTCATGTTTATGATTATCACTCCTTTTATGCCCCATTATATGCCTATTATTATAAATGTAATAATTTTTTAATTTTATTCCATGTTTACCCCCCTTAATAGGCTTTATAGGTCAACCCTTTCTTATTTATGTTCTCGGGTTATGTCATAGGGTGTTATGTACGAAGGAATATTATGATGATATTAAAGAAGTTTTCATTAAAGATGGCACATTTACTATTTTAAGTTCTTATGTAATGTATCTAATTCCCAAATAAACTAGAGTTATTTATATTTCAAGTTGTATTAAGTGTAATATTATGTAATAAATCATGTATTAATTTGACATAATGAGAAGGGTTGTCATGAAAATATTTCTAGAATGGAGTTGTCATATGATCATTTAAAGAAAATATCTTATGATGTTAATTATTCAACAATCATATTAACTAATTTTGTGTTTAATAATGTTTTAAAATTAGATAAACTTAGTAAATAAGGGATTCCATGGGAAATTTAGAGATTTTCCCAATGAGAAACCTAACAGAATAAGATATGGAGTGATAAATCTTATGATTATACAAAACCTTCTATTAAGAATTATTTTTAACAATGTGAACTGATTTGAAACCCCCAAAAAATAGATAATATAAGGATGAAGTATCATGGATGTTCTTGTGACAAGAAATAATATTTCATTTCCCATTATTCACAATTATAAAAATAAGCATTTTTAAGGGTATAGTTAGATTATAAAAATGTGGACATAATGGCCACTATGCTCACAGGTGAAATGGAAAGCAAGAAGCCACAAAAATTCATTACTATAATTATAATGAAATTCAGAATTATTTAAATCAATGCCTCGATCTGTGGGAAAATATTGGAAATATGAAACATAGACCTCGAGAACAAGGAAAATCCTATGAAACAACTATTATTGAAGTAAAGAGTGACTTTTCACTCTATATTGTTCAGATATCTTATGTTTTTAGAGTTTTTATGTCATATATTTTGAATTATAAATAAAAGTTGGTACTTTACTTATTATATCTAGAGTATATAATTCTTTTTGAAGGTTTTTGTAATGTTTATTTTATGGACTCATCTCTTATTCAATTTTAAGTTTTTTATTAGGAATGAATTCTCTCTCTTTACCGAAAGATAATATCAATTTTCATAATCGAACGACTCACTTCATATCATAAACCAAATCATGATCATATACCTATATATGGTTAATTATTACCTTCTAATTTAAATTAGTCTAGACATATGAGTTTTAACATTATCGGGATGCAATTTATATAGGGGAGAGAATGTAAGGACCTAATATTTTCCTATATAAATTTTCTTTTAAAAAAATGTAATGTTCTATATTCACCACCAAAAAACAAGAAAAAAATAGATAAATACTATTGTGAAAACTATAATAACATAAAACCTATAGTAAATAATTGTATATTATTCGACTAAAAATTTCTACATTTAGAGGATAAATAATAAATGTGATATAATTGTTCTTTCTCAACTAATTCTTAAATGTATCATATATTTTTTCCGATAAATTAAATAAAAAATTTCAAATGATAATATATAATATTTCAATATATTAACTAATATATTATCATTATATAAAATAATTATTTGTATTATATAATAAGGACACATAATTTATAAAAAGGTCATTTTTAATAAAACTAATTTGTTGTTATATTTTCTATTTTTATTGAAAAAATAAATATATAATTATTATAATTTTAATTAGATAAAATGAACAAATTTTTATAATTTATAATTTCAAAATTATGTTAGAGTTAATTTTTTGGAATTTTTTGCGATAATTTATTTTTAGGTTGATCGTGAAAAAAACAATTTTAACCTAAACTATGACTTTTATGATATTTAAATAAACAAGATTGAATAAGATATTTATAAAGAAATTATTAAATATATGTATTTAAGGAATAAAATATTATTCATATTAAAATATTTGGATGAACTTATAAAATAATTTCTTAGAATATTGGGGCCTAATTAATATGTTTCTCTAATAAAAAAGTGTTTTGTCTTTTCTTTTAATTATGAATTATTTTTGTAAAAATTTTTTTTTACTTAATTTGAAAAAAACATAACTTTATTAATTTTATAATAAAACAATTTGTTTCTTTCAAATAAAAAATATTGATAGTTTTATCATATACATAAATTTTAATCTTAAAACTTGTTTTCCAAAAAAGTATTTTTACGTGTAATGTGCATTTATTTTCAAATTAAAATTTCAAATCGTTATAAATTTTATTTGATAAAATTATTTCCAAATATTATATCTTAAGTTTCATGTTTGGAAAAAATTTCAATTTTAATTATGGTAATTAATATTAATTATTAATTTTGAATATTAAATATCCTCAGAAAAGGAAAAATGGTTAAAATTGATCCACTAAGGGAAAATTTCTCCAAAATGGAAAACAGATGTTTCCAAATAGATTTATGATTTTTGGATAAAACAAAACTCACCCAACCTTTTTATTTTACCATTTTTTTTCTATTACCATTGAATAGTAACTTTATATTATTTATAATGAAATGTATTCTTCCAAATTTCTATATTCTCACTTATAAAAATGGTGTCTCCAACAATTAATGCTTCTGATTTTTATTAAAATTTATTTCTAAAAAATTACTAATTTTATAATCCTAGATCCTTCACTCAATTCATTATGCCCCTATTCACCTTTTTTAACTTAATTCTTCTTTTTAGGGAAATTTCTAAGAGAAAACTCAAGATCTTGTCGTAAGTATTGATTCCTTCATAATATTCCTCTTAAAAAGAATTATAACCATAATAAAAACTTTAACTAATAAAATTAATTTACCAATATGAAATTATATTAAAGGAACATCTCTTATTTATTCATTTCCATCCACTATGAAAAAATAAAATAACATCCATTGTGTGTACGTGTGAAATGCCACCTACATGAATATATGTCTTCTATATTTCTATAGTTACCTCTCATATATGGTTTAAATTATGTTATGAATAATGAATATTTTATATAAAATAAATGTATAATTATCAATTGAAAAATTAATATTTACTTTTAATACCTCTAATTCATTGAAAAATAAATATTTCATTATGAATACATGAAGACTACTACCTCTATGAATAATGTGTAATATTTTTCTAAACCACCTAACATGGATGGTCTTAAAAGTGTAATTAATTAAATAATATGATACTTTTATAATTATTCAGGTTATTTGAATTATAATCATTCCATACATTTCTCTTGTTCTATGAAAAAAGTTAAAACATCCTATGTGTGTACATATGGACAACAGCCACCACAAAAGTAATGTATTTCTTTTTTAAACTAGTCCTTCATTTCCTATCCTAAAAATTTAAAAAATTATTCAAAAACATAATTAAATATAAATAATAACATTATAATTCTATAATAATTTTTTTATAACTAAATCACACCATAATCATTGTTATACATTAATTATAGTATGTTCATGTTTTGGTCGGTTTAACCACCCACATGAACGATGCTATAAATTTCTATCATGGGTTACTATGGAAACTTAAATTATGGCGAAACTAGATAATAATAACTAAATAATAATTTTTTATGGCTACATGAATATAATATTGTACATTCGACAATTGATATCAACCATAAATTAACATAGTAAATTTGATCGCCAAAAAATGAATATTTCAAGATACCTTTCACGCCTGGAGTCCATTTATGAAACCTATAATGATATATGAATTTTTTAATAATATAATAATAATGATTTTAAAACTATATAAATATTTATATTATGCAAAAATTTTACAAAAATAGTTACCATTTTCAATATACATAAAGAGTTGCAAAAAAGTTGACCGAATAAAACTGAGTAATAGGAATAAGTAAAAACTATATAACAAATAAATAACATATTATAATAAAAATACTATATCATATGAAATATAGATGAGAAATTTTCTTATTAAAGTTTTTAAAAAACTTTATTAGATTTTTGATTAATTTAAGTTCAAGCACAGAATAAATCAGGACTAAGGTAAGTGGTTCGTGACTTAAATCTAATTTCATGAGAAATATTATGTATTGTGCAGCATGACATATTTAATACTATTTAACTAATACTAAATTACTTTATTTTACCATATTCATGTAATTCATTGTTTTTAATATCCATATCATTTACTATATTTAAATGGACTTCAATTCCATGTATACTAGGGTTGTATGTGTTTTTACTAACTTAATTTCATTTCATTAAGCTATAAGCTTTTGTTATTGAACCCTGTTGTTCAATGTTTTCTTTATTACAACTAATTAATACTTTTTAATTTATTTCCTCCTTATTTGTCGTGGTTTTATAATTATTCTTTATAACCTAATTACCAAATGACTCTGACCTCAAAGATTAGGCTACTTGTAATGGATTATTGGTCGCATTTCCTATTTCTAGGGGCATGCTTCTTGTTATCCACCAATTTAATTTTATATTGTGTATATATTGAAAATTTCTTATATTATACAATGAATTATCATTTATTCATGGTATTTGAAATTAAATTTTATGAAATTTATCCTTTAAGTTTTTTAATTTATATATTACTCACGCCATAACATTTATATTCCAAACCTATTTTTAAAATAAAGATCTCTTAAAATTGATAAACATTCTGGAGATTTTTTATGGCCTTTATTTATCCTCTTCTAGTTGTCCTTAGTGATATTTTTTTCTCTTTACATTATTTTAAACTATATTTTTTATAATCATTTAGTGTTTTTGGGTTTTCAATATAAGTGTTTTTAAAAAATGGTAATTTCTTTTATGCTAAAATCCACATTTTGTGGATATCCGTATATTTATTTCAAAAATTTAAATAAGTCATTTTCAAATACCTTGACCTTATTTTCAAAAATTTTAAGATAAAATCATTTTATATTTTTCTATATGGATGGTTTTAAGAAATGAATCTCTTTGAAAATTTCCATGTGAACATATATTTCTAACACCTTTGTCATTTTAAATGGAAAATTCATTGAATGTTTTTATAGTTTCTAAAATAAATTATCCCCCCTAATTTTATTAAATATTTAATTTAAAAAATCAAATGATATAGGTTATTTATAATTTTCAAAGTGATTTTATTTTGAAAACTCCAAATAAAATTCATCTAAAACCATATCCTTTGATATAATTTATGCTTAATTGAGGATATTTCATAAATGATATCATAATTTATATTTCTCATGATAAATTTTGTAATGTTATTCTATATTAGAGGAATGATACATCAATTACTTTGTATTGACTAATTTTTTATAGTGTATAAATATAAGTTTTATTATAATTTTCCCCTAATAACTATCTATATTTGCTTCCATTGATTGAATGGTGTTCAAATATATGTCATTTATCGATAAATTTTAAAAATTATTTGCCAATACATATACCTTCCATCTCTAATATGTAAATACACTATATCTCATCATCTTAATTAATTGCAATTTACATATAATGATACTAAATATATTTTGATACCCATTTATTTTCCTTAGGTTTATCATGTTAATATTATAAATGAAATTTTGAATGATTTATTAAAATAAATCCATTTGAAAATGATATGCAACCCATACTATTTCCCCAGAAAATTTATGATGTGTTCAATGAATCTCATTTTCTTCATTGAGTTCTTTGTGATATAATAAATTATATATTTCTTATGGTATACATATATAAGTAAGATTATGGATGGGGTCTTACCTCACCCTCTACTGAATTAATTTAATGTTTAGATCTCATGAGATAAAGTATCCATGAGTGAATTTAAGTTACTCATAAGCATGGGAACTCATGGGGTGTCTCATGAAAGTAATGTTCCATATACTAATTTTTTCCTTATTTAAGAGATGTTCAGAATTATTATTAATTATCTCATGGTGTGACCCTTGAAAGTAAGGTTCCCTGTACTAATTTTTATTCCGTATTTGAAATATGTTCTTCATTATTATCTTATTCCCTCATAATGTGTTTCTTGAAATTAATGTTTCCTATAATTATATTATGAGCCATCCTCTCCATGATCCCATAAGGTACTCCGCAGCGCAAGGGGTTCACCATCACTGCCATCCTTCATGAGTCTCAGTTGATTATGGCTCTGATACTCGGCTCTTTTCAGCGAGCTCGTGGCATGCTCCTCTTGGTGTGGCGACGTCGAGGTTTGAGATACAAACTTTAGTAATGTCAAAGTAAGATATTAAATCATTTCTAGGGTTTTTGGGTTCATTATGGCAGTATCGTGGGTTCGAGATAGGCTTCTACGACATTGAGGGATCATGATCTTCGATGGCCTTAGTAGTATGGCTGTGCGGTGAAGGTCTTAGATCGAGATCTGGTCTACTTTGTTCTGATGTTTCAGCCATGTTTCTTGTTCGGCTGTGAGTGCTTTGGGTGGATTTGTAGTATCTACAACAAGATTGATGGTGGACCCAAGATTGTTTGGGCTCTATTACGGAATACCTTCTTCCAGTGTCTATTTTGGTGTTTGGTAGGCTATTTTTGTAGTTATGGATTTGATCTTTGAATTCATGATTGGTTTTGGTTGAATATACTTCTTTATGTGAATATTCTATTATAATGTGTGAATCTGTTATGGTGTGATAGGTTGTGTGTCCTACAATCTGTGGTTCAAGGGTCTATGATTCCATATTTTCTTCAGAGTCTACTCGAGATAAGGTTTAGATTTGATAGTTTTCACTAGACCTTTCTGTTTCAGATTTGGATTTTTGAGAGGGTATGACCTTGGTCATTGGTACCAGGATCGTGAATCTCTACATGAGAATACTTACCTAGTGGTGTTGGAAATTTTGAAGCTAGACATAATGTTTTTGATGCTAAGGAGGGGATTCCATTGTTGACTTGATTTGGTTTTCTGTATTTTGGGCCATTGGGGAATGGTTTGATGACTTATGTATTTGAATTCATGTTGGGTTCCCAATTATCCATTAAAAGGGGATTTATGATTATAAAAAAATTAATTTTTTAGTTAGTTCCATATAATTAAATTTATGCTATATTTGAATGATTTTCGGCATTCTTATATTATATTATCATGGTGTGGAACATGAAAATAGTGTTACCTATATTGATATTTTTAACACAATCAATGCTTATTCTTATTACTATTTTATTATTTCATAGATCATGATTATTGATTAATGATTCCAGGCCATTTTTATTTGTTCCTTGTGTTATTCCATGACTTACTCCATGACTCATGTTTTATGATCTAATATTTATTAAGTAAGATTTTATTATGTATCCTGATTATACCCATATTCTCATCTTATGATCACTTATGATCATTGATTTTATTGACTATTTTTACACATAATGATCAATTGAGCTCACCCCTTCTCATGTTTCAATTTTCCTTAGGTTTTTATAAGAAGTATTCTATATGATTTATCTAAAAGATCATCATTTTTGAAATTTTTTAAGATATTTTTATGATTCATTTTTGTTTTATTATTTTCTTATATAGTGGTAATTATCCATTTGATATGAATAATATGGGTTCTAATAGTTAATATTTTCCCCAACTCTCTATAACTCTAAACATAAAAAGGTCATTTAAATGTAAATGTTTCATTATTTTTTAAATATCATGTAATTAAGGATTTCTATATAATCGAGTGTGTAATGAATGTTTTATTAGAAACATATACGGTTGTGTGGGTTTGTGGAACCTCACTGGGCCTTGGTTCAAGTAGGTCATGTAGGGCCTAGCACATGCTACTTTTTAGCATGTGGAGTGCATAAACATAGGGCCAGAGTAGAACTTCTTTTGGGAACATAAATTAGTGTTAGTACAAACTATAAGGTAAAACATTCAAATTGAATCATGGTTTATAGTGAGAATTCACCCAAATCATACCAAAATCACATAAACAATGTGGATATTTTACTTTTTATTTTTTCCCTTTTCTACTATTTTTTGATAAAAATAAATTTTTTATATAGAGATTGGCCAGTAGGAGTCGGGATATCCATCTGGAGTGAGGAAACTATTAGTCCCCAACATTTTCATGTGGAGTACCTTGAATAGGGTTGTATTATCATCAGTGGTGGGGGGAATATAAGAAAGAAGATAGTGGGAACAACTGTTGGTCCTAAGATAGTGATGGAAGGGGGAAACGTGGGGTGAATTTTCAAATCACGAAAATTTGAATTATAATAAGAGCAACTTATGATGAATAAAGTGATCAATTTATGGATTTAAACTACTCAAAAAAATAATATGTGTATTTATAGAAGAGTGTAATCATAAAAATAAAGGCCACGAGAGGAAAATTATTTTTATAGTAGTTCAGATCAACATGATCATTTATATATTCATCACACCAGTGTATCCCTCAATTTATGACATCCACTATAAAAATAAATTACTTTTTAAAGAGATTGATAACTATTTATAACCTACCATTTTTTACCATATAGGTACAATGACACACTTTTATTTTTCACACCAAGAGGTACAACCCTAAATTGTTCTTTTTATCACCTAGAGGCACAACCTAAAACCTTCATTTTGAAGTGTAGTAAGAACAGAACATTCCTTTATCTTAAGCGAAGGAATAACTGAAAAACCCTACCTTTTACCATACCAAGGCACAGTTAGTATGAGATTCATTTTTATTGGGTACGAAAAACTGACTACTACCTTTGAGGATTAGATTAACCCCATGCATTAAATCCAAAATACTAACTTTGAAGTACAAACTGTTAAATCATAATATAAAATAAAAAAAGTACATCACTGAAAGAATGTAGTTGAATATGGTGGAATATTCAATTGGTAAGCTTTAAAAATAAAATATTTTTGAATGGTGGAGCTCAGGAAAAAAGATAATGTAACACATCATTGATGAACTTCCAAACATTTCGGAGTAATATGTTGTGTATTTTACTTATATACATCAGTTTCATCGTTGCCTTATTTTTATAATGAAATATCCAAGGGATAGTTTCTTTGATTCCAAATTCATCAATAATAATCTATAGGATATCTCCTTCAATGATAATCATCATGTTGAAATTCATTAAATATTTCTACAACTAATTAAATAATGAATCTTATAATCATGGTATTATTTGAAGAAATAATTCAATATGTAATAAATACTCCTTAACATCATCTTTAATCCTATAGACATTCCCCATAATCATATGAAATCATAATCTAATATTAATCTATTTGAAGTTGAGATATTTATTCCTAATAATAATCCCATGAAATTATTCATGCAACTTATAGATAAATTTTGAAAATCATATCTTTTAAAAGATATATCTAATTAAGTGTGTGTTCTATGTATACTATTTAAGGATCAAAAAAAATTTCATAAGGATAATTTTACATAATGATTAATTTGTGTAAGGGTCATTTTCATAAACATCAGTTAATGTAAATTTTGTTTTATGTAAGATTCATTTTTTAAGGGCCATTTCAAGTTAGGGTTATTTTTATAAGGGTTAAGGGTCGTTTAGATAAGGGAAATTGGTGTAAGTTTCATTTAATAAATAGAAAAAGAACATATAAGAGTGTAACATTATGGTAATGAGAATTCATATAATGTTTGTCTCTATCTCAAAAGGTCATCTTCAAAAATTGGATAATTTTAAAAATTAATCTACCTTTAGAGGTTAACATCAAAAAATAGTGAGTTCAAAGAAAAGTTTACCATATTTTCAAAAACATCATAAGAAATAATTACTATAGGGATAGAGAAAACATCAAGCACATAAATAAGAAATTATGATAAATAAATTCAACATATTTATTTTCTTATATGATATCCAAAACATTAATTATGACCATTTATTCCCTTTAACATGGATATAATAATAATAAATACAAAAATATATCATGTGATATTAATTATCAGAAAATAAATAAACATGAGAGAGCCACTCAATATTCATACCCTGATTAATAATTATAAAACTGAACACATTATAAAAATATATAATTTTTTCTAATTAATAAAAAATTGTGAAGAGTAAATTAAAATAATGGAAAAAATATCCCCTTTATTTCAAAAATATTCCCCTTTTCAAAAACTAGGAAAAATTAAAATAAAGTAATAAATAATAAACATTTATCCCCCTATATTAAGCAATAAAAAACCAACCTAATTTAAAGTGGAAATAAAAAAATATAAATATAAATCAAAATTTTTTTCCTCATAAATGTAACAATATATTAAAAAAAATTAAAAAATTATATAAATAAAAGATAAATAGTAAAGCTACCCCTGAATTTATAGAAATATTTTAAAAAATATTTAAATGATAATGAAATAAAATCTACCCATTAATCAATGAATCTCCCTACAATGAAATTTAACAATTAATACACATATTCTATGAAATATTGGAAATATTTAATGTAAAAAACATTTACTAGAAGGATCCATGAAATTTTCAAATATATTCAATGATTTAAAATTATTTAAAAGAATCAAAAACAGAAAACAGTAAAATTTATGGAAGATAACTAAAACAGTAAAACAATAAGTTCATGATCA